>CM068708.1:38841185-39152734 GCA_035079005.1 Fraxinus americana
TAAAAAATAAAAGTTGAAGTCCCAAGTATATATGATTTTAGAAAGAAAATAAAATAATAAGAATGAAAGAGATATAAGATTGAATTTTATATATTACAAAAAAAAGAGCAAAATTATAATCCAAACAAAATATGTTTTCTGGTGAAGCTTAAATTTTGAAAGATCTGTAAACTTCATAATGTTGTAGTGTTATTATTATGGGAAGTTTGTTTTCATGTTAGTTTTTGCCTCGTGCAATGCACAGGTTGTGTTATTTTAAACGTAAATAAATATTAGCATTGTGAATGTTAAGAATTTCTTTCGAACATAAGAAATTCTCGTGAATGTGTTGTGTGTAATATGTTTAACTAAATTACAAAATCAGATAATTTGATACTACTGTGGTTTATGGTTAATTGTCATTATGCTGTCAAAATTATATTTGAAAACGATCATAAGTTCAATTTCTTGTGTTTTCACTTCATACGTATGCGAATATGTGAAGGTATGCAAAATAATCGTGTAAATACTTGAAAAGATTAACTATTAATTAACATGTGAGTGTACACCCTAAC
Source organism: Fraxinus americana (assembly GCA_035079005.1). Classification (NCBI taxonomy): domain Eukaryota; kingdom Viridiplantae; phylum Streptophyta; class Magnoliopsida; order Lamiales; family Oleaceae; genus Fraxinus; species Fraxinus americana. The sequence continues at coordinate 38,841,740 of CM068708.1, forward strand.
AAATACCATGAACAACATGTAACAAAATGGGGCATAATGTCCCCTTGAAACTTTTAAAAAGCTTACAAGTACTTACATATATCATAAGGTCCTCCATAAATTGCAAGACAAAAAGAAACAAAAGAAAAAGGTGCAAAGGAACCAAGTTACTCTACACAAACATATATATTATATTTAGACCAATTTATAGACTGACTTTTTTTGTTTGTTTTTCTTCTTCTTTTTTTTGTTTTTGTCTTTGGAACTTAAAATAAAATGAGAGAAGAGTTTAATTTTCATGGCGTCCGGGGCTTTGTTGGAGTATGGCAATTATGGTGTAATGGGTTGGGACCGGCTAGAAGTCTTCTCAGTTCCGAATCCTCAGGCATCTCATTGTAATTTCCAAATCTTAGAAACATTGGAGATGGTCTACCTCTCTTAAAAATCATTTCCTTCCCGTTCTTTCACTAAAACTTCCAGTGTTTTAGCCCTTTCTTGCCCTTTCTTGACTACATGAGTCGGATTCGTTGAACTGAAAGATTTCATATTTAGTATCGAGAATAAAGATGTCATCATGATTGAGTGAAGATCAAGCAAAACACATTTGTCAAAGATATAAGAAGTTGTTACTAAAAAGATTTTTATGATGTATTATGACCAGAAAGAGTGAGAAACATAAAACTTACCTCTTTCATATGAACAATGTGTTTTCCTTTTGCATATATACAACATGTTTTATGCTTTTTGGCCTCCATATGCTTCAAACCTGAAACAACTCCACATTCTTTGGGGTATTATACATGGCTTAAAATAAGAAAGAAATTTCTCTGTTTCGTTCCCTTGTACTCCACGAAGACACGCTTTATGTAAAATGTCATATGACAACATTAAAAGATTTTGATAGACTAAAAATTGTACAAATACAATAATCGTGAATGCCTTTGAGAAGATGGAACTCTTGCTAATAACAGAAAACTGTGTCCAATCATATAACAAAATGTCAATGAATATATTCTACTAAAGTAATGGAAAACATTATTAATAGACTAACCATAATTGAGAAATATATTGAACTGCAAATTTTAAAGATTAGGGTAATATATTAACTCGTTTCATTAATTTGAATGGAGGATCACAAAGATCAGGTACCTATAAAACATATATGGAAGATTCTATATTAAAGGTGTCGTGAACAAACCACAAAAAATGGATTCGGAGGAATTTGTGAAATGATAAATAATAGTACATATATGGCAATGGAATAAGAGAAATACGGAGATTATTATATACAACACGTGTGTGTACTTGTTTTTATTTAGAAAAAACATGTTAGATGGTATCACCACTTACACTAATATGACATCTTTTGTTGATGAATTAATATTTTATTTCCAAGAAAATGTGGCAGATAGTCTAAAAAACAATGTAAAATAATTTTTTGAGAACTATACAAATGTTGGAAAAATATAATGAAAGTGTATTAGATATTCATAAAAAAATTATATTTTATTTTTAAATTAATTCATACCTGTGAAATATACAGATGCAGTAGAGAATTCATTTGAACTTTCGAATAACATCAATAGAAATTTCGATAACCTGTATATAAAATGAAAAATATTATTTTATGCATAGTAAAATACTGTATTTTAAATATAATATACGAAATAAATATACCTGTGAGAAGGTTGTTCTATGAATGTATAAAGGAAAGAATTTCTTTATAGACAACATTTTCAGTACATGAGTCGTGCGAAGTATCTGTGGTTGATGGTTTCAGTAAAACTTTTAGAGATTTGCTTGTTTTTGCTCTTGATAACGCTACATATAACTGACCATGGCAGAAAACTGGTTCTGGAAGATACAAACCGACAAAATCAAGTGTTTGACCTTGGGCTTTATTTATTGTCATTGCAAAGCATGGTCTAATTGGAAATTGAGTTCTTTTAAATGGAATTGTGGTTCGATCAGATTTCAGTGGTATAAAAGGGATCCTCGGTAAGAAAACATGTTTTCCACAATATTCGCCAGTAGTGATTTCAGCAAGAATAACGTTTCTCTCAAATTTTCGACAAGTAAGACGTGTTCCATTGCATAACCCTTCAGAAGGATTAATATTCCGCAATAACATTACAGGACAATTTATTTTAAGGTTCAATTCATGAGGTGGAATACCATTTGATGTCAAAGTATTTAAGAAATCTTCTTGCACGCACCATTACGATTTTTCAATTGCTTCATCAAAACTATAGTATGTGAAAATTTGACCAGGAATTTGTTCAAGCAGAAGTTTGTTAATATGGTCAACACATTCATTTGTAGGTGTAAGAATAACACGGTTTACCATGGTATGTAAATGATCAGCATAAGCTTCTATATTTGGAAAAACACAATGTATCAAAGTTTTCAGAGACGTGATTTCATCTTCGAATGGTAAAATTATACTATTTGGAAGCTTAATACATTTACAAGTATGTTCTTGTTATGTTCCATTTCCAATTCTAAGCAAGTAATCGCAGAACGTAGAATCGAACTTTGCTCTCATATTATGAACTAATGGTAGATGTACAAACAAAGGCCATAGATATGAGAAAACCAAGCTAGCTTTCATTATGTCTTCTTTTTTTCCTTTCGGTACAACTGGTAAAACCTGTCGAAAATCTCCTCCAAGAACGATTACTTTTCCACCAAAAGGTAAGTTACAATCAGTAATATCTCTAAGCATTTTATCTACAGCTTCAATAGTACAACGATTTACCATAGGTGCTTCATCCCAAATTATTAGTTTAGACATTTTCAACAAAGTTCCCAAAGCTGATTGTTTGCTAATAGAGCAGTTGACTTCTCCTATTGTTTCCAAAGGAATTTTAAATCTCGAATGAGCTGTTCGACCTCCAGGTAATAAAGATGCAGCTACTCCAGACGATGCAGTTGCTAAAGCAATAAAATGTCTAGACCTTACACCAGCTAAGAGTGCTTTGTATAAAAAAGTCTTACCTGTTCCTCCTGGACCGTCGATGAAAAAAGCACCGCTTGATTCAGATTCTACTTTTTCCATAATTGTATCGTATGCAAATTGTTGTTCCTTATTTAACATTGCGGCACAAGTAAAGGTTTCTTGAATTTCCAAATTAATTGTCTCTTCTGCAATCATTCTTGTCAACCTTTCATCTTCATTTATATTTACATTAAATGGCACAATTCCATAATCATTTATATTTTTACCCAGGGATTCTAAAATAGAACTTATATCCTCCAGAGCTCGTATTTGAGCGACTTCAATAGGTATATTTTGATGTACATAATCATCCATCATATAAGATTTAAATTTATCCCACAGTAACTTTGGATGATTCGGATTGCACAATGTAAGAAGTGTAGCAAAAAGTCGTTTTAAAGAACAAGGCATTTCGTAAATAATAGCTTCGGATAAACATTCTTCACAACGATTGTCTCCACTTAATAAACCATGTAAAAGTGCTACTTCTCGAAATGTACCAACAATTGTTTCATTAAAAGTTCTTATATCGTCAAATGATGTTGGTCCTCTAATATGGTTAAGAAGAATGCGAAGGAAATATCGTTCTCCTTCTGATGGATTCGCTGAGACAATTCGTCCGATAACAATTTGTTTCTTTCTGGGAGTCCAAATTTTGTTATTTGCATTCCAAACAAAATATGTTGGGATATCTCGATACAAAAGCGTTCGAGCAAATTCATTTGCTTTATTTAATCGAAATAATTCGATTAACATTGTTCTCCTTGTATTGTCATTCTCAATAATAGTAGATAAATCATCCGTATTTTTGTATGTAACTTGTTGATGATCTTCGGTATGAAGTTGTAAAGAATAAACAATTGGATAGATTTCTGACAAATTGAATGAAAAAATCCTCCACATAGCCTCAGGTGGAGATATCCATCTAGCAGATTGATAAGCGAGATATTTCATCAATATCTTTTTCTTTTTCATCTTTGCTAACGAAAAAATTAATACGATCATGTCCTTTGTATACATATTTGTACAAATATTTTACAGCTTTAATAGAAGAACATATTTCAACGTTGATATGACAGTCAAATTTTGCACTTAAATAAGGATTATATGGTACAACCCATTGATTGTGTAACATTTGACCTCTAACTTTAATACTAATACCATTATTACGACGTCTATACAATGGGTATGAATTATCTCCAAATATAGTATTATTACAATAATCTCTTGGATATTTATTCTTACAACCACTATTTGTCACCATGCATACATTTTTGGGATTAAGATTTCCACAAGGGCCATGTATATTATGCTTCACAATAACTGAATAAAGATGAGGGTACTTGTTTTTATCAGGAATTTCACAAGATACTATCCTATCAACTTGTTGAGCAGAAGAAAACTTATGGCCACGGTTAAAAATTATCAATAGATGTGCGTGAGGAAGCCCTCTTTTTTGGAATTCAATCATGTATATATGAGCAACAACAGGACCAAAAATATTGTTCTTATACAAATCATTTTTAAGCTCTTCTAATTTTGCTCTAAATATACGTACAATTAAATCCGGTCGATTTTGAACCTCATCATTATGTTTCAATTCTTGCTTAATTTCTGGCCAATTCGGATTACATGTTATAGTTAAGAATATATCTGGTTTTCCATAACGTTGAACAAGAGCCATAGCATCTAAGTATCTCCTTAGCATATCTCTAGGTCCGCAAGTAAAGGATTGTGGTAAAACAAATTTTTTTCCAATTTTGTACCCTCTTGTTTCCCCGTTCTCGACACTATCTACAATACCTTGATAAAGTTCAAGACGAATTTGTTTCTCGTTATTACGAAAGTAATCTAATCTCATTGTTTCGATTTTAACATACATATCTACAACATATTGTTGAAAAAGTCTACCAAAGATGAAGCAACACAAACTTACTCGTAAGCCTAATCTGTAGCTTGTATGCATAATACTCACGACATGAAACACGATATCGTTTCTTCATTTTATGAAGCACTTGCATGAGGAAGAATAAAACAATTTTTATATATGTAACTAAAACATCGATATTTTTAAAATTAGAAAATATATGACAAAGTATATAAGTAAACCTTGACTTCTTTTTCAATCATTTGAACTCAGAATTTATTATTTTAGGAATAGCAACATGGTCAGCTAAATTCTCAGGTTGAGAAGATGTGTGCTTATATCTTTGAATGCCTTCATGCCAACCAGATTCACCAAATGGGAAGAGCAAAGGATATTGTAAAGGATCATAACAACCATAATAATAATGAACCTTATGCGAATCACCAGAATGACCATATATAGTAATATCACGAACATGATTATTTGCATTTTCATCATCATCAACCCATACAGCAGCTACTTGAGACGCTGAAGGAGTATTGAAAACTCTTTGATCGAGTCCGTGGTTACATTTTATTTGTATTCGATGGTCGTGCAAATTCGTTATATTACTTAAAGACCTGAAAAATTTACTATATGGATTTCCTTTTAAGATTTCAATTAGAAGAGTTAAAGTAGGTTCTACTAAATTTTCAGAAATTTTTATACGATTTTGAATTTCATTGTCTGTATCATAAAAATATAATTGCATATAATGTGGCATATTATTCTGTGGCATAAGTTGATTTACATAATGATATATCTGTCCTTGAACTCTGAATGTGTAAATACCTCGGTATGATTTAAAGAGTTCCTTGTCGTACTTTACACCAAATGAAGTGAATGCAAAGTGGTTATTATATCCGCGTGAAAGTTTTTTGAATTCCATACATGTAGGTTCTTTAGAAATAAATAAATCATACAATTCATTTGGTGAATCAGGCATGAAAAGTTTAACTTTTCCATCACAGCAACAAAAACCTTTTGTTTCTCTATGAAATTTTTTCGCACCACAATACTTACAATAGGTACATGTTGGTAACACATATGCAGTAGTTGGTATGTTCAAAAGGTTAAAACTTCCACATAATTCATAATCAAAAATATTAGTCGATTCTTCATTCGAAGTAGAACCCTCAGAATAAGATTCATGCACATAAGCAACGCCAGAATTATTATTTTGAGATAACATAGGATCATTTATCCTTTTACGATGATCAACACTTACGGTTTGAACTCGATTCCTCCTATCTGCTTGTCTTTGATTTTGTTGTTGACGTATGAAAGCATTATATGATTTACTCGTGCCTTCGGAAATACTTTCAAGATTAATAAACTCAGGCTCCTCATTACCAGTTCCCAGAGAATTCATCAGGACAATAAATATGCTACCGATCTGAATAAAATAAAAAATATTTTAGTAGTCAAACAACTAACAAATAATACTAATACCAACTTTAGCATAACGTGATTTAAAAATGATGGGTGAAAGTCATAAAACTCTAGTATAATATTTATAAAATGCATTAATTTAAATTCTCAAATGTAGCTGTAGAAAGTAAAAGTTTGTGTTAAAACATATATACAGCAAAAGTAAAGGTTGAAATATCGAAATTTGTGAAAAATGACTAAAAATATATTTCAAAATGAAAGAAAAGTAGTATGCATAAAGTTAAACAAATAACAATTTATTACAAAAATTAATGAAGGTATAGTGTATTACTGTAGTCAATTATCACTATCGAAAAATACAATTGGACATTATTATATACAGAAGAACAATAAATACGAATTAGAGTTCACAATAATATAATAGGAATTTTAAGGAAAAAAATACAAAGATTAATTACAGATTAAACTCTACGAAATCTAGAAAAGAATAAAAAAAATATTATACCTGAAGATAGCACAATTCAATCGATGTTGAAAAATTTAATATGTTTACTTTGAGAATGGTTTTTTTGTAACTTAAAAAATTGGAAACAAATTTAATATCGACAAAATCATGAATGACTAAAAATAAAGCAAATAAAGAAAATCATAATAAAAATAAAAAATCGAAGTGTATATGAAGTAAATTGAACAAAGTCACATATTTTTTTTATCAAGATGAGAAGTGGCATCTCTCGAGTGGTTCGGGGGTCGAGGGGGCAGCGCCCCTCGTGGGGGTTTGGGGGCAACGCCCTCAACGGGGATCGACCTGCCCGGTCAGTCGCGGGGTCGAGGCGGCGCCTCGTGGGGGCTCGGGGGCAACGCCCCCGAAAGGAATTTAGATTTCATGTATGTATCAAATGAAATATTTTCTAATATTTTTGAATTAAATTTGTAATAAGCGAAATTATATTTATAGTAGAATTTTTAGCTAAAAAAAGTAGAGGGAAAAAAAGGTAAAAAAATTTAAAAAAAAATATGGGTCCCCGTTCGCGCACGGGGAAAATCGGTTTCCCCGTGCACGCACGGGGAAACTTTATTTCCCCGTGCACGCACGGGGAAAACCATTTTCCCCGTGCGCGCACGGGGAGACCGAGTTTCCCCGTGCTCGGTCTCCCCGTGCGCGCACGGGAAAATGGTTTTCCCGTGCGTGCACGGGGAAACCCGAGTTTCCCCGTTCGCGCACGGGGAAACTCGATTTCCCCGTGCGCGCACGGGGAAATTGGACAATTGTCCCCGTGCGCGCACGGGAGAAACACGGCGAGTTATTTTTTTTTTTATTTCTTCTTTTTTATTATCTTTCTTATTCAATTTTTGAACGATTTTTTTATCTACATAAATTCAGGTACGATTGTATGTAAGTATTATTAATTGTTGTAATAAAAATTTAATGTTGACAACCAGTAATAATACTGATAATACTAAAATGATATGTTGACAAATTTATTAAGTTAACCTAATATGCTTCAGAATTTATTGTGAAATATAGAGAAATATTAAATCTACACAAACAAAATAACTATACCTAACTGCTTACAAAAATCTTAAACATGGAATACAATTATATTTACTTAAAGAAATACTAAATACTAAACATGCAAAAGTAATAATAATATGAACGAAAATAACTTCTACGTATAAATACTTACAGTAAAAGTTTATGTTCTCACTGCAATACCAAAACTTCAAAATTTAGTCGTACAAGCTGAAGAACATAATGGAGTAAAATAAATATTTTCAAGATTTATAGATCAATGATATTTGCATTCTAAATATATAAAAAACAAAATTAACTATACCTAACTAATAAATACTTACAGTAAACAGAAACGAAGGTTAAGAAATTCTCGATGATAGAATAAATTTTTCTTCATTAGTTCTCCTATATAAATAGAATAATCTCTTCGACCGACTACAAAAATCAACCGACTAAAAAAATATCTTTTCAGTCGGTTTGCATGTTTATTTTTGATTTGCTTCTCCAATACGTTATCTTTATAAAATATCAACTGTATTTGACGGTTTGCAATAAGTCGGTTTGCAGGTTTATTTTATTTTTTATAAATATTTTCTTTGCCCTTTTCTTTACATATAGTAGGGATAATAACAGTACATAATTGGGATATGAAATACAAAAATATAGCACGGCGCCTACATTTTTGACTCCTAATTTGTTTGTTTCTTGAATAGAATATTAAATGGAATAATATGAAATATCTGGGAAAATGATCCCCAACTTTTTGTTTCCTATTTTTTTTTACAGATGAAGTCGGCCAATTTTTTTGAACAGTACGAAACCGGTTTCGAACCAGATCAATGTGAAAACCAATGTGACAAAAATGAACAGTGAATCTCACATTCTCTCTTTTAAGTGAAGGAGTGATTAACATAAATTGTTTGATATTTGTCAAAGAATTTGTTAGCATGCTTTAAAATAAAAGACATATATTTGTTGTTCTTGTTTTGTTTATTTAAAAATTCAAAGGGGAAAGGTATTTTATGTCTTCTTAACAAAATTTGTAGATGAAATCGTTAAGACGTGCTAATTAATAAATATCGAAGATAAAAAAAAATGCAATGAAAAAATAGATAAAAGTTAATATATATATATATATATATATATATATATATATATATATATATATATATATATATATATATATATATATATGCAGTTAAAATGTGGTGCACTTGTAATATCGAATCTCCTGTCCAAATGGGTAAGATAAAAACTTCTCGTTGTATCTTATGCGATTAATTTCACTTATAACATAACTGATGCTACAAAAAATCGTACATGTCGACTTTCAAGTTTGACGACTGAGAATGAGTACGAACGAGGTCTTTCGGTACCTGAAACAAATGCGTCGAGGAGTGTCATGTCCCCCCTATGATGATTAAGTCAAAGAGAGAATTTATGAAAATAGTCTATACTGTAAATTGTGTGTAAAACATACCTTGATAACTGATGAGAATGATGTATTTATAGATGTAGGTGGAGGACTCCTAGTAGGACTATAATGTTGAAATGCCTAGGAGTCCTAGTGCAACTGGAAGTTGTAATGTAGCTGGTTTCGTATTGCCCATGTGTTTGGATTATGATAGAATTCTGGTGGTGGAGTCTTTTTAGGATGAGGTATCACGATAATAGTAGGACTCAAGATCTCGAGGAGGGAAAACCTCAAGGACATCTTGGGGGAGTCCCATAAAATGGGCCCTCACCTCCTCGGGATCACTGGTCGAGTTGCTCTTCGATATTGGGATCATCACTGGCCCCCGCGCATCTGTGCCAGGGACTCATGTTCGAGGATCTGGGACTGGATGCACATCATCATAAAGTTGGGGACAAACCTCGGGAGTATTCCATCCCACAGTTTTTCAACCACACATTTAAAAAACTTTTATCACAATGTACTAAAAATCTAACGTTAATCCCACCAAACACCCACTTATTTCTACAATGAAAATGGGCTTGAAAATCCGCAAAATTAATCATGATAAGAGTTATGATTAAAGTAAGAGCTAGAAAGTCTGATATTATCGAATAAGTTCTCGTTTGGCCTTTATTAAAATTATAATATATTTTTCTCTTTTCTTTTCAATCACATATTTTCTAATAAAATAATATTACAAGTAAATTGAAATTTTTTATTCTTTTACAACTATTCATTTTTCGAGAAACCCTATTTAAAAAAGGAAAAATTGCAGCCACGATACCAAGCATTTCATTTTTTTGCAAACTTTGCCCAAACATTTATTTTGTACCAGCCAGGGTACCAAACCTTTAAAAAACTCGCACCAGAGGTCCGAATGGATAGAAACCGTGAGTTTGATTGTTAGTTGACTCCAAAAAATTGTGTTGACCAAATCAACAAAGGTCAACATAGTAACTACATAATTTTAACATAAAAAAAGAAAATAAAAAAGGCCCACCCCACCAAACGCCATTGGTCGCCAATGCCGACCACCACTTTCTGCCACCAACGGTGGAATCACCTCTCAACACTACGGTCTTAGAAGTTGCATTGCACTCCTCGCAAATCAAATGGAGCCCAGATTTTAAAATTAAAATCTCTTGAAATTTAATATTTCATATGCAAATCCGAACCTCAAATTATAACTATAAGAGAAAAATAAACACAAATCTAGCTGAATTCTTAAAAGAACACCCAAAAGCAGAACAATACGGATCAGAAATTGAGAGTACAGCTAAAATCTATTTTTGTTATAATACCAAATAATCGAGGCGACTAAAAGAGGGGAGAATTTTGACTTCAAAGTCTTCCGTGTATGAAAATCTACCATTAATATATTATAAGTACAGGGCCCATGCGGAGCTGGCCCCCCAGCCTATAAGTACAGGATCAATATAATAATGAATTATTCTATTTTTACCTAAGCCTCTATTTGGTACACATTAGAATTTTCATTTTCATTCTTCTACTCATTTTCAACCACACATTTTTCAATAAAATAATATTTTCTATCACATCAATAACTTTTTCTTCTTTTTCAACCACACATTTTCCATCAATCTACTATTCCAAAATACATTCTTTCAAAATAATGTGCCCCAAACACACCCTAAATATTTGTACCGAAAGTTGTCCCTACTCTCACAATGCATGCGGGTCCCATGTGAATATAACAATTTCAAAATGTGGTCTCCATCCCCTATTGCGAGTAGTAGGTAAAACTTTAGGTAAAAATTTTAGGTAAGTGTAGTATTGTCCTACAATGATTATGGCTCCGTTTGCCTCCCATTATTCCAAAACATTGTTTGTTACAATAAGTCCCCGTTTGTCTACCAGTATTTCAAAAAAATGTTTGCTACAGTAAATTTCTTCACCACACATACAAACCAATAAAATTATTTTAAATTTCAACCACACATTTTCCAAAAAAACTATTCATTACTCTATTTATCTCCCAATAATGGAAGACAAACACACCCTAAGATTTTCCCTTATTTTTCTTCAAATTCATTTTCACCCACATATTTTTTCAATAGAATATTTTACACGTAAATTTCAAACTTTTTTCAACCTTTTAACTACATATTTTTCAAAAATTTAATATTACAAAACTCATTTTCAATAAAAGAAAAACATTGGGAGTCGGACTAAAAAAAATAAATTTACCCAACATTAGGAATAAAAAGACAAAACGGAAAGAAAATTATATTTCAAAAAGTTTAAGAAGGGCCCACCGGTTTGTTTTTCATATAAAATTTGTAAGATATGCTATCCCACATTTCATTGCCAAGAAAGTGAGGGATACATTATTAAATGACTTTGTCTTGAAAGCCCTCTTATCTTTATTCGCATGTCATTAATCAATAGTTATCATTAATTATTATAATATTAGCAAAATTATTATGCAAAATCTTCTTTACATAATAAATAAATCTGGCCATGTACGCATTAGCTGAAAATCTCATTTTAACTCTAATTTATTATGAAAATAGTAAAATACAAGCACGTGAGTGACGTGAGGAAACTTTGCATAATAAAAAAGGCCCATCCCACGCCACGCCACGCCACCCCACGCCATTGGCCGCCAATGCCGACCACCACTTTCTGCCACCAACGGTGGAATCACCTCTCAACACTACAGTCTTAGAAGCTGCATTGCACCCCTCGCAAATCAAATGAAGCCCAGATTTTAAAATTAAAATCTCTTGAAATTTAATGTTTCATATGCAAATTCAAACCCCAAATTATAACTATAAGAGAAAAATAAACACAAATCTAGTTGAATTCTTAAAAGAGCACCCAAAAGCAGAACAATGCGGATCAGAAATTGAGAGTACAGCTAAAATCTATTTTTGTTATAATACCAAATAAGCGAGGCGACTAAAAGGGGTGAATTTTGAGTTCAAAGTCTTCCGTGCATGAAAATCTACCATTAATATATTATAAGTACGGGGCCCATGCGGAGCTGGCCCCCCAGCCTATAAGTACAGGATCAATACAATAATGAATTATTCTATTTTTACCTAAGCCTCTGTTTGGTACACATTAAAATTTTTATTTTCATTCTTCTACTCATTTTCAACCACACATTTTTCAATAAAATAATATTTTCTATCACATCAATAACTTTTTCTTCTTTTTCAACCACACATTTTCCATCAATCTACTATTCCAAAATACATTCTTTCAAAATAATGTGGTCCAAACACACCTTAAACATTTATACCGAAAGTCGTCTCTACTCTCACAATGCATGCGGGTCCCATGTGAATATAAAAATTTCAAAATGTGGTCCCCATCCCCTATTGCAAGTAGTAGGTAAAACTTTAGGTAAAAATTTTAGGTAAGTGTAGTATTGTCCTACAATGATTATGGTTCCGTTTGCCTCCCATTATTCCAAAACATTGTTTGTTACAATAAGTCCATGTTTGTCTACCATTATTTCAAAAAATTGTTTGCTACAGTAAATTTCTTCACCACACGTTCACCAAATAAAATATTTTACATACAAACCAATAAAATTATTTTAAATTTCAAAAACACATTCTCCAAAAAATACTATTCATCACTCTATTTTTCTTCAAATAATGGGAGACAAACACACCCTAAGATTTTCCACCACACATTTACTTAATAAAATATATTACACACAAATCAATAAAGTTACTTTAAATTTTAACCGCACATTTTCCAAAAAAATACTAATTCATTTCTTCTTTAGTGCATGTTTGTCTACCATTATTATGATGAAAATTGTGTAATGAATAGTATTTTTTGGAGACTGTATGGTTAAAATTGAAAGAAATTTTATCGATTTATGTATAGAATATTTTATTATTTGAATGTATAGTGGAGATTGATTATTGTAGAAAACAATATTTTGAAAAATGGTAGACAAATGGGGACTTAATAATGGGAGACAAACACGTGCTATAATCCTAACAATCATGCTACACTACCATCTTTGTTGACAGCTTGGTTGACATTCTCTAATAAAAAGACATAAATGCCCTACTTCTATTATCTACTCAAGTCAATGTTCTCTATTCCTATTATAGGATAAGTTTGGTTTATTTCTCCTAATAAATGAAAAAGCAAATTATGCTCGTATTTATCAATATATTTTTTATTAAAACAATCGTTTAATATTCTAATTTTATTTTCTACTTTATTAATTTCTTTATTAATTCTAAATATATTTTCTGTAAAGGCTTATTAGCACAAAACGTCCATACGTTTGATAGTTAGTGTGCAAAACGTCCCAACGTTTCATTTTTTTGCATTTTTGCCCCTATTTCAACGTTTCAATGTGAAAAACATCCTTTTCACTATTTTTCAGTGTAAAATGACCATTATACCCTCAAATTTAAATAAAACAAATAAAATGAAAAGAAATATAAAAAATAAATTGTAATTATACTCCCAAACTTTTTAAAAAGTGCAAGTAAGTCCAAAAGCCTTATTAAAAGGGTTAAGCACAAAATGTCCCTACGTTTGACACTTAATGCGGAAAACGTCCATATGTTTCAAACATGTTTACATTTGCTCAATAACACAAAACGTCCCTACGTTTGACACTTATTGAGTAAAACGTCCTTACGTTTCATTTTTTTTTACATTTTCGTCCTTATTTCAACGTTTCATTGCGGAAAACGTCATTTTCACTATTTTTCAATGTAAAATGACAAATATACCATCATATTTAAATAAAACAAAAAAGGAAAATAAAAATAAAAATAAATTACAATTGTTCTCCCAAACTTTTCAAAAATTGCAAATAAGTTCAAAAATCTTATTAAAACATTCAAACTACCAGTCATTTCCTCCTGTCTCAACCTTATCCTCCCTCCACCACCTAAACCAGGATTGTAGATGGAGGTGTGATGGTTTGAAAGGTGGTGGGGTCTGATGGTTTAGGTGGTGGAGGGAGGATAGGAAGGACTGGTAGTTTGAATGTTTTAATAAGATTTTTGAACTCATTTGCACTTTTTGAAAAGTTTGGAAGCACAATTGTAAATATTTTTTTTTAATTTTCCTTTTTTGTTTTATTTAAATATGATGGTATATTTGTCATTTTACATTGAAAAATAGTGAAAATGACGTTTTCCACAATGAAACGTTGAAATAAGGACGAAAATGTAAAAAAAAATGAAACGTAAGGACGTTTTACGCAATAAGTGTCAAACGTATGGACGTTTTGTGTTATTGAGCAAATATAAACATGTTTGAAACATAGGGACGTTTTCCGCATTAAGTGTCAAACGTAGGGACGTTTTGTGCTTAACCCTTTTAATAAGGCTTTTGGACTTACTTGCACTTTTTAAAAAGTTTGGGAGTATAATTACAATTTATTTTTTATATTTCTTTTCATTTTATTTGTTTTATTTAAATTTGAGGGTATAATGGTCATTTTACACTGAAAAATAGTGAAAATGATGTTTTCCACACTGAAACGTTGAAATAGGGGCAAAAATGCAAAAAAATGAAAAGTTGGGACGTTTTGCACACTAACTATCAAACGTAGGGACGTTTTGTGCTAACAAGTCTTTCTGTAAAATATAAAGGTACGGTAGATTTCTACTATTTTTCAGAAAATAATCAAGCACAGTATAAAATGATTTAATTTCTTCTCTTTTCCTTTCGCAATCAATTTCTAAATATTGAATGATAGTAACTAAAATTTCATAAATATCATAAGTGCAAATATTAATGCAAGTATTCAACATAAATAAGAAAGATCTTACAGTATTGAAGCAGAAGGTAAATGCAGAATAATATCAACGAGATTTCCCTCGAGCTTGCTCCCATATATTTGTATACTCAGATATAAGTGATCGATGTTATTTGAGTTTAAGAAAGTGGGTTATGGTCCAACACGATTTCCGCACTCTTATTATTTTTCTCTCGACTCTTTTGCATATCTCACAATGGATCACACGGAATCACAGTTTTCCTTTCAACTCCTTGTTAAAACATCACCTTTGAAAAATAACAGGGTTCTAATGGCTTTCTCTAACAACACCTCAAACGCCAACACACGGCTAAACGGCAACAAGATACTAGCACAACCCTCAAGGTTCTCACCGTTGGAGTATAAGTAAGATAAGAGTTTTTGAAAAAAAAATAATAACAAGAATAAAAAGACAGTATTTTCAAACAACTTGAATTTCATAAACACATCACACTAATATCTCTTACATAAGAGTATACATACATATTTCGGCTACACTCTTGGTACTTTCTCTAAAGAGATTAGAACTCCATAGATATTACCTTATTACAAGCTTCAAATGAAAGAGAGAAACTGAAATGGTTACAAGGTTTCGAAAAACTAGAGAGAAAAGTAGTTTTTTGCTTAAGGATGGGATGCCTTCTTCTGAGAATTAGTCTTCCTTTTATAGACTCGAAAAAGCTCTACAGCTGGTCTTCATTATTGTTGTGTTACTGTGTAAGATAATGGGAATCTTACTATGGCCTAAAGTTCTTTGTCTTAACATGGAAAATAATGTAGTTGAAACCCCACAGTTTTTTTTTATCAAAGTAACTTTGATAAAGTAATGATAAAGGAGGTCCATTACTTTTCCATATGAGATTCAAACCATTCATCCGGAAATTCCTCTGGATCCAATGAGATTGGTGAGCCATCTTCTTCATTGCTACAGAACTCGCACTTATGGTTTGGATAACGCCAAAACTGTTTACACAGCTCATTTTTTGTCTCCTGTGTCCCACTAGCGTCGCCTCCAAAAATATGATCACACCATAAATCAAGATAGTGCCAATCTCCTTGTTTAATGGGTGCCACAGCCTTACTGTAAATCAAGTGGTCTTGTGATTCATACACCTAAATATTCTGATTTTCTTCAATAACTTTCTGGATATGCTCAAATTGCTCCTTATATCCCTTGGCTCTACGGAAGGTCGTCATCTTGATAACATCTTCTGATGTAGTTTCATGGACTTCACTCTTCTCGGGCTGAAGATGCTTGGAAGTAGTGGCAATCCTTATGACATGGCTAACTGGCAGTAGCCTATCTTCTTCACTATCCCATTTGGGATAGGCAGAGAAAAACCTGATATGTATGTTCTTATGTTTAAGAACTTGGCAATACCTTTCAATAGCTCGGACTACTTCTTTTGGTAACAAAGAAATTTCTTTTAAAGATTCCGATGGGTAAATACAAATTATATTTCCCATTTCATAAAGAGCACGAACCCAATAAGCTGGGGCTCCTGGATAAAGGTTAACTTTGTTATAGGTTCCATATGTTAGCGTTTTCATCCATCCTTCTAGACTGGTGAACCAGCAGTAGGCTAGATTAAACAATACATATGCTAGCATAAAATCGTCTTTATTTTTTATGTCCATAACACCATGAGTGTTACAGGCTTTGATGATATTTGAGCTATTAAGCTCTGGTATGGAGATACTATCCTTTGTAAATATTTTCTCTTGTGAGGGAGACAAAGTAGTATTCTCTCTAACTGAAAGTTTATGAAGTTTCAGTGCTTCTGGTTTAATATTGGCACAAATGCCTTCAGAATTATTGGCACTAGGG
Source organism: Fraxinus americana (assembly GCA_035079005.1). NCBI lineage: Eukaryota > Viridiplantae > Streptophyta > Magnoliopsida > Lamiales > Oleaceae > Fraxinus > Fraxinus americana. The sequence goes on from CM068708.1 coordinate 38,858,588, forward strand.
CCTTCAGATAATATAGCCATATTAGCCTTCTCAGATACTGGCTTGACAGCAGCCATCTCCATAAGAGTTATCTTGGATTCTATCGCAGCAATCTTCATGTTCATTTCGAACTTCAATGCTTCTAGTTCCTTCCTGATTGGCTCCATTCCTGGTTAAGAAATCTGGAATAAAATTGTATTTCCCTTTAATATGGACAATATCAAATTTAAATGGTGCAAACCACATTTGCATTCTAATAAGTGGTCTTTCAGCTGCACTTGTTCCAAGTTTATTTGTTAATAATGGTTTTACCTGAGTATTATCTATTCTAATAAGAAATTTCTTAGGTAGCAAATAAGGTTCAAATTTTGCTACTCCCTTTTTTACAGCTAACATTTCTTTACGGTTAATGTCATACCTTGTTTCGGCATCCTTAAATGTACCTGAAGTATAAGCAACAAGCTCTTCTATACATTTACATAATGGATTACACAGAAATTCTTTATGATTTTCTTTTCTTTTGAGGATTGCTCCCCAATGTAATAAAGATGCATCAGTTTCTAAAATAAAGAAATCATCATCATTAGGAATATTTAATTCTGGTAGATTTTCACATATTTTCTTGATTTTGTTTACCATTTCTATATCTTCTTGTGTCCATTCCCATACAACTCCTTTTTTGAGTTTTCTGGTAAAGTGGACTTTGTATTTAGCACAATTTTTGATAAATTTCTCAGAATAATTCAATAATCCAATAAAACTTTGCAGCTCTGTCTTATCTCTAATTTCTTCTGGAAAATCGATAATCTTTTTTCCAATATGAGGTTGTTGAAATATTTTTTCTTCAGTAAAAATATATCCTAAGAATTCAATTTCGGTTTTAGCTATTTCTGCTTTTCTTTCTGATAAAGCTAATCCATACTTTCTTGCAATATAGTTGAACTTTTTAAGATGTTCAATATGTTCATTTAAATTATTACTATGAATAAGAATATCGTCTACATAAACAATACAGAAGTTCTTTATTGGTCTAATAATCTTATCCATTCTTTGTTGAAATATTGCTGGTGCATTCATTAATCCAAATGGCATAACATTCCATTCGAATTGTCCTAATGGATCAGGGGTAGTAAAACTAGTTAAAGGTTTTGATTCTTCATCTAGTTTTATTTGCCAATATCCTGATTTACAATCAAATTTAGAATATATTTTACTTCCTTGTATTTGTTTTATTAACAAATCTTTTATGGGTAATTTATAGCTATTTGGTATAGTTTTAGAGTTTAGATCTCTATAATCAATTACCATTCTAGCTTTTCCTCTTTTAATTTCACTATGGTTTCTAACCATAAACGCTGGACTATTATATGGACTAGTTGATTCTCTTATTACTCCTAATTGTAAGAGTTCTTTTATTTGTATTTCAAATTCTTTCTTATCTTCTTCACTATAAGGAAATTGTTTTCCTGATATCTTAGCATTTGGATCTTTTAACTCAATGGTTGCCATAGGTTTATCTTTGTCCCATTTGGTTAAGGGATGTTCATGATAACATTCTTTTAGTTCTGATTTAATATTTTCTAATTCTTCTTCTAAATTTTCAATTCTTAATACTGGAATTTTTTGTTTTTGATTAATTTCTGTATAACATCCACCACGATTACCTGCAGAACTCTGATGTCTAGGTCTATGGTGAATAGGTTGATATGCAATTCCAATGGCTTTATAGATTTTTGGTGTTTTAATTTTGTGATTACAAGGTGTAATAAATTCAAAACTATCTTTATATTGTGTAAAAGGGCTATATGTATAGATAAAATTTTCTCCTAAAAGGATATCACATCCAATTTTATCTGTTGCATATATTCGTGGAATAAAACATTCTCTATTACCTATAATTATAGGAACATTTTCTACAAAATCTCTATAGATTTCTACAATATCGCTTGCTGTTTGACCATAAGTTGTTTTCTTATAATCTCTTTTATAATAATATTCTGGGAACACATTTCTTTTACATAGGCAAATACCTGATCCAGTATCAATTATGGCATGAAATTTTATCATACAATAGTCTGGTAAATTGAGAGTTATCTCAATATATGGACTAAGTATACTAGTTTTGATTGATCTGATTCCTTGTATCATATAAATTGGTTCTTTGGTTTTAGTAATTCTAGGAATCATTTTTTGTTTGCCTTCAATAGTTATTTGTAGAGTATTCTTTTGTATATGAAATGGTGAGACTTTCTCAAGAAAGTTCATTCCAAGTAATATTGGACTAGAATCCTTTCCTTTTCTATAATCTTTATGAATTTTAAGATTTAATTTAAATTGTTCTCCTTCAATATCTGTAAAACTTAGATCTAGATTAACAAATGTTTTAATTTCATATTTAATTCCATGATAGTCTGTAAGAGTTATTCCTTGTGGTAGGTTTTCTTCTAATAAATGATCAACTAAGTCTGCTCTTATATGACTAGTACTAGCTCCTGTATTAACAAGTGCTATAATTTCTTTGTAGTTATTTTGATTATTGATATATTCTGTTAAGATAAGGAAATTATCTTCCTCACACTTTCTAAGATCAATATCAATGCTATTTCTAGGCATTATTGGGTAATTTCTACTTGTAGATGTTCTACTAGAGCTTGCGAGTTCTCTAGTACTGATACTTCTTTCTATTCTTCTACTAGGCATTCTGGCTATAAGTTGTCCAGAGGTATTTAAGGTAACTAATCCTTGATTTCCTAAATTATTATCTATTCTTCTAGATTGCTGATGATAATCAAGCAATATATCTTGTGGTAAAGAAACGTTATTATTACTCAACATTCTTGGTGGAGTAAATTGTGCTAAGTTTTTAAAATCTTCATGGATTTGTATGAAGTCTCCTGAGACTTTATTGATTTCTTTTTGGTGTGTAGTAGTAAATGCATATAGAGCTTTACAATGTAAGGTTACAGCTTTACTTCTTGGTGGCATAATTAATCTATCAATTCTATGATATAGATTTAATCCCATACTTAAATTTTCATCTAGTAAGGACATGGCAAATCCAGGTCTTATAGTAAATATAATTTTCTCATATACAAGATTTCCAGAGACTACTCCTAATAGAGCATCCATAGGATCATGAAGTATTCTGTTATCCATCAAATACATTTGTATAGGAATATCCATTCCTTCTCTAAAATATCCTTTCACCATAATTTGGATTCCTCCTATCACAATATTTTTTAATCTTTCTCTAGTGGATCTATTTATTTTTGCTAATTCTCGGTTAACCCATTCTCTAGTGATTAGAGGTATAGTAGTATTGCCTTTAACATTTTCGATGTTAATAGGTACTTCATCATATTTTGCAATATAAATTGTTTTGTTAAACCAAGATATTATTGGTCTTATAAAAACGTCTTTATCTCTTACAGATATTTGTTTTTCTTTTATTGCCCCATATCTTTCTTCATCAAATACTACTGTTTGTGAAGTCCCTTCTTCATTATCTAAGGTAGTTTCCATAGTATCAATGATTTCTTGATTCATATAAATTTGTTCCAATTCTGGTTCTTCAATTTCTTCTATATCTAGCTCATAAATTGAGTCTGTTTCAGATAACTCATCTAAATCTTCGATTATCTCATAATCTGAGTCAGATTCTATTTCTTCCATTATTCTAATGGCTTTAACATTTTCTCTTTTATTTCTATTAGGACAGTTGTGAGATATGTGTCCTATTTCATTACATGTAAAACATTTGCATTTTTTATAAAATTCTTCCTTAGATTTCTTCCGAGGTTTTTTATATGGTTATATTCCTTTTTCCAATGTTTTTTCTTCTTAAAATACTTCTTATGGCTCTTAAATCCTTTGTTTCTCTTCCAGGGTTTAAGATATTTCTTAAATTTCTTTTTATAATATAGTTTCCTAGGTGGTTGGTGACAACCAAATTGTGGTACTGCTGCTATCTCTCCATAGCAATATAAACTTGCTTTCTTACCATGTTTCCTAAATAGGTGTTGATACATAGATTTTCTACACCATTCTGATATTTTTCTTTTAGCGAATGAAGTTCTCATTCCTAAGGTATCAGCTCTATGATTAGGATCTTCCCATTCTATTTTATTCCAATAAATTTGGTAATCTTCAAATAATTTATGACCCCATGGCCAAGGCAGTTTAAGAAAATACCTGTTAAGTAGTTTTTTATCTTCTTCTGATAGATTCCATTCTTTTATGGATTTAGATGCTTTGATGTATATTTTTTCGAATTTCTTAGTATATTCGTTTAATTCACACATATCACAGATTTTTAATAATTCCATTTCTCTTTCTGCTTGTAAGGCTTCTTGAGTGATCATATCTATTTTAGTTTCTGGTATAACTTCTCCTAAAAGTAAATATTTAAAGAAATTTTCCATTCGTTTTGAAATTTCCTTAAAATTTTCAGCATCTAAACTTTCATTGCTATCTATAGTAGTTGTAGATTTTTCTCCATATTTAATTTGATTTTTAGTTTCTTCAGAAGTTCTTCTCCAGATATCTGAAGTGATTCCCCTAAAGGTGTGGATTATAAAGTTGTATGCTTGAGTAGTATTCCATTTATGAAAAGCAACCGCTAAATCAGTAGCTTTTGCCCATGAGTCAATAATTTCATTTTTATTATTGCTATCATCAACATCTAACCATATTCCTGTTGTAGGAAGTTGTTCAGTAAATAATTTAACTGGATTATTATCCCTAAGGTGTATAGGCTTGGTTGATGTAGTTCTAACTCCTTTTCTAAAATTGTAATTTTCTCGTTCTTCTATTATTCTATGTTCTTTCATCCATTCAAAATTCCAGTCATCAGGCTCGACTTGAGTCCAATCATTACTTGTTTCTCCAACTAAAGTTTGTGTTTCAACTTGTTGATTTAAAGGTGGAGTATTAATTTCAGTTGTTTCTTCTTTGGGTGGATCATTCATATAAATATTCTCAGTTTGAATAGCTAATTGTTCTAGACTCTGTTTATAAGCTTCTAATTCTTCCCCTGTGGCTTCATAGAATTTAGTCTCTAATTCCTCTATAACATATGCCGGTAAAGGTGGTTCAATTGAAGTATAAGAATCCTTAAATTTTGATTCTTTAAATTTAGATTCAATTTGTTTATATAGGATTTTTGGTCCTATTTTAATATTGTCATTCACAATTTCCAAATTAGACTCGATATTCCTTATATGAGTTAACACATCTTGACTTAAAATATCCGTTTCTCCTAAAGGTTGAACAAAATTATTATATTGTTCTAAAAATTGATTTATAATAATATCTTCTTCTTCATTTTCAGAAAATTCATCTACTAATATTTGTAATCCTTTATTTTTTATTTCTGCTAATTGTTGAGAACTATTTACTTGTTTTATCTCTTCACTTAGAGATTTATATTTAATACTTAAATTTGTTGCTAATTCTTGTAATTTAATTCGATTAGTATTAGTTAAAATATTAATATTTTGTAATTCTTCTAGAATTATTTTATCTTTTCTACTCATTTTAAAATTTTCTTTAGTTTCGTTACTAGGCTCTGATACCAATTAAAGGTGAAAAAGCGGAAAATAGTTAAAATATAAGAATAAGGGTATAATAGACTTTTAATTCATAAAATGACAAAAGACTGTGAAACTTAATGTGAAAAGGACTGTAAGAGAAGCATAATTCTAATCCTGATTCGTAGAAAGCCGGCGTGCTGTCTGTGGGGCTGACTGTCCTGTATTCATTGATTGATTTTACTGAAAATTAATTGCTTTACTGAACAATTACTTGTCCGTATTAGATGACCTCGACCAAAAAAAAAAAAAATTTCATTTTCTATGACTTCCCAATTAAAAGGTAACGTGATAATTTTTCTGAGTGGGGGTGTGTGTTACCAAATTCCACGTAACAGAGGACTTAAGAGGGTAACAAGTAATGTTAAACATAAAATTTTCAATAAAATAGTTAGATATGATATTGAATTAAATAAATAGTGTAAGCCATAACTTAAAAAGAAACAATGTTAAAGACATTTTTTTACCTTTCTAACAAATCAACCATGTTATGTACTGAAATAATTTTAATTTACATAGATATCTTTTAGGTCATGAAAGGATCGTATCGTGTGCCCACGTGTTATGTGACATTATTCATGCGTCGATAGATAGTATAAAATGTCTTTTCTCAATTGGGATTAATAGTGGGTGAGGATATATTTTATCAAAATGGACACATCTTATTTTTGTTTTTGACATGACTATTTTGCATGATGATTGTATGATTTTTTAAAAAATATTTGCTCTATTTTTTTATTTTGTTATTTTGAAAATCTCATGGTAAGTATTCGAAGTACATATTTACCTTGTCGTTAGATGACTCTAAGTGATGTGTTCAATGAGATGTAATTTTTAAGCGGTTCATTTAATAATACATATCATTTAACGAGATATTAATGCCACCTACATGTAAAGCTAAATATGGAGAATATATATACATATTTTTAAATTTTAATGAAAAGGATGGTGAAGTTTATAAATTAATGAAAGTAGTTTTGATAGTAAGCTATTACATTTTATGAAAAGGCCAAATTATATGAATTACATAGTATAAAGTTTTAGCTATTGTTCTCAAGGGCAAATTAGGAATTAAAATTTCGTACTTAATCATTAATTAGTCTTAAATGGGGGTTAAGGGGTGTACGCAATACTCAAAAGATCTGAGAAGTTAGCGATATTTTTGAAAGGTGAAAAGGGTGTCTATTTTATTTTTTCAGTTAAGAATGCTCGAGGCTTGTCTTTTCGAGATTAAAATTTAAGTTGTTTCTTTTTTTTCAGTTAAGAATGATCAACGATATATAATTGACATGTCTAAGCCACTCGGTTCGACTGCAATGCTAGTAAAAGCTTGCGAATTCTTGAATCGACCCAACTACAAATCTAGATTATAACCAAACAAGCTTATCACGTCCAATTAACCTTTCTAGTTTATCTTCTACATATTTATAAAAAATTGTAAATGTGCATTTTCACTTAAGTTTTTCTGTATTATAGAAAGTACATCGTTGCACGTTTGAAATTAATTTTAAAGTGTTATCAATTAGTGAATATTATGAAATGTGTGGATAATAAATAAATAGTAAGTTATGATTTTTATAAAATGTGTGGATCAAAAATGTGTGATTATATTAAACCACTATCTTAGCCACATTATCTAAAAATTTAGGGGTTGTTCTTTTCATGTTTCAATTTTTAATTTTGAGTTTTGAATTCACTTTGGATTTTGTATTTTGAGTGTCCATTTTGAGATTACTGAAAACGCGTTCTTTTTGTCATTTTAAAAAATTGTTTTCAAAAATAAAAAAATGAAGTTCTGGCTTGATTTTAACTGAAAACGGCAAAAACGACATTTTTGGTGTTTTCCATTTTCTTTATAAATTTTAAACTTGTTTTTGAATATTTGTATCTGAAAATAGGTAAGTAAATATGTTTTCAGTGTTTTCGAAAACTAAAAATGACTTGAAAACAGTAAAGATGATATTCCCTTATTTTTCTTCAAATTCATTTTCACCCACATATTTTTTCAATAAAATATTTTACACGTAAGCTTCAAACTTTTTTCTACCTTTTAACTACATATTTTTCAAAAATTTAATATTACAAAACTTATTTTCAATTGACTCAAACCTAGGTTAAAAAAAGGTTACCCAACATTATGAGGACAAAACGGAAAGAAAATTATATTTCAAAAAGCTCTCGTTTGGCACCCATTAATTTCTCATTCTCATTCTCATTCTTCATTTCAACTTCACATTCTCCAAATAAAATAATATTACACACAAATCAAAAACTTTTCATCACTTTTTCACCACACATTCTCACATCAATCACTATTCTAAAATTTCTATTCTCCTCAAAATTAGATTCAAACACAGTTTAAGAAGGGCCCACCGGTTTGTTTTTCATATAAATTTGTAAGATATGCTATCCACATTTCCTTGCCAAGAAAGTGAGGGATACATTATTAAATGACTTTGTCTTGAAAGCCCTCTTATCTTTATTCGCATGTCATTAATCAATAGTTATCATTAATTATTATAATATTAGCAAAATTATTATGCAAAATCTTCTTTACATAATAAATAAATCTGGCCATGTACGCAATAGCTGAAAATCTCATTTTAATTCTAATTTATTATGAAAATAGTAAAATACAAGCACGTGAGTGACGCGAGGAAACTTTTCAATAAAATTTTAACTTCGACAGGATTTATGACTTAATTAAATTAATATTCTCGTTACTCAATAGTCACACGAAATAACATTTTAGTTGCCATTTCCACCCAAAGAAAATGTTCATAAATTTTTCGTCCTCAAATTTTTTTTGTCCACATACTTTTGAAGAAATGTCTCGATAATTATCTTATTAACGAAGTTCAATGTTACCGTGGTAGCATGTCATCGTTTAAAATACAAAGACAGATTAACCCAAAATGGTCACTACTGAAAAAAGAACTTCACATTTGGAAGCATATAAAAAACACAACGATGATCAACTGATTTTATCGAATCTTAACAAGCTAACCGCTCGCTCATCGAGTCGAGCCAACATGCTAAATAAAACGGCTCTAAAATGCAGTGGCTTCTAGTATCCTTTTGTTGAAGCACTGATGTTCCATGCATGGTGGCTGTCTATTCATATTTCTTTATGTGTTTTGTCTATTTGCATAATTATTTTTTTTAAATTGACTAAACAGCAAAATGCAATATAATTTTCAACCTTTAAGGGACAAATGTAGCAGCAGAATCATTTGACCCCTTCTTAAACAGTAAATACCATGAAGAATTAAGATTTGAGAAGATAAAATGTGAATCAGGATAAGAATGTTCAAAACAAGGGGCGGTCACAGAGGGTGGCATGCGAATACAAGAGAGTGTCACTTCTTTCAAATTCATTAACTTCAATTTCTGTAATAATAGAACATCAATTTATAAATTCGAATCGAATAAAGCTATTTGTACAAAGTCGAGTTACAAAAGTTGGGTTACAAAGTGTGCTGACAAAATACAGACCGTTGATTTCAAATGATTTAAAAATTTGTTTTTAAAATGATTGGTGTAGATGTTATTTTGTCAACCAACTTTATAACTCAACTTCGTACATGAAGGATAACTCGAATTGAATAATGCCATTTGTAATTGTAAACACACAATCGTGCACGATAATACGTCATCCTAATCTACGTCACTTATTCCTTTAAATTTCGAGAAGATGGGCAGATAGAGACATTACACGTAAAGACAAAGATGCATAAACAATTTTGGTTGGGGCCTGATTAATAATTGAACACAGAGATAGTGGTATGGGGAGTGGGGGGTCGGGTCGGGTCATAATCATTTCTAAAGTGACGTAACCCATGTAGACCCTGTTTTATTTTTATTATCTTCAAAATGTATATTTTTCAATAAAATAATATTATACGTAAATTTAAAATATTTTTTTTATTTTTTAATCACACATTCTACATCAATTTATTATTCAAAAATGTATTCTTCAATAAAAATGGGGATCAAACAGGCTCTTAATTTAGTTTGAACCTCGTTCTTTAAACAATTACTTTTTTATTGAATTTATTTTTAGTTACACATTCTTTTTGTTAACATTTTGGATTTCAACTTAAAATGTCAATTTCATGAAGAGAAATAGTTCAAAACATTACAAATTGGATATGTTTTCATCCTTATTCGATGTGAAATTTTTTGAATTTTGATCGAATTGAAAAGCATGTTAAAATTTAATGGGTTTTGCTACCATAGACTTTGATTTCCATCTTATTAAGAGGATTAGCCCAAAGTCTTATAAATTGATTTATATTTTCATCTTTATTTAATGTGAGATTTTTATATCTCAACACTTTTAACAAAATAATTTTAAATGGAAATTCAATAATTTTCTCTACTTTTTTAATCACATATTTTTAAAACAATTACTATTACAAAATATGTTTCCCAAAAATATGCTAAAACAAATATGAGGCCCCATGAAATTGAATCATGCTTCATGTAACGAAGCAATTTCCACATAAAATTAACATAATACTCACATGAGTGGGGGCCCGTCCATAATTTTATAAATACATGATGGGGCTCACTCACGTGAGTATTCTGGTGAACCCATGTGAAAATAATTTCTGTACAAGAGAAATATTTGCAAGAAATTAGTCACCACAAAATTTTATGGACAGAGTATAGGCGTCATGTGTTCAAATGTGTCGGTCATAACGTACTGTTAGTTCAGTGAAGTAAAATTAAAACGTTTTTGGATATTTTTTTCTTTGGCTTATGTCAGGTTCCATTTCCTTTTATTAAAATTATACTTTTCAAGAAATAACCGGTGAATAACTATATATAATACTTATAAACGTATCATTAAAATCAATATTTGACTTAGAAAAGTAAAATGCAAAGAAAATAAAGTAAAATCCAAATGGAGGCTTAGTTATTTTTATTTTGATTCGAATTTTAACCAAGTAATGGGTACATTTTGTAAAATGACAAAAGTCAGATGCCTACTGATCTTCAAAAAAGAACTCCAGAGAATCTGCTTGTCCGTGCCACAAAGTGGGAACAGACCGTCTGACCAAGCTTTGATGCTTAAGCGCAAAATCTTCTCGAGCGTGCTATGAAGTGGGGACAGTCCTATCACACTTTGATGCTTAAGAGCTCACAGAAATGATCTAATGAGCACCGGTGCTCATCTTATCCTAAACACCAATGAGTTGGCACATTAATTCATTGGTGGATAAAGATTTTGTGAGTTCCAATCCACCAATGGTAACAAACCCTCTGATCGCATTTCGATGTTTTAAGAGCTTGTTTTGGAGGAATTAAAATCCGATTAAAATTGAAAATATAGCCGTTATTGAGCCCCACTCTCCGCTTAGCCTTATCCCCCTCTAGGGGGATTTTAGTGATAGGTTCTATAGGAACTGGACGATCCTAATAGCGGTTATATTTTCAATTTTAATCGGATTTTAATTCCTCCCAAACAAGCTCTAAGTGTTCAGTTGATAAGTAAAGCAGCATACTAGATATTAAAAAAAACACGAAGCTCAATAACAAACCATTTGATTCCTTACAACAAACTTATAAGATATCATCTAAAAGTATTCCTTTATTTCCCAAGAAATATAACAGGTCTTGTCCTAGCGCAAATAGCTTGCAGACATCCTCCCAGTTTAGCTAAATAAAACATGAAATTTAAACACACACAGAGAGTCTACAGTCCACCAAAATTAATTTTTCCCAGCCACAAGTTCAGGGTAAATACTGGAAACCAATTCCATGATTGTTCAACCTCCAGTGAACTGACCTTGTACCATATCAAAAAAGATGCTTAAATTTTAGAGGCAAAAGCGAGACCTTCTGTAGCTAGTTGATCCAAGTTCTGTGCAAGGGGCTGAACCCTAGCAACTTTTGCAATCGCCTTGTTTTCTTCTGGAGTACCACTTTCCAAAAATGCACCTACAACCTTCCCGTCTTTGATCCAGTATGATCCAAACTTGTGGGTTGTAGATGTAGGGCTGCTGTCCCCAAAGAGGACAGTCTCACCTACATTGTCGCCATAGAACTGCCATGACAGATCGAAGGCACGGGAATAGAAGAAGGGAAGGTAATCATATTCGTCAACCGACTTTCCTTGTTCACTTGAAAAGATTGCCTGCACAAAAAACCCATTATCTGGTTTTCAGTTTCACTATTCACTACAGACGAGGTGGGACTATTCCAATATTTGAACAGTCGCATGTGCATAACACCTATCAAACCTCTACGTCTTATTTTTGCCATCTTTCGAGGTTAAATTTGAATATTTGAGCAACATACATCCATGGTCAAATTTTCAAACCAAATTATAAGATATGTTATCTATTAACCTTTGGAGATGCACCCATATGAGCAGCAGACTGATTGCATGCGAGTTAATGAAAACAGAATTATGCATATGAAGACATCACGTACCTTGACAGCCTGTTCTGCAGATTTGCGAGCATGATCAACATGTTCTACTCTTCTCAGCTCACCATACAATTTCAAAGGGAAAGTGGCAACATCACCAACAGCATATACACCAGGTACGCTTGTTTTGAAGAAAGCATCAGTCTGCAAGAGAATGGCCTTAGTGTTATATTCAAATTCACATCCACAATTTCATCACAGAACTGTTATCAAGATGGCTTTAATCTAAAAAGTTGGCACCCTTTAGTTCATCACATCCTATTATTTGAAGCTCTACTTCTTTATATTTCACATTACTATGCATGGAGAAGAATAATTTATCTAAGCAAAATGCGTTTGTCTCCAATGTTAAATAACATTTAAAAAGGAACAGCTGCGCTGTTTCATTTAGAATCCTTGGTTACAATTTTAAAGATAATTCAAAGTTGAGGTCGAACCCCACTGGACAAACAAGGATGAGTGTCTCGGTATCAGTAATGTTGATAGGAGAAGTATCTTTTTATACTCTTTTAGGGTATATCCTGTTAATGTCTTCACTACCTCATTGAAACATCAATCAAAAAGAAAAAATAAAATCAGCAAGCATGTAACTGACCACAACATTGACAAGAAAACAAAGTTACACGGGAAATGTTTAAAAAAGGAAGTCACAAACCTTGATTCCACCTTTATCCTCTTCAACCTGACCTTTAAATAGGGTTGTAAGAGGCTTTCCACCTACACCAACAACAACAATGTCTGCTTCCAGCACCCTCCCATCCTTAAGTTTTACATCCGTAACCTGAAAGATGCAACAAGTTACCTAATGTCCTGACTATGAATCTCATGAAGAATTAACTAATTGAGAATTTTCATCTGCTTGAGAACACACTTCTCCATTTTCATTAGTGCCAAACCCAACAGCTACTGTCCCTTTGATGATTTTGACTCCCTTATTTCCATAATAATCTTCGTAGAAGGCAGCTATGCCAGCTGTGAAAAGCCTAGGCACTGCAAACGCATAAATGGAAGAGAAATTATGGGTAGGTCAGAAAACTCAAGTTACACAGCGCATGTCGGATCGATTATAGCTTACACATCATTTGGTCACCTTCACATAAACCATAAAATCAAAGGTTTGGAACAACCTAGAAATGAAAAATGTAATTACGATTTCCAACTTACTGCACCAAGGTTCGGGGTAAACCATAGTCGCATCAATATTATTGACTCTCAGAGCTGCACTGAGCTCGAGACCAATGTATCCTCCACCAACAACCACAGCCTTTCCGTTTTTCTTTGCTTTGATTGCTTCAACAAGTTTATCGGCATCATCAATTTCTCTCAAATAAAAGATGTTTTTGGCATCAGCCCCTTGTACTCCAAAATCAGACAATTTGATAACCTGCCAAAAGTGATACACAATCACATACTGCTTTCAAGTACCTGAAACAAGATCAAATTATATGAAGGCAATATGATGCCCTGAATAAGATACTCTACATTAGAACCAGTTGCTATGATCAGAATCTGGTATTTAAATGTTTCGCCCGCTGCACTGGTAAGTGTCTTTGAAGAAAGATCTGCCTTGACTATTTCTGTGCTAAGGATCAAAGATATCCCTGAAAATCATCAAAATGAACTGACATCATGAATTTTTCATTCGAAATAATTTTCAACCAAAAGATTAAAAATTAGGAAGGGAACTTGTGAGGCATGTATTAAAAAATGTTTTCTAAGATTTTTAAGCTTATATTGCAGATATATTATGACAATGAGAGTTTTACCTTTTTCCGTGTACCACTCGAGAAGGAGCCGCTCTCCTCCACTTCCAACGCACACATGGAAACCTGGAAGTCTTGCAGTTCCTGTAGAAAATGCAAAAACAAATCAAACCAGGTTTATGTTAGAGATACTTGCACAATTGAAGAAACTTGGAAAGGAACAAGTGGAAACCTGACAATTACAGGCAGATACAAACGACAAACGGCTATGTAATTGAAGGCCTTCCAATGTAACAAGCTCAACTTATTGAATACAATTTTTACAATACCCAGTAGAATTTAATCAGAGACATCTTTAATAACAATTAATAGTATTTATTTTAGTGCCTGAAATATATACACAATAAATACAATCTCGAATCTTAAAAAGAGAACATGGGATACTATGGCCATTATGAAGGCAGGCCATTACTGAGATGGTTCATCTTGTTTATAACATTACAGAAGCATTCGTTTCCTCGAAAATGAAGGTAAATAACTCACCCTCGGGAAACAAGTATGCCTTGCTAAGTGCTGGACGTTCATAAGGAGCCACCTGAAACCATCATAACACATATATGCTAAAGTTCGTACTACAAAACTGGGGCATTTTAATTCCACAAAAGAGGATTCTATGCCATGCACAAAATAAGGCATGCAATAGCACATTTGACTTATTCAGCCAATTTTTTTATTTGTAGACAAAAGTTCAAAGATTATCTATTTAAGCTCACCCAAATGGTTCTCGACAGGGAATATAAGCTGGTAAAGCTGCATTTATAAATAAATTCCCTTAATTTAGTATGGAGCCGTGATTTACATGTTCTTTCTTGTTGCCAAGAATCATCAGATAAAAATTACAAATCACATTAACAAACTATGTTCAATTCCAACTAAATTTATGGTCAGCTACATAAATCATTTTTCATCTCTCCATTAAATACATAACTACATGTATTCGAAGATCTATTGCAAATAGATCCTTAGCCACCACAATAGTTCATGTTAGTTTTTTCCGCCTCCCTCTTTTTACCATGTTATGAGGAGAACATGGTAACCTTACAAATGATAATTTTTTCTTCCAAAATTCTATGCTATACATTCCCCAACTACCTACACTCATACTTCCCCTAATTTGACTTCCTTCGATATCATCTCCACATGTTGCCATATATTCTCAGTCCTTATCTAATCCATTTAAGTACGGCACGTAATTATCGTAATCTAAGAAGGTAGAGTAGTTAGCAAGTTCAAATGGTCAAATTGAATTTGCAGAACTGCAAATGTAGGACAGAGAACCACTGCTCTTCATAGATAAAATGGCTTTCCATTCTCTTGATTTCGGAATACAGAACAAGTAAATAAGCACCTAAAATTTCACAAAGATCTTTACTATCCAACATTTGACAACATATTTACGGAAATTTTTCATGTTCGTATGCAAGGGGAAGCTTAGCTGTGAAATATATATATATTATTATTATTATTTTTTTTTTTTTGGAGGAAATAATTCTGGAGCATTTGAGAGCATACCGCCTCTTTGGAAATGATGGCCAGTTCACCTGGCTTAACTCCCTGCTTGGCAAATTCCCTGGCGGCATATCCCTGCAAGCACATTCCAAATTTGATTCAGTTACGACGAGACTAAAGCACAATAGGTTAAAGTCACTTGTGGTTCGATTCTTTTGGCTTAAAAATTTCTATCCTCGAGTTATTTCTGGTAAGTATGATATCGGATTATAATTTATTTTCTGCTCAAATATTATTATCAAGCCAATTTATTCCAGAAAATAATTATTCAACTGTTTTCTTTTTATCTAGAGTAGATGAACATAACATTTTTATTACAGACGAAGAATTGTTATAAATATGACTAAAAATCAATAGATGAAAATTACCCAGCAACAAGCAAGAAAATCCAGTTCCACGCAATTAAGACTTGGAGTTCCCTTAATAAGAGGAGTACCATAAAACTCTTATATGTTGGTTATCCAATGTGGAATTTATCCCTAACAAAAACAAGCCTCTTAATTCAGTTAAAGACTTAAATCTAGTGGCAAACAATAATTACATATCTGGAAAACTGGTACCGATTACTGCTAACATCTAATGGATCGGTTAATCCAAAAGAAGAAGATAAAAGATGGCCAAAAAAAGGAGGAGATCTAGTTTATTACAGAAATAAACAAATTAATAGTCCCCCGGTCTCCAGATAACATTTCTTATTTATTTATGTTTAAACTTCAAAAGCAAAAACATACGATGAGATTTCAGAATAATAATCTAATCAAAACACAATACAGTACAGCACTTAATCCAAAAACTAATAATTAGAAAGTCACGATTCAGAATTTAAAGCTAGAAAAACGTATTGGGGAAGGAAATACTCACGGCAGCGACGCCACCACCAACGATCACATATTTGAACGACTTCTCTGCCATTGAATCAAGTCAACAATCGTACGCCTGCGTAAAGAATAAAGATAACACAGATTGCAATATTTATGAACCCTTTTTTTCCAGTATTGCGTGTGTAATTATTGAACATATATTTATAGATGCTATTCACAGTGAAGAATGGGGGAATACGAATGGGAGACATATACGTGGCATCAATGGCTTCGATCGTCTTGCCAGATCGGATTTGATGTATGGCAATGCTAAATTGTCGCTTGTATGTAAGTTTTTCCTTTAACTAATTTTGAAAGAGTATGTATCCACCTTCTAGAATCATCTAAATAATTTTAATTAAAAGAAAAAGTTGTCACTAGCTCCTTACAGGTTTGTTTAGAATTTTTATTATTATTCAAAATTAATTAAAAATACTTGCCGACGGGTCTTGAGACGGCTTGGCACGTTACAAATTGATTACATTGCCTATCTACATTTTTGTTTACGATTTAGTTTTAGGCCCTGTTTGATAGGGCTCTTTTTTCATAGAATTGGAAACCATTTTCTATCTTTTTGAAAAAATGCCTGTTTGATTGACAAGAATTTCTTGGCAAAAAATTTTCTTAGATGGTGGTCACGAGCCTGACTTTCTTAGAAAAGCCACAGTCGTCACTTTTGACTTTTTTTATTTTTATTTTTTTTAGAAATGGAAACAAATTTCATAACCAAGTGTAAAAAAAAATTTCACTTTCATGGACAATTTTGATGCAAACGAAGGTCAAACGAACATTAAATTTTGATTAAAAAAATGATTTTTTAGGAAACTTTTTTTTTTTCGTTTTTTTTTTTACTTTTTGGTAATGGAAACAAATTTTATAACCAAGTGTTGAAAAAAATATCACTTTAATGGACAATTTCGATGCAAACGAATACAAAATTTAAAAAAATTTCAGGTGAAAAATTATATAAATCAAACACACTTAATTAACAATTCCCTGTAAAATAATTTTTAGACAATTACTTTCCCTGGAATTCATTTTCTATCCACCCATTTTCCACCCTTATTATCAAACGGACCCTTAGTGATATAGAAGTCCTAGGTTGTTTTGTTTGTAACCAGCTAACCACTCTTGGTTAACAACGTTGTCGCTTTAAAGTTGGTAGCGGGCGAATTATTGTTGGGTGTGAAAAGGACCTCGTGGAGGAATATGTTTTAAGTAGTAGTTTATATTTTAGTCTCGACAAGAATCGATAAGCAGTTTAATTTAATATAGAAATAAGCGATAGATAAATAAACAGTAATTATGGATTTATTAGAATGTATAAACAAAAATAAAGTTTGATCATTAAATGATTTCTAAACTTTGCTAAACGAAAATTTTCAATGAACCAAAGGTAATATCAATTTATCCATCAATGATTTTTATTTTATTTATAATTATTTATAAAATCATAGGCAAACATTAGCAAAATTTGACTGATTTAAAAGTTAAATTCAAGCTTTTGACGGGACGATTTGAGCTTTACACGTCAAATTCAACAAAAATTAGGCCCTTGGCGTTGCTTAAAATTTTGATAATATTATCAGTTAAAGTCAATAATTAATTTTAATTATATATTTCATAAGACTTACAATTTTCAATCACATTTCGTCAATTTTTATTAAAACTAGTGGTGGATCGTGCGTTGCACGATGACTGTTATAATTTTGTAAGAGATTTATTTGTGACGACAATATATCTTAAAACAAATAAAGTTTAGTTATATAGTGTCGATAATGTGACCAACTGGATTTATCATATGGGCCTAAGTTCTACTATGGCTTCCACATCTCCTTTTGCAAATGCTAACAATATCCTATTATTTAACAAACCAATTAACTAAATGAAAATTGATCCTCGGACTCTTGAGCCCAACAAGTAACATTAATCCAATTTGTAAAATATGAAAGACATACGTCTTTATGTGAGTAAGAACTTGAGGTGCCAGTATCAGCAAACCTCAGCCTAGTCTCCCTCATTTCAAAATGAAAAATCAAATAGGCAAGGCATCAATGAAACAAATATACAGTTTGTGTTTTATGAATTAATTAAACAATGAAACCAGTAGAGTATCTAATTTCTAAAATATCAGCCATTTATGCAATATATGACAAAAGTTGATTACAAGTAACTACATGCCTATGATGACTCGAAATCTTATAGCTTCAATTTCCAATCAGCCACAAAATTGTAGAGAAAGCTGATTGTCGTTGCATCAAGGGAACAAATCAGCAGTTTACATACTGGTTGATCTGTAAAATAATGTAGAACACTCAACAGATCATCTAAGTTCTAAAATTGTCATCCAGAATATGCAATATACGACAGTCAAGTAGTAGTCTAGTAAGTAAATTTCGACCTAACGATCCATTGAGATCGTACAAATTTTAATTTCCAAGTAGGGAAAACATTGGAAAGGGGAGAAAAAAAGTGACAAACTTTAATTGTTGCACCAAATTCTATCAAGAAAACTGGTTCTTACTGATATCCACTCTTTCGAGATAAGATACATAATTTATGTTCTTTGCATAAATTGAATTGAACACCTAAAGAAAAGTTTGAGTACTAACAGATGTGCAGATGAGAAAACATTAAAACAGCTTCTAAGTTTTCAAAGTTGTACCTTGGCATGAATTGAATGCAAAGAAAATAATTTCAAACCTTCTCAGTCTGGTATACTTGTTCTGTATCCATTCCATATTTTTCATTTGCATATAGAAGCATTTTATCGGCCATCATTTTCAATCTTTTCTGCAAATCAACCGGTTGAAGTGAAAAAGAGTGCTGTTGTTTCATGAATATTACACCATTCCCACCCATCTCTATATCAACAATAATATGCGTGCCAAACTTTTCATTGAACCTGAAAGAAAAATATGAACTTATAACAAAGGAGGAACCTTAGAAAAACAATACATTTTAAAATATAACACAAAGGTAGCAAATGGTATCCTGGATCCATCCAATTATATTTAATAGTATAACTCAACCACCTTTAGCTCAAAATTTATAAGGCTTCTTTGTAAATAATATATTCTTATATAGAATTTTAGATGATTACCAACATAAAGAGTAGAAGGAAACAATTTTTCATGTCCATATAATTTTTGAAAATGTAGCCCCCGTTTGAATCTCGTTTTTTTGGGAAATTTTCATTTTGCTACAGTGGATTTGTACTTAAAAAACAGAAACAGTAATTATTTTGTCAGAGTACATATTTCTTGCCAGTTGACCGTTGTCGAGAAACTACCGATTTTGCCCTCCACTACATTTGCACTAGTGAACAACACCCCTCAAATGGAAGGGCATTTTTGGGATTTACGTAAATAATGGTACCAGCTTTTGTACCCCAAAAACGTGTAATGAAATGGTGTCAGGACATGTTGACAGGTTGAAGGACATTGGGGCCCACACATAACTCAGGTTCTTGTTCAAAAAATTGAAAAAAAAAGGGTGTCAAACGGGCCCGTAGTAACAATCAGAATTATATGTAGCATATTTGAAGGATGTATGACAGTAGTAGGAGGCTTGAATTTAGTTAGCGGACCTCATACTCCTTAGCTCAGAAGATATATTTTCAAAGAAAGGTAGACAGATTGGGCAAGTCATTACAAAGGTGTTCAAGCTTTCTTAGTATTCTATCACCATCCCTTTTCTTCACACATAAGTGCACAATTGTCCAACCATACTACCAACTCCATAAAAATTGAAAAAGCAAGATTAGCAGAAACATCACACTGCCACTGACAATTAGCAGGAGCTCCAAACATAAGGGTGCGCAAAGTACTTTCAACCACACACAAAAATAATCTACCCCTTCTGTAAACAAGGAATAAAAAGCAAAATGGGATTCAACTTTTTGAAACACCAATAGAACAGAAGCTTAAAAAAAGCTTGCAATCAGAATAATAGTAGTGTCTCCATTACGCTTAGTCGCTTATACCTTGCCAATGCAGCGGGCTCCCATGATGATGGGATTTCTTTTTTTACGTGATCAGTCAGCACCATCTAAAAGAAATTTCGTTTTATATACAAATTTTTTTCATTAGAAACATAGTTTGCATTTCAATAGAATCAAGAGCACACATCACTTTGTGGTTATCCCCCATGACGCCTTGGCTACCCAATATGCTTTGTGCATTTAATAACTATGATTTATATACTTCAGAGAGATACATTATACACTTTTACAATCTGTAGACTACATAAACATGTAGAGAATAAAGCGCTTGAATGTTGAACTAAAAGATTAAGAGCAGAACTTGTTTGCAAATTGATTGACTATTTTCTTCAGTTTTACCAAAGGGATTAAAATTTTTGGAAGTAAATTTTCAAAAATGGTTAAATAATCTGTGTTTAGCTCATTTATTGGTTAATTAATCTCTTCATCAATCAAGTTTGTAAGGATGATGTTCTTATATAACTTGACTTGGTAAAGGCAAGGACTCCATGAAACATTGCATTGAAAACCTTGGATTGGGTCAAGGTTTTGATGATCATTCTTTGATTATGAAACAAGATGGTAAACCTAAAGATGATTAAACATATAGCAACTAATCCTAGAAAAAAGCTAAATTAGAAAGTTGAATTTTCCATTGGTAAACTTCTAAGCCTTGCCACAACAATCAACAAAATGAAGTCAAACGTAAATCATACTATTTTATAAGGATCACCTAATGATATGGCAATGATGACGCGCATCTGATATCGCGTCGTGTAAAGATAATCCAACATATCTTTCTCTTGTTCTTTGGACAAATCTTCCTTTGCTCTGATTAGACATATATGCTCAACAACTCCTCTGCAAGAAGTAGAAACAAGGACATGAATAACCAAATGACCATAACAATCATAGATACAAAAGAAATTCCATATAGATTTATGCTAAGAATATATAATACAATCAGAGCACTAATGATTGTAGAATAATAGTACCCATCATCACTAATCACGGCAAACCAAAATTATTCAGTCATTACTCTTGTTCTCTACCTTTTCATTTCACACACTCTTTCAAGAATCATTTCACAGACAAAATCATTCCACTTTTTACTGTATTATCTTATTCATAAATACACATTCCCCACCATTCAAACTCCTCAAACACACACTCTTCTCAGAAGACTTCTGTTTTCTTCTTCTCCCTACAAATTAAAGGAGTCCCAAAGAAAAAAGTGTAAAAATTTTATGGGTTTTTCCTCAATGTTGATCTTGTTCAACTTCTTTGTGGCAATAAAGTTTCAACCTTTTGAGTCTGCAACAGTAGTTATGGATGGAGTTTCACAATGGATAAATCCTCTAGTTTAATCCTTTAGCAAATGATTGTACGAACTCTATGAATTTAAACCCAAGTCAGATGCATAATTTCTGTAGTTTAGCCAAAAGAAAAGTTTCTGAAGTTCATTTTCTTTGTTTGGTTAGAAAAACAATTTGGCCCTCACCTCTCTACCCATGCACAAGAAGCTTCTTCCAAGCTTTTAAATATATATATATATATATATATATATATATATATATATATATATATATGAGTTAATTAAATCAATGCCTACTCATCTTTACCCAAGGTTACTACTTGCTCACTAAAGTACAAACAGTTACCCAGTGCTCACCGAACTATATATTAGTTTACCCATCAATCACCCATCCTAATTCCGTCTCACAGCTGGAGAAAATGATCTACGTGGCTCATGATATGGCAAACAATCATACACATCATTTTAAAAATAGCCAAACAGGGTACTAAATTGCCACACAATAGCCAAAAACGGGAATGGAGCTTCTCTGTGTTCTTCCCCTTCTCCAATTCCACCCAAATTCAAAATCCCATTCTACCACCGAGCTTGAAATCACTATCCACTGCCGAAATTGAAAATATCGATCCTCCCCAAATTTTATTCATCCCCAATTCCAATCATTGGTAAGAATCGCGAACCCTAGTTCCCTGTTAAGCCCCAAATCACGAGCCCTATGCACGCTTTCTGTTCACTTCAAACACAGCCAAACGATATCCAAATATTTAGCCACAAAATATAGAAATATTCTTGTCTTGATTGTAAGGAACATGGGGGACCCAATCAACAAAAATATAGTGGAAGAATCGCTTTTACATACCATGGAGGAGGGACCACAAGGTAAATTATTTACAATTTTATATTACACATGTTGGAGACATGTCTTGAGTTTGTCGAGCTAAGTGAATTGATTGACATGGAACACTTGAATATTGTAATATAACCCGGCGGTGAACTATTTTTCATTCAGATTTTTTTTATTATACGAGATCAAGAAGAGGAAGAGATACCGATTGAATGTGAGTTGATTGATTCTGATAATGAGGTTAACGATGATGGTTTCCAATTTGATAAGAATGCGTCGAAGCATGTTGAGAGTGGATTACATGCAGACCATGCATCTGAACTTGATGTTGGAGGGGAAGAAGAGAATGGTTCTGATGAGTTAGATTGCCCTAGTGAAGAGGAACTAAATACTGATTATTCTTCTAGTGAAGAAAATATTTATCATTTCCCAGTGTATGATCCCGATAAGGAGAAGTTCAACCCACAACTTGAGGTTGGAAAGGAATTTAAAAACATTGAGGAGTTTAGACAAGTTGTGAGGAATCATGGTATTGCTACTAGATGTAATTTGAGGTTTAGACCAAATGATGAGTTTAGAGCACAAGCTATATGTAAATTAGGATGCAAGTGGAGAATATGGGCATATTGGAGTAAAAAGAATGGTTGTGTTCAAATAAAGTCCGCAAATTTAGAGCATACATGTGTAAGGAATGAACAAATAGGTATTGCACTGCAAGGTATATAGCAAATAGGTATTTAGACACTTTCAAAGTTGACCCTGATTGGAAGTCTAAACTTATTATGAAGGCTGTAAAGGATGATTTGAAGTTGACAATTAATAAAGTTACAGTTTGGAGGGCTAGAAGATATGCTAGGTTATTAATACAAGGGTCTGATGAGCATCAGTTCGGCATGCTTAGGTCTTTTGCAGCTGAGATTTTGAGAACCAATCCTGGGTCTACATGCATAGTTGCCATGCATGAATTAAAGTTTCAAGGTATATACATTTGTTTAGAAGCTTGCAAAAGAGGCTTCTTATCTGGTTGTAGGCAACTGTTGGGATTAGACGGGTGTTTTTTGAAAGGGACATTTGGAGGTCAGATGCTCGTTGCTGTGGCATTAGATGCTAATGATTGCATTTACCCTGTAGCATATGCAATAGTGGAGAATGAGAATGCTACTACTTGGAGGTGGTTTTACGCAACACTGGGTGAAGATTTGAAGATTTCAAATAGTAATATTTGGACATTTATGACTGATAGACAAAAGGGTCTACAAAATGTCATAGACGATTTGTATCCCGAGGTTGAGCATCGTTTTTGTGTCAGACACATGTATAGTAATTTCTTCAGGACCGACTTTAAGAGTTTGACTCTGAAAGATTACTTATGGAGGGCTGCAAAGTCTACGACAGTGGCTGATTGGAATTTTTGGATGGGTGAGATTGAGAAGGAGAGTAAAGCAGCACATTCTTGGTTACAGAAAAGGCACCCAAGTGAATGGAGTAAGGCTTACTTTCTGACAAAGGTGAAGAGTGACATACTTTTGAACAACCTATGTGAAGTTTTCAATAATGTGATCTTGAAAGAAAGGGAAAAATCCATATTGTCCATGTTAATTGACTTACACATAAGTTTCATGAAGAGGATACAAGCAAGGAGGGACAAGATGAGAAAGGTAACTGGACCTTTATGTCCTAAAGTCCAATGAAGCTTGTAAAGAGTTGTGAGTTAGCGAGATGGATGTGAGGTGGATTGGTGCAGTGGGGCACAATCCTATGTGAAATGTCCAAGTGGAGAATTTGTTGTCGATCTATGTAATAAGATGTGTGCTTGTAGGAGATGGGATTTGTCGGGGGATTCCATGTGGTCATGCAATTGCTTTGCAATTTTAGATAGAAGGGGAGAGCCTTGGCGGTACGTGCATGAGTGCTATAGAGTTAGCACGTATCTCAGTTGTTATGAGAATATCATCTATCCAATCAATGGAGTACAGTTATGGCCTTCGGTTGATGCCCTTCCAGTCAAACCACCAACTTGGGTTGTGTCTAAACGGGGAAGAAAACAAAAGAAGAGAAGGAGACAAGCAGAGGAAGATGTCATCACCTACGTCGGAGCTAAGGGTAAGCTGAAAAAGAGAGGTACAACAGTAATTACGTGTAGTACTTGTGGAGCAACAGGCCACAACATGAGGTATCATCAAAATCCTGCAAATGAAGAAAGGGCAAACCATTTTGTGAGCGATAACTCACGGGTAATCGAAACTAAGCAAATATTTTCTCAAATTATTCAAACATTTTGCTTTGCTTAAATAATATCCAACCTTCTTTACAGGTTAAACTAGTGCCTAGGAGGCCACTGAGCAATATAACAATGGAAGTGCAACCATCTACTTTCCAGTTCATGCCTACACCTGGCATTGGTATAACGAGTGCTTCACAATTCAACAACTATGGTCCTTCACTTAATCAACCAGGTAGTTCAACAATAGAGGAAGCTCCTCCTTGACGCAAACTACAAGTGTTCCACTTGAATCCTTGGTGGAGGACCTACAAGATATAGAGAACCAGGAAAAAGCAAGGAAGAGGGCGACCTTGATAAAAAATAAAAGGGTCGTTCGAGGTCAGTTCCATTTGCACCACCAAGAACGAAGAGACATTCATTCACCCAGTAGCAGCTCCACAGACTTTACTAGCCACATGTTGATTTAGATTGTATTTTGACAATGGTGAAGTACTTTCGTCGTTTATGGATATTGGATGTTTTGTTTTCTTTTGTGTAAAGTTGCTGGACATGAACCTTTTGCAGTTTGTACTCCCATCACATTTTGCTACATTCAGTTCCTGTCATTCTTATTTTGTAATGTTTTCTCAGGTTCTGTAATATTTTGTTATGCAATGCTAAAATAGTCAGGTTCATTGGCAACCTGTTATGTAATGTTTTGGTTTTGCTATGTTATGAAATTCTTTAGATGGCTTGGCACAGCAACAATACAAGAACACCATTCATTTCATTCAGTGATCCCTCTATTACAATTACAACAAACATAGAAACCAATAAACATAGATGATACAACCAACACCACCTACCAACTACAACTTCTACAGACCAAGGCCAACATAACAGACCAAGGCCAACACCATCCTATTTAATCACACAAGCCAAAGTTCAAAACTGGGAATCCCAGAAAAGCCAGCACCACCAAACTACCTCCATCAGATTACAAACATAGCATTATCAGCAACTTCCCCAATCACATAATTGGACCTTTATAAACACTACCAAAACCACCTTCATCAACAACATTTATGAAACGGGCTTCTTCAAATGGATGCAACCACATAATCTTCCTGCCCATTTGGAGTCAAAATTGTACCTTTATAAACACTACCAAACCCACCTTCCCCAATCTTTAGCGACATGTTACATTCTCTCAAATCTGCACTTTTTCATTATACATATCTACTATACACCGAGGGGATTAAGATCAACAAATGGATTTAGATACCATACTTGAATCCAAATAATCTGATTACTAAATTCCGGCGTGAACAGTGGATTACTCAATTGTGGCACAACCAGTGGGATGAAGGGCTGATCCAATGACGCTGAACCAGTGGATTACTCAATTCCGGCGCCGATCTCCATCATTTTTCAAAAAAAAAAAAAATACAAAATCGCCCCAAGCCCACGAAATACAATATCCCCAAATCGATTGTTAGTGTAGGCTTTGTTGTTCACGAATCTGAGAAGTGGGTGGAGAGAATACCGTGGTGAATTGAAGAAGGTGTCCTACCTAGGGTTCGATTTTCACGAATCTGAGAAATGGGGCGGTTTTGTTTTTGAAGAGATTAAAAAAACACGCCTTTATTAGGAGTCAGCAGCGCGTTTTTATCCTACGTGTGGAAAATTTACGCCGTGTAGTGCCACGTCATTTTTCCGTCCGCCACGTAGATAATTTTCTCCAGCTGTGAGACGGGAATTAGGATGGGTGATTGATGGGTAAACTAATATATAGTTCGGTAAGCACTGGGTAACTGTTTGTACTTTAGTGAGCAAGTAGTAACCTTGGGTAAAGATGAGTAGGCATTGATTTAATTAACTCATATATATATATGTATGAATTTGATGCAATGCAAAGTTCTGCCTAATAACAATAAAAAAAAAATGTATATAGGAAAAAGATTTACCATCTCGATCACGGTAAACTCGAGAGAAGCAGACATACCCAGCTCAATGCATATGATCCTAGTAGAAACAATATATGAGAGGATTCCAAAGCAACAAAGCACAGCTCTCCCTTTTAACACAGCACACAATAAAGAAGACTGAGGAGTTCTCTTACCTTCAAGTCTTGCCATGAAGCTGAAGAAGGCAGGCGAGTCACCAAAACTACAAATGTATTAACATTAAAAAAATGGATAATTTTCATGAGAGTCGCCGTCAATATAAATATAGTAAGAAGTAAAGACTAAGAGAGAGTATAATATAACCTACCTCTATAGTCAGAACGCCTTGAAAGAAGACCACGACTACCTCCACTGCTGTAATTACTATAGCGATCGTACGATGATCCTCTCCCTCCGTGTGCAAGTTCAACCTACAATTACAGACATAAATATATTAACATTCGTTACAAGAATGAATGATTAAATTTATTAATTAAACAATATGCTAATTAGTAACTGACCCCTCAATCGATGACCATCAAAATCATACCCATCTCGGCCTCGAATGGCGTCATCAGCATCACAATAATCTTCGAACTGAAACATGAGGGAAAGCTTGATTAGACAATAATCACAAAATAACCATTCGGGTATACCTTGTATCATGGACAGCTAAAGGAATTACTAATTAATTCTGTTGTAGTGAATAAGCTAGCATATAATTTTATCCAACAATTCTTAACGACATCAAGTTTAAGAGGGCAAGCTCAACTCTACAAAAGCATAACCAGGTGGTCTTGGAGGAATTTTCAAACCAATCAAACCTTTACCATCAAGAATAACCGATCGATTAAAATAGATAAAGAACAGAACGAAAATAAAAAGGAAAAAAAAAACTAACCACAGAGTTGGCTGCCACGAGGTGATTTCCAGCATTATTCATCTCATGAAAATCAAGAACCCGAAAATAACCCTGATAAGAAAATGTCATAAAAAAACCCAATAAATAAATAGAACAATAAAACAATTACCAGCCAGAGTGAGGGGTGAGACTGTGATGAAGCCAATAAGTGACAAGGCAAAATCGTGGGAAAACAGAACCAAAGAAAATAAAAAAAGAGGCGAAGAAGGGTTTTCGTTGACTGCAGAGGGAGAAAATGAGAAGGGAAAGTGTGTGAGAGGGAGCAACGTTCACATACCTCACGATTTGAGATTATATCAGAATATGTAGCAGATGAGAGAAAGCTGTACGAAGGCCTCTACAAATGAGCAAATCGCAGCAACATATACAAACACCATTCCAAATCGAAAGAGGTTGCAGTGGGTTTCAAAAGGGGGAGACGAAATCGCGAGGGAGAGGAGGAGAGAAGTCTCTAGAGAAACCGTATGTGAGAGAGAGAGGGAGAGAAGCGTAGAGAGAAAGCTGAGAGGACAAAAGGCAGAACATGTTGAGTGTAAAAATGGATAAAGCGTACATGGAAACCATACTTTTAAGACTGTAGAGATAAATGGCTCGGCTAACCGACTGGCTCAAAAAGGGCTCGGCCAAAATGGCCAAATGGCTTAACAACAGTGCAAGTAACTTCTCACTTTTATATATGGTAGGATTTACTAATTTTTTTATTTTTAGTTACACCAAACTGGATCGAAGTCCAATTAGATAACTTAACTCGTTACAGTCACATGAGAACATTGATCACATGCTAGTAAAAATTCTTAGATGTAAAGGTCATGGTAAAACAAACTAACAGACCACATAATTAATTAGATCGCAATCAAATATCGTACTAAGTCATAATCGCTGAATTTGGTTACAATCATTTATCAGAACATAAATAATCACATACCATCTGATTTTTAAAGTTTTTGGTTTGTCAATTTGCTGTTTTTAAAATTGTATTCTTAGACTATCGACGATTTTTTTTTTCAAAAATAAATAATTAAGGCCCCATTTCATTGGGTTCATTTTTGTTTTTGCTTTAACTTCAGTATTTATAGAAGAGTTATTTGACAAAATTATCTAGATATGTTTAAAAGCACTCTAAAAAATTGTTCAAAAGCAATTTTTTATAACAGTTTTTTACAAACTTGAAACTTAAAAATTATGCTGAAACTTGAAACTTTGAGTAGAATTTGAATAATCCAATTTGAAAACAATGTAGTAACTTTGAATTACAATCTCTCGAGCGTATAACAATTACAAATCCATTTTGGACCAACTACATTAAGACCATGTTTGATGCACGTTATTGAGTGGATAATGCATTTTAAATAGTGATTTGATAGAAGATACGGTTAAAAAATAAGGAGAAGTTTTGAATTTGCGTGTAATATTATTTTATTGAAAAATGTGTGGTTGAAAATGAGTTTTAAAAAAAATAATTTTTTGTAAGAATGAGGATCAAACGGGGTGTTAAAAATAGTAAATGATATCGAATGTGTTAGGTGAAATTTCGTAAGGTACATGATCGTTGACAATTAATAATGTAGAGAGTAAATGTATCGTCCCACGATAAATGAATTTTAAATTGAATAATATTAAATCGCTACTAAACTCGAATATGAATGTAGTACATAGAGTTGATTTGTTGTGTCTAAATTATTTAAGATGGTTTTGAATTAAATAAGTGATGTATGAGTTGACATTTTGAATTCAACCATTGTTATTATATTTCCAATTCTCTAATCTAATGTGATTTGTTTATTCTCGACAATTGATAATCCAGTTTTATCAAATATCTCTCTCAGTGTAAGTTAAACATATTCCAAACATGATTTTAATATATTCCTATTTCGAATTCATATATAAAATAACATGTTAAATCTCACAATTATGTATATGATGCACATACCTTATATGTTATTCATAATATCTATTACTTGTGTGTTGAAGTTGCAAAGTTCTAAACCTATCATAAACATCCAAAAAACACATTAAGCAACTAATTACATAAATGGTGCACTATCATTTAAATAATTTAACAAAGCATACAATGTGAATCGAGAAAATAAAGGGTTCATCTTCATCCCAACACAAGAAAAATCTGTCCCAACACATTCCTAATAATATTACAAGAAGAATAATGAAAAAATCTCCCTGAATATATATGAATATAAGAAATGTGTGGAAGAAATTTCTTATTGTTGTTGATCTTCAATCCCGAACCTCGAATCTCTATTTTTTTTTATGTAAGTTGCCTTAAATTACTTGCTAGGTTTGTTTTTCTCATTCAATTATGGTGAATTGGTCTCTCGTAATTGAAAGATTCATATGTTACTATGTGATGTGAGATGCGTGTAAGGGGTATCAGAGGTGCCTTCAATGATTGCCCTTGTTATGGACTTAAAAAGCTCGAAATTATGTCAAGAATCATACAAAAATTGGTTGTAAAAAAAAGTTCACATCGCAGAAGGAAATTGCCCCAATATTCAGAAATTGCAGTCGAGCAAAGATTTAAGGGGGCCTGATCGCACCACAGGAAGTTTACAAGGGTTTGTAGTTGGGCCCCTAAATTTGCTTCTTTATTCATTTTGAGTCCTTTATTCGAGCAATCATTGCTTGGCTTCTAATCTTATCAAATTGATCTTGTATGATCTTCAATCATTACTCCATTGTTCGAATCAACTTTTGAATATTTACAATTTAGATCATGAACTTTGAAAATCATCACTTTCGCCAATAATCATTGAGTTTTACTTAACAAACATTATATACAAGAGATTAAGCCATAATTCATTAAGAGTACTCAATACATTTACATTTAAGGGTCTAGATAAGTGCATAACAAATATTGGTAATGAGGCTCTTCAAAACAAAAACCCAATGTTCTATGGTTTTATTAGATGTGCCCATGCATTCCCCCTATGCAAATGCATTTCAAAACATCAAACATCTAAAAACCACAATATTCCTCTCTTTATTCAACTTGCATGAGTACCTTGAGAAAAATGACAGAAAATCCAAAATAAATTAGTATGCATTCTGTAAATATTTAAACATAGTTAATTAAATATTTTATCTTAATTACCCAATTCAGACAGTACACGTCAGACAGTCAGAATATCTACAAGCAGTTATTTAGGCAGTACTAACTGCAACATGTAGATAGATTATAGTATCCTACGTGATTTACTCAATTGCTAAAATTAATAATTATGAACACCATATATAACGTGGTAAATTTGAAACATCAACGGACCCAATACTATGGGTAAATCAATCCACTAAATGAAACGATAAAAAATACAATAGTCTCGACTCTCGATTTTGTAATTTCGCAAAATTAACAAAAAAACAATCAAAAGAAATCTAAGAACAACTCTCCAATTTTCCTCATCTTTCGACTTGTTGTAGACGTGGAATCAAACCCTTCGGTCTTGATTTTATCGTCACTTCACTATTGTGCTCGACCGCAACTACCACTTAGATTAAGAACCACAATTATTATGCCAAGCAGCTTGATTTTTGAATTGGATTTAACATTCACATTCTGGCGTGTTTTCTACAAGTACGGTTGAAAATATGATTTTGCTATGAGATTATTCAATAATGTAGTCGCCCGGTGAACTCGTTGGGCTATGGTAGGACTCGTTGATACATGTTCATCGTTGGGATTCTGGTTTCTCAAAGTAGTCTTTGAAAGTATTCAATGTTGGGAAATAAGTAGGAAATCTGGAACAATAAATAACTCCAAGGCACGAAAATCGTTATCTTTTAAGAGATGTTTCTCCCCTTTCCAACAAAGTCACGACCGGGGTATGATAGAAAATCTCTCTCAGGATACAATGGAGGCGTTTGATTCAAATTGTGACTATTTGATCAAACCAAGAAACACTCTATAGAGAAACTGATGATGCCAAGAGAAAGACAGAAGAATAGAAAGTTTTTAAAAGTATCTCGCAAATGAGAATTCGCCCAGAATATATAGGAATGGAGGCAACCTTTTGAATAGGTGTGTCCCTTAAAATGAATGGACGCATCTGTTGGAAGAAACATACCTATTCAAAAACTTCTGAAAATAAAATTCTCTTTCGGGGGCGTTGCCCCCGAGTTCCCTGAGGGGCGCTGCCCCCTCGACCCCCGCGACCTGACCGGGCAGGTCGATCCCCGTTGCGTAGCGGCAAACACTAGTCGGAGCGGCAAAACATTCGCAAAACAAAAGATAATACATGCAAAATGATGAAAAATATCTAACATTCAATAAGGCACGACTCTCATCACTCTTGCTAAAAGATGGCAGAACGTGTGGTTGCTAGGTCACTGGACTTTTAACAGATTTTTCAAAGCTATTTTTTTTTTTTTGTTCCTTGATTTCTTACTTTACTTATGTAAAGTAATTTACAAGGAACAAATTGAACTAACCTAAAATTATACATAAGTAAACACGGCAAGAATAGTGTAGGATTAGATTAGATTTATTTTTATGGTAAATAATTAACTCATAGAAAGTCTTAATATGTTAAATCAATCTTTCCTTATTTTAAGTATTTCCCCAATCAAATAATATCCAATATAGTAGGAATATAATTCTGTATAAGTTGTAATATGAAAGGTAAAGATTGTATCTTGTTTTGAGCGTTAAAATCCTAAAATTCGTAGCCATAGAAATCTGTTGAACGTCCGCACCATCCAATCAGTTAGAACTGGTTGCCTACTTGGACAGATGCCCACTATTCCGTTTCCCTATACTATAAAAGAGAGACTTCATGTTGGCACTGTTCATCCTTCTTTTTTTCCCTTTTTTTTGTTTTTTTTTTCTTTGACTTAGCCTTATCCTTCCAATGTAAACGCCAACTATTTTACTTTTGCTTTCATGCAAAACCACTGGTTCTTCTACAGTGCACATCTTAAATTATACAAGGGCTTAAATGAAATCTTGACCACCAAAGAAAACCTAGCTTGCTTGTACTCAATACTCGCTCTCTCTATCTCTACCAACGAAGAAATCTACCATTGGTTGCAGCCGCTTCGGCGGCTAGTTTTCCCGGTGGTCAAAACTAGCCGGGGTTTCATTTTTTCACTCTCAAAGCCTCTCCACATCTCTTCGGTAGAATCTTTCTCCCCCTGTTTAAAGAAATCTTCGAAAATTGGTAAAGAAAAGGAGCAATCTTTGGTCCGGTGCAAGCCATATGAAGCCGACAGATCAGAGGAAGGCGTAGTTAAATGTATCGAGCTCCAGCAGGTGTCTCTTCTTGGAACCCCGACTTCCCAACCTTCCTTCATGGGTCCCTCTTCCTAAGTGAGTTTAATTTGTAATGGCTTTTCTTTTATGATTTCGAAATTGGATTTTGTGTTTTGGGTTTTGAGAAAACTGGATTCCATTTGATGGGGTTATAATAATCATTATTAGTATTAATATTTATGCATATTTTGAGGTAGTCTTGAATTTTGTTACAATTTTATCCAAATTGAACTTCGTAATGACCCTTTTGTATGATTTTGGAATTGGGTTTTGAGAAAACTGAATGTTCTTTGATGGGATTATAGTATAGATTAAGAGTTAATATTTGTCGATATTGTGATTTAGTCTTGAATGTTATTACAATTGCTCTTCAAATTTAGTAATGATCATTTTTAATGATTTTGGAAGTGGGTTTTGAGAAAACTGGATGTCCTTGGCTGGGATTATGAAGTAGATTTTTAGTACTATTAAAACCATATTCATCTTCTCATTTTTTACATTATAGTTAGATTTATTTTTCTTCGTAAAGATTCAATTAGTTAATTTTTGTTATTTCTAAAAATGATTGGTTTTAATTGGTTTCTAGTTTGAGGTTCATGCAAGATGTAAATCTTTACAGATAAAAATAAGAAAATATTGATATTTATATTTATGTTGGAAGCATATGGATAATTATCTATGCAATTGGGACAAACAAATATACGTGGTTTCTTGTTTGAGGTTCATGCAAGATGTAAATCTTCATACATAAAAATAAGAAAATATTTATATTTATGCTGGAAGCATATGGATAATTATCTATGCAATTTGGACCAGCAAAGATACGTAGGCATATAAACATCAATTTGGAAACCTCACTGTTTATAGTTGTAGCTAGGTTACGAAATGCAGATGATAAAATCTAAACGTTTTGCAATGTTAAGAGGTAAGAATATTTTGTTAGAGGCATAATCTTGATTTCTTTATTTCTCCTTTTCTTTTTTTAATATATGATAAAAAGTGTTAAATATTTTTTTACCAATATGTCCAACTCAAGAGCAGAGCACGGTGTACACCAATTTGTTGGGCTTGAACTTCGAAGTTACACGGATAATGTTATAGATCAGGCTGGTTTTGCACCTGAGAGTGGTAAGTTTACAAATTTTCACCGTTCAGTTACCTATGTCCGTTAACATGAAAGTCACCTCATAATCTATCTTCATCCCTCACAAATCAACGTTATTTGAATTTCTTAATATTAATGACGATTCATTTTATTGTAGTTGCCAACTGTAGTTATAGTGTATCTTCGAGACCTAGAATACACCAGATCGGGAAGTCGATGGTCAATATGACTATGGACATGATCGACCTAGAGCTGATGAAGTTGTACAAAATAATCAACACACTGCAAAAAATTTAGTTTGCAGAACATTCCTACTAGATCCCATGTACTTGTCCAACCAATTATTTGCGACTTTTGTGGTGCAAAAAAAATTCATAAAGAGAGTAAAGGGTTCTGTTGTTCTTTTGGCAAATTTAAATTGCATATACATAGTGTACCTACTGAATTATACAAATTATTTACTTCAAATTCAGTCGAAGCATTGAATTTCAAAAAAATTGCAAGAACGTATAATAACCATTTTGCATTCACATCATTTGGTATCAAGTATGACAAAGATTTGTGTAAGATGAATAAATACATTTATACATTTAGGGTTCAATGACAAATTTATCATTACGTAAACAAACTTTCACCATCTCACAATAACCCAACTTTTTTGTAGTTATACTTTTATGATACTGAAAATGAACTATCAAATCGACTGAACACTTCAGATAAATTTTGTGAATCAACTTTACAAATCTTGATTGATATCCTAAGGATTAATCCTTACTCTAGGTTCTTTCGTTCATTGAGCAATATTGATAGTTTACATACATGTCAAATACAGATAAGATGTGATTCTGGTCTAGATCAAAGAGTCTACAACGCTCCAACGGCTTCACAAGTAGCCACAGTGTAGGTTGATGATGATCCATCTACAAACAACAAAATTCGTGATATATCGATTTATGGTCACTTTGGTGCTTCACATAGAGTAATATTATTTTGGTTGTTATGATCTCCTTCAATACCCATTGCTCTTTCCTTTTGATGAGTTTAGATGGCATGATGGTATTGAAAGATTCACTAAAAAATGTTTCATTCTTCTGCACAAGAGAATTTTTTAAACATCAATAACATAAATTCTGTAAATGAAATGATTGAAAGAGAGACTCAAGATTAATAATGTGAAAACTCTTTTTCCATTAATTTTTAGTTTTCCAAATTTATTCTGTTTGATTTTATATTTTTGTCTTGTAATTATGAAGAAGGGAAAGAAAAGGTCACATGTGTCTTGTCGTGATATTACTGCTATAAATTACAAGTTCGAAATTTAGGTAAATGTATTTTGCTCCATGCTGGTAGGCTCTTGCAACAATATGTTGTTGATATGTATGTGAAAATTGAAACTGCTAAATTAGATTACTTTCGTAATAACCAAAAACAAATATGGGCTGAACTTTATAAAGGAATTGTTGATAGTGTTGAAATCAGTGAAAGCGGAGGTTATAAGATCGGTCAAAGAATTATTTTACAATCATCATTCACAGGTGGACCTAGGAATAATAAAAAAAACGATATATGGATGCGATGGTGTTGGTTCAAAGATATGGTAAACCTGATGTGTTTTTAACAATAACTTGCAATCCTAATTGGCCAGAAATAGAGCAAGAGCTAAGGCATGATGATGAAAAGCAAAATCGACCTGATTTGCTTGCACAAATATTTAGAGTTAAGTTGGAGGAACTAAAAAATGATTTGTTTAGAAGACATATTTTAGAACATGTTGGTGCATGCATATACGTAATTGACTTTTAAAAGAGAGGTCTTCCACATACTCATTTTTTGTTAATTTTTAAATCTGGATCAAAAGTTACTTCAGTTGATTTGGTTGATAGAATTGCTTGTTGTGAAATTCTAGACAAAAATCATTACCCCCATTTACATCCTATTGTTGTAAAACATATGTTGCATGGTCCTTGTGGAACATTAAATTCGAATAATGTTTGTATGGCAAATAATAAAATATGTAAAAATAAGTATCCAAGAGAATATGCAATGACAATTTCACTTGGTGACGATTCATATCCATGATATAAACGTCACAATGATGGTTAAAAAGTTAAAGTCAGGGGACATTTATTAGATAATAGATGGATTGTACCTTACAATCTTTATTTAACAGCTAAATATGATTGCCATATCAATGTAGAAATATGTTTAACTATTAAAGATGTCAAATATCTGTATAAATATGTTTATAAAGGACATGATCGAATAACTTTTCCATGAGTGAATCTGAACAAGAACTTGATATTGATGAAATTTCAAGATATCAAACTGCTAGGTGGATTTCTCCACCTGAAGCGATATGGAGAATTTATGGATTTGTGTTGTCTGAAATGTCTCCATCAGTTGTTTTACTAAAATTACATCTTAAAGACCATCAACTAATTACATATAGAGACTCTGATAATTTGCAAGTAGTTATTAGTAGAGATTAGGCACAAAGGACAACACTAACTGAATTTTTTTGTACCAATATTACAAATGAAAAAGTTAGAACACTTACGTATAGAGATTTTCCTTCTTATTTTGTGTCAGATGCAAACAAACGAATTTGAACTCCTAGAAAGCAAATGAATGTAATTGGTAGAATAATTACAGCTAATCCAGATGAAGGTGAAAGATATTACTTACGCCTTTTGTTAAATCACATTAAGGCATCAACTTCTTTTGAACAATTAAGAGTCGTAAATGGTATATTGGCATCCACGTTTCATGAAGCAGTTCTTTTACATGGTTTATTAAGTGTAGATAATAATTGTGAGCTATGTTTAGCAGAAGCGATTGTTTACCAAATGCCCTTTTCACTGCGTCGGTTATTTGCTACCATATTGACCTTTTGTAGTCTTAACAATCCACGTTCGTTATGAGATAAGTTTAGAAGTTATATGTTTGAAGATTTCATACAACAAGATATGTCATTTAGTGCTGCTCAAATAAAAGCATTAAAGTGTATAAATTCTATATTAGAACCATTGAACAAAAATATAAACGATTACCAATTGGTGTTGTTCGATATAAGCATGGGAGAAGACGAAACATTGGCTACCATGATTTTTGAAGAACTGAGAAATAGTGGTAATCAAATTCTTTAAATAAAGAGCAACAATATGCATGTTTTTTGTCGATGGGCTCGGTGGGACATGTAAAACATATTTGTACAAATCTTTATTGGCAGCTGTAAGATCGAGAAATCTCATTGCTTTAGCTATAGCTTATTCTGGAGTGGTTGCTTCCTTATGACCAGGTAGTAGAACTGCACATTTTAGATTTAAAATTCCTTTAGAAATAATTGATTATGTTGGTTGTTCAATTAGTAAACAGTTTGCATTGGCAGACCTTTTCAGAATGACTAAACTAATCATATGAGATGAGACACCAATGGTGAATCGTTACACCATGAAGTATCTAGATAAAATGTAAAGAGACATGAATGAAAAAGATGTACCATTTGGTGGAAAAGTAGTTGTATTAGGATGGGAATTTTGTCAGGTTTTACCGATTGTTTGAAGAGGAAAAGAAGAGATAGTGAAAGCAAGTTTGGTTTTTTCGTATTTGTGGCCTTCTTTTACCCATAAACTTCCAGCTGATATAACAATACAATTAGAAGATGGATTTTAATCTTTGAAACATTTGATTAATGTGGTTTTTAGATACTATGATTAATAGAGTCATTTTGACACCCAAAAATGACCGTGTCGATCAAATGAACAATATTTTACTAAAAGAAATTCCTTGGGAGATATTTACATATTACAGTTTTGATGAAGTCATTGATAAATCCAAATAAAGTATCCAAGAAGATTTTTTAAATACACTAGCTCCAAATGGTATTCCCACTGCAACAAAATGCACTTTT
Source organism: Fraxinus americana (assembly GCA_035079005.1). Taxonomy (NCBI): domain Eukaryota; kingdom Viridiplantae; phylum Streptophyta; class Magnoliopsida; order Lamiales; family Oleaceae; genus Fraxinus; species Fraxinus americana. The sequence continues at coordinate 38,896,212 of CM068708.1, forward strand.
TTACGGCGTGCAATGCATGCCATAAAAACCTCTTTACGGCGTGCTGCCGCACGCCATATAAAGCCATGCCGTAAAAAATGGTGTACCTTTTACGGCGTGCAAAATACGCCGTTTAGAGAACGCCGTAAATGGCTTTAACGGTTTGCAACTGCACGCCGTAAAAAGTATCTCACTTTTTACGGCGTGCACTTGTATGCCGTAAAAGATGATGTCTAGCTTTTTACGGCGTGCGAGTGCACGCCGTAAAAAGCATTTACGGCTTGCATTTTAGCACGCCGTAAAAAGTGAGATACTTTTTACGGCGTACAATTGCACGCCGTGAAAGATATGTTTAGCTTTCTGCACCCCGTAAATGTCAATTTCGTTTTTTTTAATGTTTATTTATTTAATTACCAACAAACTTGTAATAATTCAATAACAAATTTAATATATCAACACATGTAATCTGTTTCATAATTTCAATAAATAAAACTATTGAGTTCAATCCAATACAATATGCTAAAATGAAGAGTTGATCTAAATAATTACTAAGAAAATCAGGAATCCAGAAACTGTCAAAGCATATTTTACAAGTCTGGTAACAATTTGCTCTGTTCCTAAAATTTTCCTTGTATTCTTCAACATGCACATGTTGCCTTTCACCAGTTCTCCCCAAAAGAGCCGCGTCATTAGCCCCAAAAAATATAGTGGTAGCGACCGGAGGCGTTGCAGATCCCTGCCAATCAGTCAAAAAAGATCCCCACATTGAGATCAAAAATTGAAATGAAGTATAAGAAACTGAACCAACATTAAACTGGGGTTAAAGTCTCCATTAACAAAAAGAAAGGTTTCTAAAAGGTATTTACTTATCACTACACTCACACTGAGGTACATAGAATCAGGAAAGTAAAAAATGAAAACGCTAAGGAACAAAACAAAGATGATACAGAAGTAAAATTAACTTCATTGTGCAAAATTCAACAAGAATAAAGCGAAAAAAATAAAGATTTGGACAAATTACCATAGGGAAAAGGTGATTCAACAAGAATAAAGCCCACTTGGTGTTGTACCCACCATAACCACGTACCACAACATAAGCCTACAACATCAAACAGGTAAATTATGCTGTAGACATAAAAAAAAAATAAATAATAAAATAAATAAATAATGGGTTGGGTCAATTTAAATAATCAACCCAATTAAACTAAAACTTAATGAGCCCATGTAATTTTAAAGGCCCACCCTACTTTTTTTCTAAATCCATAATTATTCAATTATAATCAATTTAGTTGAATTAATTATGTGATTACCAAAATTGGCCACGAATTTCTCCTATAAATAAGGTCAAAGGTTCATTGAAGAGGGGGGCAAAAAGTGAAGAAGAAAATCACGAAGTGCTGAAGAAATCCCAAAGCCGAAGGAAGAGAAGAAATCATCTCAACTCCAAGTCCGGCAAACACGAAGAAGATCAAAATTTTCTTCAAATCAAACAAATCCAAGAAGATCAAAATCTTCCTCGAATTAAATCAAGATCAAGCCCAAGTTTCGAAGTCCAAATCCAAGCTCTGAAACTCAAGCGTCAACAAGTCAAGTTCTCGGCAAATCAAATTCTCAACAGTTCTCGAAATCTTGAATTCAAGCCAGGTGGCTCCTTGTCTTCAAACATTCAGATCATTAATCAGAGGGTTATGCAATTTTGCAATTACAAGAAGATTCTCATTTATTTGTATTTCTTAAAATACAATTTTGTGACGTTTTCTGTATTTTAATACGCGAAATCCGTCGTACAAATTTCTTGGCACGCCCGGTGGGACCTTCTTGTCCTCTCATCTTTTGATCTCAGAATTTTCAACTTTCAACCACTACATCAACAATGGCAAACGGACAAGCGAAGCAAACCATGAATCATCTCGAAGAGACACTTGCTGAATCGTCTGCACGACCAGAGCCCAAACAAAAAGTGGGAAAACTCAACTGGTTCCACCACTAAAGAAGTTCTCCAACAAAGGCAGAATGAAAATTGCTTTCACAAAGCCAAGTTCTCGTTCAACAGAAAAGACCAAGAGTTCGGCGAAAAATTCTCGTTCGGGCTCCGTCTCCAATAGCAGATCCTTGTCCGGATCCCCTCATACCACTTCTCTACAAAGGTGGAGAGACTATAGTTCGTCTGAAGAATCACTTGAGCCAGTGATGGTCACGGAGGCGACTTCAGGCTCGGATGATCGGATCCAACAAATGGCTTTAGCCATTGAAAAACTAACGAAGTCACTAGAAGAGAAAGACGCACAGGTTGCTGCACTCATGCACAAGCTAGAACTGCAAAATCTAGCGAAAGAAGATCAAGAAAATCCAGAATCTTCCAAAAGTAAGGATCCTAAGTCCAAGAACGCCATGTAAACAAGATATACATGATTGAACAGTTGTTTAAAACGTTCTGCTTGATACCACTCAACTCTTAGTTGGCTCTCTATCTGTCCACCAACTTCAACATATGATTGCGGATACCATTCGTGCCCAGTATGGTGGTTTAATGCAATCTTCATTGGCATATGCCAAGCCATATAGCCATCGAATCGACGAGATAAAAATGCCACTTGGTTACCGCCTCCAAAATTTCAATGTTTTGATGGAAAAGACAACCCGAAGCAAAATGTTGCTCATTTTATTGAGATATGTAACAATGCAGGCACTTACATTGACACCATGGTGAAACAGTTTGTACACTCCCTCAAAGGTGTTGCGTTCGAATGGTATACTGACTTACAGCTGGGTCAATTGATAGTTGGGATCAACTTGAAAGGGAATTCCTAACACGTTTCTACAGCACCAGGCGGACTGTCAGCCTTCCTGAACTTGCTCGAACAAAGCAGAGCAAGGAAGAGCCAGTGGTAGAGTACATCGAACGCTGGAGAAACCTCGTGCTCAATTGCAAAGAACGAATAAGCGAAGCCTCTTCCATTGACATGTGCGTCCAAGGCATGCATTGGGGATTACTCTACAATCTTCAAGCAAACATGCCTCACTCCTTTGAAGAGTTGGCGACACGTGCTCATGACCTGGAGCTCCAAATTTCAAGGCATGGGAGTTACTTGCCAAGTGATCCACGTGACAAGAAAGATCCCAAGAAAGAAATAAAGAAGGACTTTAAGATAGGTAAGCCCAAAGAGGTAATGACAATTTCCACTATCCCTTCAAAGGTAGCCTTCCAAGGACGAGATCAAACCCAAAACCAAAACCGTAGTTCGACCTACCAAAGGTTTAGTCCAAGGCAGAGGTCAAGTGACTCTGAAAGAACTCGAAGAGAAGGAGTATCCATTTTCAGATTCTGAAGTTCCTGGAATCTTGGATCAACTTCTTGAACAGAAGATTATCGAACTACCACCCCGAAGAGACCGTGAGGAAGTAGGTAAGGTCGATCATCCTAAATATTGTAGATTTCACGGGATCATCGATCACCGGTGGAAAAATGTTTTGTGCTGAAAGATCTTATTGTTCGCTTGGACAAAGAAAATAAGATCAAACTTGAAACGGGAGAAAGCCTAACTGCTGACTGCTCGATGGTTTCGTTTGGGTCGTTTAATCCAACCCCCATTGCAAAATGGGAACATACATTTTCTCATATATGCGATGCCAATAAATCTCTGGCTGAGGAGTTTGGACCACAACTTCCAGAAGGAGCCATCCCAGTGATGTTTGAAGTAGACGGGGAAATCACTATCAGTTACGTCTACCCGGGAATGGAGGGACTAAGTGCACCCAATCGTCCAACCTTTTACGAAATTTTGACAGACGATTTGGATGTCTGGGATTCTGATTCAGAGTCCGAAGACGAGGTTGGTGATGGCTGGTCTACCTTCGTAAGTAAGAAGGAGAAATACCAAATATTAGACAAAACAAGTAAGATACCACTTTCTACACCTCTTGTAGGACCAAAGTTGAGGGCATCAGGTATGGAAGCTCAACCTAATGAAAAGGTAACACTAGAAGAAGGCCAGGAAGGATGGACCATTGTAAAAGGACGTCATCGAAAGGCCCCACATTTCTCCTATTCTAGTGTTTGTAACGAGAAACTGAGAACAACAAACAACCAAAGGAGGAGGTCTAAAACCAAGTCAAAAGTGCCAACTAAATCAACAGGAGTAGAAGCTGCTTCACGCATTCTTCCTAGACCGCCAACCCTGGGTGATTACCTTCCTAAAGGTTTCCTCAACAACGAATGTTTTACCTCCAATGTTGTCAATGTAGAGGAGAAAGACGAAGCAAGGAAGGAATTGAGAAAGAGTTCAAAACAGAAGGAAACTATCTCGCGACTCAATAATATTCCTTCCGATACAAGCTTAGCAGAGTCTCTTAAACTTCCTTTTGATGATCGAATAGCTCTAATCGCAGCGTTGATAGATCCGGAAGAATACGAAGGCAAAATCCTAGAACATATTGGATCCACAACTCGACAAGACTGTATGGCCACTATCACATTTGACGACGAAGATTTGCAACTGGGCTCTCGTTTGCATAATAGACCACTCTATGTTAGTGGTCATATTCGAGAATGCAAGATAAATCGCATAATGATCGATTGCGGATCTGCTGTCAACATTATGCCAGTCAAAACGATGAAGAGAATTGGAATTAATGTCGGTGATCTATCCAAGAGCAAAATCATGATCCAAGGATTCAACCAGAAGGGTCAACGAGCCGTTGGCATGATTCGTTTGAAGTTACAAATAGAGGAGTTAATTTCCTCAGCTCTCTTCCACGTCATTGATGCCAAAACATCATATGAATTACTCATGGGACGTGTTTGGTTACATGAAACTGGAGTTGTACCTTCGACTTGGCACCAATGTTTCAAATACAGTCGAGATGGAGAAGTCAAATGTGTGGTAGCTGAGTCTAAACCATTCCTCGAAGAAGAATCGTATTTTGCTGACGCCAAATTTTACGTGGAGGATGAAGAATGTAATTCTGCGGGGTTAACCATGGCCGAATTCAAAGTTAAAGGAGATGCAGACGATGATAATACATCCGGCGTTGTTCAACCTCATCAAATCATCAAAGGTAAATCAAGACTTACATCTGAGGAGTTCTCTAAAGGTAAAACACCTCAAATAGAATCGATCGATGTTGAAGTATTGAGGAAAGACTTAACTCTTCCAATACCTGGCATTCCAAAATTGTTTCTGCCCCATCAACTCATGGCAATCCCGGGAGGCCACGAATCAACAGTGGGAGCTTCGACGTCTATTCCAGACATATCAAAACTCAGTATTTCTAGCTCATCCAAACAAAATAAGCCTGGAGCCGATGGGCCAAAACAGACCTTCAAAGGGTATTATAATCCTCAAGTCAAAAAGCTGTTTGAGAATGCCGGATTTGGGAAAGGGGAGCCTCGCATATTGGGTGATCTCGATGCTATCCTTTCGGGTGGGCGTATCCCTTTTCATTCTGACGAAACCCTCATGGCGCAACCTAGGTATGGTTTGGGGTATGATCCAAATCCACCAAGAAAGATTAAGGTCAAGAAGGTTTCTTCGAACCCAATCATGATTCAAATCTACGAGGTCGCAGGAGAGAAACCTGAACAGCCGAAACCTTCAGTGTTCGATCGAATTGAAAGTGAGAATGTCAGAGTTTCGGTGTTTAAAAGGTTAAAAAGGGAACCTCCCAAATGGTTGACATACAAGGCAAAGTTTCTGTCTTCCAAAGGTTAAGTAAGGATCCTTCTTCTTCTACTCAAATTGATACTAACGCACAAGCTCCCCAAAAGTCATCTCGAAGACAATCTGCATTTTCTCGACTTGGAACTAAGATTTCTAATCCAAGTCCAAAGCCTCAACGATCAAAGAGAAGACTACAACGTCAAAAAGTTTACCCTTCCCTGAAGAATGATGAGGACGAAGAAGAGGTCTCCGTTAATCATATAGCTTTTGAAGAAGCTCCCAACTCAAAACTTGAGCCTGAAAACTCTGCCACAACAGATGAACCTGAATCGGCCCCACTTACGTTTGAAGAAGGGGGACAAGCTACTGTGGATGACTTGAAACAAATAAACTTGGGGACTGAAGAAGACCCAAGACCAGTGTTTGTAAGTGCTCTCCTCAGTCAAAAGGAAGAATCGGAGTACACCCATTTGCTTCGAGAATACAAAGACGTATTTGCTTGGTCTTACAAAGAAATGCCAGGGTTAGATCCGAGGGTTGCAGTACATCACTTTGCAGTTAGACATGGAGTTCGGCCGATCAAACAACTTCAAAGAAGATTTCGACCAGAACTCGTTCCTCAAATCGAAGGGGAAGTCAACAAACTTATCGAGGCTGGATTCATACGTGAAGTCAAGTACCCAACTTGGATCGCGAATATTGTTCCTGTCAAGAAGAAAAATGGACAATTACGAATATGTATTGACTTTCGTGACTTAAATCAAGCATGTCCAAAAGATGACTTTCCACTTCCAATAATAGAGTTGATGGTGGATGCAACCACTGGGTATGAAGTCTTATCTTTCATGGACGGATTTTTCGGATACAACCAAATACGCATGAATCCGAAAGACGAGGAACTTACAGCATTTCGTACCCCTAAAGGCATATTTTGTTATAAAGTTATGCCGTTTGGATTAAAAAATGCGAGGGCGACCTACCAACGGCAATGCAGAAAATCTTCGATGACATGTTGCATAAGAATGTAGAATGCTATGTAGATGATCTTGTCGTAAAAACAAAGGAACGTGACAATCACTTACAAGACTTACGAGATGTTTTCGAAAGACTTCGACGTCATCAATTAAAGATGAATCCACTGAAGTGCGCATTTGGTGTCACATCTGGAAAATTTCTTGGTTTCATTGTTTGACATAGAGGCATTGAAATAGATCAATCAAAGATTGACGCCATAATCAGCATGCCAGAACCAAGAAATGTACATGAGTTGAAGAGTCTTCAAGGAAAACTCGCATACATTCGAAGATTTATCTCTAACCTTGCTGGACGTTGCCATCCATTCAACAAATTGGTAAAGAAAGATGTACCGTTCGAATGGGATGATACATGTCGAAATGCTTTTCAAAGTATCAAACAATATTTATCTCATCCACCAGTACTCATAGCTCCAGTCCCAGGGAAGCCACTAATTCTTTATGTTGCAGCACAAGAATATTCTCTAGGAGCACTTCTTGTCCAAGCAAATGATGAAGGAAAGGAGAATGCACTCTACTACTTGAGCCGGACATTGGTAGGCGCCGAGATGAAATATTCACCTATTGAAAAAATATGTCTTGCGTTAATTTTCGCGGCTAAAAAATTAAGACATTATATGCTATCACACACGATCAATCTTGTTTCAAAGGTTGATCCTTTAAAGTACATAATGTCTAGACAGATTCTTTCTGGAAGGATTGGCAAATGGGCGCTGTTATTGTCCGAATTCGACATCAAGTTCATTCCACAAAAAGCCATCAAAGGACAAGCCTTGGCAGATTTTCTTGCTGACCATCCAAATTCCCCAAATGAATGGGAACTACAGGAAGACCTTCCGGATGAGGAAGTTCTATTTACCGAAATCATACCATCATGGAGGTCGTACTTGATGGGGCGGCCCGAAGTTATGGTGCTGGAGCGGGAGTCATCTTTGTTACTCCTCATGATCTTGTTATGCCGTACTCTTTTGCCTTAACGGAGAAATGTTCAAACAACGTGGCAGAATATCAAGCCCTTATCATTGGCTTGGAAACAGCGCTAGATATGGACGTCCGTCAGCTGGAAGTCTTTGGGGATTCTAAATTAATAGTCAACCAACTTCTAGCCGAGTACGAAGTCCGTAATTCAGACTTGAAGCCATATCATCAATATGCATCAACTCTTATGAAAAGATTTGATTCGTTGAAACTCAAATTCATACCTAGGAATGAAAACAGGGAAGCCGATGCCTTAGCTAATTTGGCCGCTGTTCTAGCCGGAAGGATGAAGATTTCTCTCACTCCATTTCAATTGCTCAAAGATGGGTGCTTCCGTCATTACTACCCAGTGATATGGAAGAAAATAATAGCGTTGAAGTAATCAAAGATGAGGAAAAAGAAGATTGGAGACAACCGATAATCAATTTCCTTCAACATCAAAAGCTACCAGACAATCCACGGCGAAAAACCGAAATTAAGAGACGTGCATCCCGCTTTGTCTTTTATAAAGGAACGCTTTATCGACGATCATTTGATGGAGTCTTCCTTCGATGTTTAAGTAATGATGAAGCAACATGTGTCGTGGAAGAAGCCCACTCACGGAATCTGTGGTGCTCATCGGTTAGGACCCAAACTCCATTTTCGAATAAAGAGAATGGGATACTACTGGCCGACTATGGTACAAGACTCCATGGATTATGCAAAGAAATGTGAAGCCTGCCAAGTTCATGCAAATTTCATCCATCAACCTCCGGAACCATTACATCCGACAGTAGTTTCATGGCCATTCGATGCATGGGGACTTGATGTAATTGGACCCATAACTCCAAAATCTTCAGCAGGACATTCATATATCCTCGCTGGAACTGACTACTTCTCTAAGTGGACTGAAGCCATACCATTGAAAGAAGTGGAGAAATAAAATGTTGCGGATTTCATCCGTATCCAAATCATTTATCGATATGGAGTCCCACGATACATCATCACTGACAATGGAAAGCCCTTTCGCAATAGTCACATAAACAACTTATGCGCAAAATTTGAATTTAAACAATACAACTCGTCCATGTATAATGCAGCAGCAAATGGTCTAGCAGAGGCATTCAACAAAACTTTATGCAGCCTATTGAAAAAAGTTGTCTCCAAATCAAAAAGAGATTGGCATGAAAGAATTGGTGAAGTCTTATGGGCTTATCGAACTACTTATCGGACTCCAACACAAGCCACTCCTTTTGCCTTAGTGTATGGAGTGGAAGCTGTACTTCCACTAGAGTGTCAGATCCCGTCACTTCGGATTGCCATCCAAGAAGGTTTGACGACAGAGGAAAATGCCCGTCTTCGATTGGAGGAATTAGAAGCTTTGGACGAGAAGAGATTGGAAGCACAAATGCATCTGGAATGTTATCAAGCCCGGATGGCAAAGTCTTTCAACAAGAAGGTGAGACCAAGATCGTTTCAAGTTGGGGACTTGGTACTTTGCGTACGCAGACCAATCATAATCACAAGAAAAACAGGGGGCAAGTTCCAACCTAAATGGGATGGTCCATTTGTCGTAACCCATGCATTCACAAACGGAGCATACAAGATCGTCGACAAAGATGGATTACAAATCGGGCCTATCAATGGGAAATTTCTAAAGCGTTTTTACGCTTGAAACGTTTTATTTTGTAAAATTTTCATTGTGATACTCCTGGCCCGCAAGAGGATAAACTGTGAACGGCCCTCCCAAAAAAAAAAAAAATGAATTTTTCGTTCTTGTAACGAACTACGTTCGACTTGATCCCGTTTGGGTACGTAGGCAGCTTGGGTAAATTATAAATTCAAGTTCAGTCACAACTAATAAATTCATTCAATTTGTTTACCATTTTTCACACTAACAAAAGAAAAATATCCAAGAAACAAGAAAAATAAAAGTTCATCGTGAGAAGAAAAAGAACGATGGAAAATCAAAATCCATACAATGTCTTTTTTTTTAAAAAAAAAGAAAATCATAAAAGCTCGATTTTATCACTCGCCATTGATCACTTGCAGGAAACTATCTTCAAAGGTCTTCCTTCTCTGGTCAATGGATGCTGCGCTAGAAACATCTCTAGTCTGTAATTCTTCCAACGCGGCCTTTTCAGTTCCAAGAATGCTCTCCTGTTCCCGACAGGTTTGAAGTTCATCACGGAGTCTGTCTAACTCGTAAGTCACCGACTAATTTTATCTTCCGAGTGAAGAACGTGTAGAATCTTTCACTTCGAGTGAATATTCAAAAACTTCAACCGCTCGGCCTTTTCTTGAGAGGTTGGACACTCCAAGTGTTGCTTTCTTTCGAGATAAATAAATGTCAATTTCTTTAAGAAATACGTCCATACGTTTCACCAAAGGTGATGGATCTCGCTGAAATGAGCCGGTAATCACATTTTGAAGAATTACATTATTTTCATCCCACCAAGATCGGATGTTAGAAAATCCATGTTTCAAGACGTCTCTAAAACACTTCGAAGATAATTAGTCATGGCATCTTGCAAAGCGGCCTTCAAATAAGGGGACTCTTGAGTTATCCCAAAGTGCGGGGGACCACCGAGAAGAGCAAATTGGAGTTACCCGACGAGTATTTGTTTCTAAAGGCGAAATGATAATTAAAGCCGATGAAGGTGGAGCAGCTGGAATTTCTTGATCAATCTCCGAAATGTTAGCTCTCGCAATCTCAGAATTCACCTCATCTTCATCATGGAAACCATCAATGTTGAGTGCCGAAATGCCTTCGTTAATCATACTCGGGTATTTGCAAGGTGGGTCGTGAAAATCATGAGTACCATCTATTCCTTGAAGTGCACCGATTCTACCATCATTCTCGCCAGTCTGATCTTGCAAAGAGTTCGGATTCACATAAAAATCCAATCCTTCAGGAATGCTTGGAAAACCTACAAAATGATAGAAATATAAAATTAAAAAAAAAAAGAAGAAGAGATTAAAAAAAAAAAGGAGAAGAAGAAAAGCCTACCCGCGTTCCGCGTTCTAGGTGACATAGCTAAAAATTCGCCATCTGATGGTGTATTCGGAAGACTGATGTTAATATGAGAAACCCCAATGTCACCTTTTGAAAGATTCGGGACAGCTTGAAGCGGCATCGGTTTTATCGGTCGTTTAACATTATATATTCGAGAAAGAGGAGTCTGAAATCAAAGTTTGTTGCATAAGACCAAATACAGGAAGCGTTAAAAAAAAAAAAATACCTGATCTCCAGAGCTTTCAACTCCCAGAGCTAGAGTCTTTTCAGGTGCGTAGGACGCTCGATCTTCAGGACTACTGTGGTCTGGAATCAAAACTACCTCGGGCATCTTATCAGCAGGCTCAGAGGTGGGAGCAAACTTTGTTGAGGGAACTTTAATTTTAATCTTCTTAATGACTCTTTCGTTTCGAAAGTCCAATTCCCTCTTTCGAGAAATCTCTTCGGGGATGATGTGTGGAGAACTTAGCCCTTTGGCCATAACCCTATTCGGAACTGGATTAAGAACAAAGTCGCGGCTCTCACTGGAAAATAAAACCTGCACTTGAACCTTGGTCAAGATCGGTAATACTTGATTATTCCACCAAATTTGATACTCCGCATCAACATTTTGATGAGTGTCCTTCACATACTCTGGAATGTGAAATATAGATCCACTCATTGTTTGAGTCAGAGACAACCAAACGCGATACATATCGCCTGCATTGAGAGCAATATCCAACTTTCTTGGTGAACCGGGAAGTTTTGTCTAAAGCCAAATTGTCTCGCAAACCTATGAGGATTATATGCCTCGAGAATGAAAGGAGAGTTCCCTCGACGGTAAGAGACGAATCCAGACCGAATACTCATCATGAATTCTGAAGTATCTATAGACCTTTGTTGATCGTCCACTCGTACGTGAGGACGGGACGATGAGGGGAATGGATTCCAGCAAAAGTCGTTCGCATCCATCCTTCCACGGATAAGGTCACGACAATCAACAACATTTTTCTCCCAAGACTGGAAAGCATTTAGTGTGCCAGCATATCTCCGAATTATAGGACGAGTATAACTCCTGTCCACATGAACATAAACACCTCGGACAAAATAAGTAGCAGCCCAAGCATAAAGAAAATGTCCAGGAAATGAATGTGAAATCGAGCCAAGGTCCGGGTTTGATTGATGATTCGATGTCCGTGTAAGCCCTCTATAAATGCTCGCTAATATGGGAGGAACCAGGCTATAAGTGTACCCACCTGCCATTTTAGAAGACGCTTTAAAAGTCCCAACTCTTATACATTCGTCCCCGGATGGAAGAACGAAGCGACAAAGCCATAGGGAGAGATAAGCTGCTATTTCTAATTCCTCTTCCTCTTCTATAGACAAAGATATTGACAAATCGCTCCAATGACTCCGGTCCCTACGGAAAATATCTCTTGGCTTGTCTACAACCACGGGTCTCCGTACTTCCTTTGAAGCTCTTTGATGACGCCTTTTAAATGGATTAAGACTCATAGCGGTCTTATAATTTTTGTGTTGTCGAGGATGCTGGGCACAACCATTCTCGCGAAACCAGAAATTGATCCATTCCTCATGACTGACGCAATCAGATTCAATCGCATTCGCGATCAGTGCGAAAACATTAAAGAGATACAAGCAAGACTTAGAGTGTTGATCTGTCAGCTCTAAAAGGGCTGGGACAACTTCTTCATAGTAATGACCCTCGATCGAAAGTCCACTTATCTCGCGGATATCCCAAAGAGAAATACCAACTTCACCGCAGGAGGTCACAAAAGTGTTGGTTTCTCGGACACCAAACCTCACAAAGAGCTACGTAGATAGAATTTGGATGATGATAATCCTTCGTGGCGGAACCGATCGCGTAAGCTAATCAAGCGGAGATTCCTCTTGAGCAGAAGTTTCTGAACCCATGAAGACCATTCCCAAAATTTTGGAAGAAAAGAAATTTCTCCACGACTAACAAGCGCGCTTCCCCATCGTATTTCTTTGCTATCAATCCTCTCACAAATTACGGCCTTTGGGACACACTCCATGCTTTGGGAATGATGAGGCGGAAGACGCAAAAAGGGAAAGCTGCTAGATCGGTTGGACATGGCATCTTCTAAATTCTCGTGACATTCACTAATAATGGGTGTGTGCAACTCCGAAAAAGGTTCCAAGAGCTCAGGAGAAGGATATGTAGTCGGCTTATGGATGCTAAGTTTAAGCTCACCTCGTACTCCAGGCTGGGCGTGGTACTTCACATCAGTATCTTTGAAACGGAGATAACTTTTGCCTTGACTTTTAAGCTCGACAATTTCGTGTATATCAGAATATACTCTATCATTAGAGTTCGTCCCGGCCATTCCTTAAAAAAAAAAAAAAAAAAAAAAGGGAGAGAAAGACAGTTAGCCAAAAAAAAAAAAAAGTAAATAAAAAAAATTAATGGGCAATAAATCTTTTAAGTTCATTTATTGTCTCAATCATGAGCTTCTCTGATATGTAAATGGCCTCCAACACAAAGTGCCCAGGACGGTTGAAGGAGTCAGTCCTTGGTCCCAAACACGAAGTGCCCAAGACGGTCGAAGGAGTCGGTCCTTGGTCCCAAATACAAAGTGCCCAGGACGATCGAAGGAGTCGGTCCTTGGTCCCAAACACAAAGTGCCCAAGACAGTCGAAGGAGTCGGTCCTTGGTCCCAAACACGAAGTGCCCAGGACGGTCGAAAGAGTCAGTCCTTGGTCCCAAACACGAAGTGCCCAGGACGGTCGAAGGAGTCGGTCCTTGGTCCCAAACACAAAGTGCCCAAGACAGTCGAAGGAGTCGGTCCTTGGTCCCAAACACAAAGCGTCCAGGACGGTCGAAGGAGTCAGTCCTTGGTCCCAAACACGAAGTGCCCAAGACAGTCGAAGGAGTCGGACCTTGGTCCCAAACACGAAGTGCCCAGGACGGTCGAAGGAGTCGGTCCTTGGTCCCAAACACGAAGTGTCCAAGACGGTCGAAGGAGTCGGTCCTTGGTCCCAAACACAAAGTGACTCGAATGGCGAAACGTGGCAGCCTTTGTTCTTGAGTTGGTTCATGAACAAATATTTTCTATACCCATAAAATATCGCAACGCAAAATTTTACTCTACTCCAAAAAAAAATCTCAGACCTCAAGATCTTTGACTTGTTCCAAAAGTTGAATCTGAATCCTGAAAATAAAAAAAAAAAAAAAAGAAACGAAAAATGTTAGTTACAATTTTACAACAACAATAATAATAATAACAACCAAAAAAAAAAAAAAATACTGTTCACGTGAACAGTGTACGGCACTATTCACGTGAACAGTGTCGTACACTGTTCACGCGTTTAAAAAAAAAAATTTTTTTTTCCTGTTCACATGAACAGTACGTTTCCAAAAAAAAAAAAATTTACTGTTCACATGAACAATCGTTTAAAAAGAAAGAGAAAAAAAAAAAAAAAAAAGAAGGAGATGAGACAGAGAAAACCCTAATCTTTCTTACCTCTATTTTAAACTCGATTTTTTGTTTCAAAAACCTAATAATTGATTCATATAAATAGTTAAATATCGGGCTTTGTTTGAGCCCAACTTACCATAAAACATAAAAAGGGCTGTTAAAATATATAAATAAATTAAGTGAATCAAGAATTGCGTGAAATAAATAAATCAAACCACAATTACGTAAAAAAAAAAAAATAATAATAATAATAATAATAAGAAAATCGAAAATCAAGATTTACTAATTTATTTATTTCATAATAAATTGATAAATCTTGAGGGGACATTTGTAGACATAAAAAAAAAAAAAATAATAAAATAAATAAATAATGGGTTGGGTCAATTTAAATAATCAACCCAATTAAACTAAAACTTAATGAGCCCATGTAATTTTAAAGGCCCACCCTACTTTTTTTCTAAATCCATAATTATTCAATTATAATCAATTTAGTTGAATTAATTATGTGATTACCAAAATTGGCCACGAATTTCTCCTATAAATAAGGTCAAAGGTTCATTGAAGAGGGGGGCAAAAAGTGAAGAAGAAAATCACGAAGTGCTGAAGAAATCCCAAAGCCGAAGGAAGAGAAGAAATCATCTCAACTCCAAGTCCGGCAAACACGAAGAAGATCAAAATTTTCTTCAAATCAAACAAATCCAAGAAGATCAAAATCTTCCTCGAATTAAATCAAGATCAAGCCCAAGTTTCGAAGTCCAAATCCAAGCTCTGAAACTCAAGCGTCAACAAGTCAAGTTCTCGGCAAATCAAATTCTCAACAGTTCTCGAAATCTTGAATTCAAGCCAGGTGGCTCCTTGTCTTCAAACATTCAGATCATTAATCAGAGGGTTATGCAATTTTGCAATTACAAGAAGATTCTCATTTATTTGTATTTCTTAAAATACAATTTTGTGACGTTTTCTGTATTTTAATACGCGAAATCCGTCGTACATATGCATATCAAAGTGAATAAAAAATCAACTGATTTGAAATATATAGTTAAAAAAATTAATTAAATGAAAAATGAAACCTTGCGAGAGTAAGTATCAGCAAGAGCAGCACCCCAACCACCTAATCTGAAAGATTGCTCTGTAATTGAGTCCCCAAAAAACACTATTTGAGAAAGCCATAAAACTCATTTACGGCATGCATTTTAGCAACTGAAAAAAGAAGTGAAGCTGGACATGTCACCTTCCAAAACTTTATGGTTTTGTCGTTAGTGGACAGAAGAAAAAGCACAACATTAGCTGCCTGGCACCACTCAGTTAAAGCCTTGTTAGACAGACATAAGAAAAATGGTAAGAATGCTATCAAATTAATTATCTCCAGAGATGAGCATATAATGAAAAACACCAACTTCGTCTTGGAAGAGAAATAGTGTACAGTACGAATATTTGGAATTATTCCATGTATTGTCAGTCATCGTTTAAGTCCACCCCTTGTGTAAAGCAATCCTCCTAAATTACCACTGAACATGAATTGAGGATAAAAGACTATGGAATAGTAATCACAATATAGGGGCATCTGTTAAGGCAATTAAAATTTGTGCAACCAGAATACTACAAAGAAAACTAACTTATTGGGAAATCACCTTATAGCTTTTGTATTGATGACACAAACTGACGTAAGTGGGCCAGTATGCCCTTCTAATACATGTGTACATATTCCAGCATCTTCCCATATCCTAAGAGGTATCAACCAAATATAATTGCAACGTCAAATTCCCAATTATAAATAACTACATAGAAAATAACAACGATTTATCGATTGACATATATATAGTGTTACCTTCCCAAACCATCATAGCATCTAGTCAAAATGTACCTGTCACAGAAAATACAGAGAGGTTTACCACATTGCTGATGTTCAATAGTACTATGAAAAAAGAAACAAACACCGCTTCTTACACACACTTATAACAGAAATGCCTTCTGAAAGAAGAAAATCTTCAAGCAACATTTGAAGAAATTTTCCATCGATTAGGAAATCAAAAGGCTGGTACTGCCAATCATTAACTCCTATACCTCAATGGAATAAAAATCAGCAACAAAATCAATATAATTTAGGTGCTTCAAGTCTGGTAACGAAAAGCAAGCAAAATCAATAAATCCCTTCCTCACCCTCTCAAATCTACCTTCCCAATCCTCCGACCACCGCCGCAGAAACCCATTACCACCACAACAAACTGCTCCTACACCCCAACCCCTGCCATCGACCGCCTAATCTCCGCCGCATCCTACTTCCTCCCCTTCTTCAAAGGCCTCCAATACGGCCGCTTCCTCTTCACCAAATGCCCACTCAATTCCCTTCCAACCCCTCCATATGGAGTCTTCCCAAGAACACTACTCACAATCCCATAAACAAAACACGCCACCACAAATGTAAAAATCCCGAAATGTGCTCACACTGTTTATCTTCAGCCCGATTCCGCTTCGACTCGGAGAAATTATCCTCTGTACAAGCATCGACACCACAAGCAGTACGTCGAGCACCAATGCCTGAAGGACGTTGAAACGCGCGTAGCGGCTCAGCGAAGGATTTCGGACGATGTCCAGATAAAGGGAGAAGAAAGAGATGAAGTTGGCATAGGGGATGGAGTGGTAGAGAGATAGGAGAGGGAGGGGGGGTTGGAAGGGAATTGATAGAGAGAGGCGGATAAGAGGGAGTGAGGCTATATTCGGCGGCGTTGGGTTGGGGAATTAGGGACGCTTTGTACCGTGGAGGAGTTGGATTGGGGGAGAAATGAAATGGGTTTTAATTTTGCCAATTTTCAACTTTCTGCTTTTTTTACGGCGTGCGTGTTTGCACGCCGTAAATAATAGGACCGAACAAATGGTTTTTTACGGCGTGTACAGATGCATGCCGTAAATAATAAGACTAAACGATTTTTTACAGCGTGTAAAAATGCACGTCGTAAATAATTTTTTTGCATTTTTACGGCGTGTAGTTGCACGTCGTAAATAATAGGAATAAACGGTTTTTTACGGCATGCAAAGAATGTACGCCGTAAATACTTTATGCAATTGATCATTTCCGGCACGTATTTTTTGCACGCCGTAAAAAGTCGCTTTTTACGACATGCGTCAATTGCACGCCGTAAACATAAGCCGTAAAAAGCTATATTTGTTGTAGTGTCCACCACATGAACTCACATTAAAACAGAATTGTCTTGTTAAGTTGCTTCAAAATATTAATCAGTCTGAAGGTTTCTGCAATGGAACAAGGCTTGTTTGTCGAAGATTTGAGAGAAATATGGTTGATGCAGAAATTGCTATTGGAGAATATCGTGAAAAATGAGTATTTTTGCCTGGAATTCGGTTTTTACCGCTTGAAAGTAATAAAACTTCAATTCCTTTTGAAAGAACTCAATTCTCATTCCGCCCATGTTTTGCAATGACAATAAACAAATCCCAAGATCAAACTTTAGACTTTGTTGGGGTCTATCTATTGGAACCTGTATTTTCTCATGGACAATTATATGTTACTCTGTCAAGAGCCAAAATAAGTAAAGCTATTAAAGTTTTGATAAAACCATCACACAAATCTACTGCACATAATACATGCACAAAAATGTCATCTACCAAGAAATTCTTGCTTTCATAAGATCTTCATAGCATTTTTTTTAAGAGTATGTTCGAAATACTGTGAATTGTATGTTTTATAAAAATCGTTGGTTCTTGTCAATCTTCCAAAACTTCTATATTGTATTGTTGACTTGACTTTTTTGTGTCAGATTATTAGTTTAGAGGATTATTTTCTTAACATATATAGCTTTACTTATATAAATAGTAGTTTTTCGTAAAAATTTTTTTTAAAAATGTTCTTACTTCAACTGTTTAAATTGAATAACTAATTGATATATGAATTTTTGTATTCTCGTTGAATATTTGAGCAATCTATATCTATTAGTACTATCATTTCTTCCATGACTTAATTATATTAATGTGTGCGAGTTTCATTGAATGTGCATTATTACTTTATGGCACAGTTAGTTCAGAATATTGCCTTGTAGACTAGGGCGTATTTGTTGTGATACAGTTTTGAAGGTTCATTTTTTAGGTTTTGAGATTCAATATTGGTGACTAATGAAGTCAAGAATGGATCAGTACAAGATTATGGAGAGAATTGCTTAACAAGCTTTTGGGCAGCCATTTTGATCAATCACAAGCTGGAAAGAAATTATGCGCCTACGTATCTTTTCATATTTTTTTTAGTAAAAAATGTTAAAGTACGCCAAAAATCTAACAATTTTTCTCCTTATTCTTTAAATGAACAAAAAGTAGGTATGTGCTATAGAAGATTTGGTTGGCTGGACAAATACAGTGTTGCAAAAGATTTGCTCATCTAGAGGTATACTGGTGTATATTACCTTTTATAATTATTTAAGTTTTATTTTCATTTTATTGTTTAAATGTCATGATTAAGGAATTTGTTTTGTGTACTATTTTGTCTGTTATATTATATTGGACGTCTTCATATTTTTTTGAGTAATTTGCTTTAGTAACCTCAGTATTGGTGAATGAACTTGTAAAAATACAATTCAAGTAATTACAGTTCATAGAGAAATTGCCATTTTACTGGATTATGACTTTGAAGGCTAGAATATATTGATTGATTCAATTTCATAATTAGAGTCTAGACAAGTGAATGAACACTGTTGAATAGGACATTTTAATTTTTTACTTTCGATTAATGAATTTGAACGTGCATACCTTGGCTCCATTAACTTTGGGAAATTATTCTCTTTCCTCTTTATCATTCTATCATTTTTTGTACATCTCATGGCTTTGCTATCTTTGTGTGAAATTGTTCTTTGCCGTACTTTAATGTACAGTTTATGCTTCATCATTTCTCTAAAGGGTATTAAATGATGAATAGTGTAGCTTGTAAAAATAATTGAAAAGTGTGGTGTATCCCATTTCAATAACTACAACTGATATCGCATACTTGGGTTGCGTTATTTTTCGGAAAGGAGACTCTCCTCTTGAAATGTCATGTTTGGTTAAATGAAGTAACATCGCTTGAAATACCTTGAAAATGAAAATGATGTCTTACTCTTGCAGCATAATCAATAATGTGAATCGTACAACAATTGGCAATTAAAAAAAATGGAGCTAAATCTTTATAATAATGTGTGTCAAATGTGTACTTGGAAATATGTTCCAATCGGTTAATGGGCTAAATGTGATTTCTTGCTCAGCTTGATTAATTGATTTTCTTGATTGACCTATCCTTTTTTCTTGGTTATATCATTAAAAAGTCTCTATGTCAATTTTATCTTTTATTATATTGTGGGATCCTATAATGCATATATATGTTCCAATGCATACTATTATTGGCTAAGAAAGTTAAAGAAGTGCTTCGGAAATTTTGTTTAGTAGATGCACTAATCACAAAGATAAACATCCATACATTGTTGAATTCAATGAAGCATGGGTAGAGAAGGTATAAACCAAAAATTTTCTACTTATTGCTGCGATTTGATTATTTCTTCTTATTTTGTAAAATCGCTAGAATTTTCCCCAACTGAGCTATTCATTGCAAAATATTAATGTAGGTTTGCTACGTTTGTATGATTACCGCGTACTATGAGGGTGGCGATATATAAGTATTGTTCAATGAAATTTTCAACAATGTTATCATGTTATTGGTTAGATTTATTATTTCTTTTACAAGCTATTTGTAAACATCTTTGTCCATTTAATTTAGAAATATGGTTTTTTGGATGTATTTTAATAGGGCGATTTACACAACTTTTTTTTTAACATGATTTACTCTTTTTTGGGTTGTGATTCATTTTTTTGGGCTTCATATTTTCTGTCTACATATCTGACTAGCCATTTTAGCAAAACTTATGTATACCTACAGTCGTATTTGCAGCAAATTATGCAAAAAGAAAATATGCATATCTGAGCTGTCACATTAACAAAATGAAATGTCAAAACACTTCTGCACTCTGATATGAGTATCCATATATATATATATATATAAAGGTATGCATATCTTTTGCACATTTAGTACTAAATTGATTTTGCATTGTCTCTCTTTAATCTTTTTATCTTTTTTCCAAACTCAACAAGATGATAGGGAACTGTAAATTGATACTAGAAATTAGTCCAAATCAAAAGAACTAGCAAGCCAAGGTAATAGTTGAAGAGAAATTGGCCCCAAAACAAGTAAAAAATGGTAACAGTAGATATCAAAACATAGTGCTCATAGATTTTGAGGTAAATCGCTTCAGATAAAGCAATATAAGCTATCATCCTTTATTTTTCTAGGTTAAACATTACTATATGAACCAGTATTTATAATATTTTCCATTTTTATCTGCCATAGGGAAACAAAGTGAATGCAACATTGTATGATAGGAATATTACTATCTTTGAAGATCAGCTTTTATTGAGCAAAACATACATAATTTCAAATTCTCTCGTGAAGGACACGAAACCTGAATAGAAGGCTTTAAATGGTAACGTGCAGTGGACAATAACTGGAAAGATGTGAGTTCAAAAAGTCAACGAGATTAACATGGAATTCCTGTTTTCAACATACACATTCACTCAGTTTGATGAACTTGAAAAATACATGGACTACAACAACGATATAAGTACTTCTTGCTAATTCTTTCTCTACTTTTTTCATATCTATATCTTACATTTTTACTTCAGTTTATTCATATCTACTTGTCATGTGTATTAATATTTTAACTAATGTTATTTGGAAATGTACGATTAAAAAATAAGTTCCTGTCTGGTGGCCATTATTTTTTAAAAATAATATTTTAAATAGTGATTTTTAGAAAAATGTGTGATTAAAAAGTATGAAAAAATTTATGGTTTACGTGTAAAGTATTTTATTATGTGAATAAGTGGTTAAGAATGAGGATGTAGAAAAAAAGTTTCGAAATAATGATTATCAAATAGGGGCTGATGTTACCAAAATTCGTACATGTTGACTTCCGATCTTGACGATTGAGAATGAGCACGAACGAGATCTTTCGGTACCTGAAACAAAGGCGTCGAGGAGTGTCCTCGTCGCCCTTCCGATACTTAAGTCAGAGAGAGAATTTATAAAAATAGTATATGCTGTAAATTGTGTGTAAAAACATACCTTGATAATGGATGAGAACGATGTATTTATAGAGGTAGGTGGAGGACTCCTAATAGGACTACAATGTTGAGATACCTTGGAGTCCTAGTGTAATTGGAAGTTCTAATGTAGTTGGTTTCGTATTACCCACGTGTTTGGATGGTTATGTGACTCTGGTGTTAGAATCTTCTTAGAATGTGGTAACACATTCTCATAAGGACTTTACTTCCCAGGATGTCTTAGCACGGAGTAGGCTTCTAATGAGTTAGGGGCTGCATGGTTTGAGGCTACGGTAGCGGAACTCAAGAAAGAGTAGCAGGTCGATCTAGCCCGAGCTCGAGGACTATGAGCCCGATGAGATCATAAGATTCTGGCTTAGATGTGACATGAACTCCTCGGGCATTAGTGCTCGAGATTTTTCAAGGATCATCAGTGGCCCCCGTGCATTCATGCCAGAGATCGATGCTTGAGATCTTGGGATGCGATGCACATAGTCCTTGAAGTGAAAAGACCCATTTCTGTAGTGGACTGGACACTCCTTGAAATGGTCTATACAACCTATTGAATATGGCTGCTCAGCCATTAGAATGGGGCTGTACAACCCATTGAATGAGGCTGCTCAGCCATTGCAATGGGGTTGCTCAGCCATTGGAATGGGGCTATATAGCCCATTGAATAAGGCTGCTCAGCCTTCACAATGGACTGGACATCCCATTGAATGCGGCTGCTCAGCCTTCACAATGGACTAGACAGCCCATTGAATGGGGTTGCTCAGCCATTGGAATGGGGCTGTCCAGCCCATTGAATGAGGCTGCTCAGCCTTCACAATGGACTGGACAACCCATTGAATGGGGCTGCTCAGCCACTGGAATGGTGATGCTCGGCCTTCGCAATGGACTGGACAACCTATTGAATGGGGTTGCTCAACCATTAGAATGGGCTTCTCAGTGTTCAAAATGGACTGGATAGCCATCTAGGGCTGTCATACTTTAGTTACGAGGAGACAGATGGGCATGTGAAAGCGTGCCACGTGGCCTCGACATTCGAGCCCATAATTACCCTGGGCGGATGAATGCTACGTGGAATGGGATGGAGGGCCAGGCTTGAGAGACCTTTGGCCTTCTCAGGACCCTATAAATACCTCCTTACCCCACCTCATTTGGCATCTTTCACTCTCCAAATACTCCTCGGACCACCTCGGGTTTAGGCTTAAGTTAAGACCTCGTGGCCTTTAGTTTATATATATAAATGTCTAGTGTTAGTAGTTCGTCGGGCTCGGGCTCATCACCCGAAGGTCATGCCTAATCCCCTATACAGTCCCCATAGACAGCCAGTATGCACTCTCATTTCTCGACCTTAGATGTAGGTATAAGGAGCACGATGTAGTTGGGATAGCTCGGGAATTTGGAATAATGCCTGCTTGTGATGTCCGGGTTCCTGGACCCGAGGATAGAGTGAACACTGCTCAGGAGGGGAAGATTGTTGTTTTCATGGAGGCTTTAAAGGGTGGGCTTAGGTAGCCTCTCCATCCATTCTTTGTTGAATTCCTTGTCGAGTTCGGTATGTGTCTTGGGCAGGTAGTCCCCAATGGGTGGAGCTGCTCATTTATTTTTTCATAGCCTGTAGGTATTTAGGTATAAACCCGAGTTTAAAGTTCCGGGCATCTGAGCTCACTCAAAGGGTAGAAATCAAAGTTCTTTTACAATCGTCCTCAAGACCCCGATCACCCATTCAGTCCTCGGTGGGCTACACCGAATACTGAGTATTTTAATGAAGGACAAGCTTATTTTGAGGTGTTAGAGAGGGATAGGCAGTGCTTGGTAGGGCTCGAGCCCTAGCGTTCAAGTTAGATGACTTGGTAGGGGACGATGTCCTCGACCTCGCTAATGTGAAATGTGTTTAGGGTAGGGCAACTTCTTATTCATAATCTTATCTTTGGGCTGTATAGTTCCTCGATCTAATGACTTTTTTTTTTGTTAGGCAAATGTTGAGATGGCGTTCGACCCTTCTGATCTCCGCTGAGCAGTACAACAAAAGCCGAAGGGTGCCCCGACCAAACAGACTGACAAGAAAAGTAAGAAACGCCTTCGGGAAAGGACGCCCAAACATCTGAAGAGTGGCCCTGGGGAACCTTCTGGGGTCGACCCCTGAAGACTGAGCCACGCAGCCCGAGGTTTATGCCCAATAAACTCCTCGTGCCAATGTTCATCGAGGGACACCCGTGGTCATCGACCTCGACGACGAGATTCCTTAGTTTTAATCCTCAACCATCGAGGATGGGAAATGTACGCTGGTTCCTGAGCTCCTTGAGAAGTACCGAGGAAATGAGCTCAGCATGGTTGAGGGTGTGAAGGCGGTCGAGGCTTTAACACTGAAGGTACATCGGGGTTTGTACTTGTATTTTTTATAAAACCTTTCAACCTCAATTCTAACGTTGACTTGTGAAATTCTGTGTGCAGGCATCGACCGTAGCCCGAGCATTGGCCTCAAGAGGTGAGAAGGAGGCAAAAAAGGTCACTTCGCTCGAGGAGGAGCTCGATCGACGGGTTCAACAAATACTGGAACTCGAGGCTGAAGGTGCTCGTCGATCGAAAGAGAATATCGAGCTGAAGACGGCACTGAGACATGCTCCAGATGAAATCAGGGTGTCGATGGATGAGGCTGAGAAAGCCAAGCTTGAACTCGAGCGTAAAACTAAAGAATTCAAGGCTGACTCGAGGAATCTAAGGAGATGGCAGTTGAAGATTTCAAGAGGTCGAAGAAGTTCAGGGCAATAAAGGGTGAATATGCCCTAGGCTCATACAATTATGCCTTCAAACAGGCTCGGGCGTACCTTCGCGCAAAACTTCCCGAGGTGAATGCCGACAACTTGACATCGTCACCCGAAGCCGTTGAAGGGATCATGCTGTCGTCGTCAGAGGGTACATTGATCGAGGATGAGGATGGAGCCGATGAGGAACTTGAGGTTTCGAGGCCCCCAACGATTGATGGCCAGGAATAGGCCTGTGTCCCTACCCCGAACACTGAAGAAGATTTTTTTTAAAATTTTATTATCTATATTGCCCTACCAGGGCCAAACATCGATTTCTTTTGCTTTTAATATTCACATGGTTTATTGCCCGACTAGTCTTGCTTGTTGATTTAATAATTCTGAATGTGTTAGGAGATCGAGGAGCTACAAGCTCCGTATCTCGAGTATCTAAAATCAAATAATAATTCTAAACGTGTTAGAATTTCGAGGAGCTACAAGCTCCGTATCTCGAACAGTAAAAATCAAATAATAACTCTAAATGTGTTAGAATCTCGAGGAGCTTACAAGCTCCGTATCTCGAGCAGCTGAAATCAAATAATAATTCTAAACGTGTTAGAATCTCGAGGAGCTACAAGCTCCGTATCTCGAGCAGGTAAAATCAAATAATAATTCTAAACGTGTTGGAATCTCGAGGAGCTTACAAGCTTCGTATCTCGAGCAGCTGAAATCAAATAATAATTTTAAACATGTTAGAATCTGGAGGAGCTACAAGCTCCGTATCTCGAGCATATAAAATCAAATAATAATTCTAAACGTGTTGGAATCTCGAGGAGGTTACAAGCTCCGTATCTCGAGCGGCACAAATCAAATAATAACTCTAAACGTGTTAGAATCTGGAGGAGCTACAAGCTCCGTATCTCGAGCATATAAAATCAAATAATAATACGTGTTGGAATCTCGAGGAGCTTACAAGCTCCGTATCTCGAGCAGCACAAGTCAAATAATAACTCTAAACGTGTTAGAATCTGGAGGAGCTACAAGCTCCGTATCTCGAGCAGATAAAATCAAATAATAATTCTAAACGTGTTGGAATCTCGAGGAGCTACAAGCTCCGTATCTCGAGCAGCTCAAATCAAATAATAATTCTAAACGTGTTAGAATCTCGAGGAGTAGCTTCAAATCAAATAATAATTCTCATAAGGACTTTACTTCCTAGGATGTTTTTGCGCGGAGTAGGCTTCTAATGAGTTAGGGCTACATGGTCTGAGGTTACAGTAGCGAACTCAAGAAAGAGTTGCAGGTCGATCTAGCCCGAACCCGAGGACTATGAGCCCGAGGAGATCATAAGATTCTAGCTTAGATGTGACATAAACTCCTCGGGCATTAGTGCTCGGGATTTCTCAAGGATTGGTATTATCAGGGGCTAAGAAAAAGTTTTTGATTTATGTGTAAAATTATTTTATTAAAGAATATAAGATTGAAAATGAGTTTTACAAAATAAATTTTAAGCCTAATTTAAGTCAACAATCAATTCTAACCATATATTTTATGTATCTCACAATTTTTTAAGCACATATTTTATCAATTTTTATTAAGCCCCCGTTTGGTGCATATTTTTGGAAAAAGAATGCATTTTTACTGTTGATATGATGGGGAAAATATGGTTGAAAAAGAAAGAAAAATTATTGATGTAATGAAAAATATAATTTTATTGAAAAATATGTAGTTAAAAATAAGTAAAAAAATGAGAATGAAAAAAATAATGTGATTCAAACATAACCTAAAATCTAATTTTAAACCCCGTCAGATTGGGATTGAAATGAAGGGGCTCAACAAGGACTTTACTTTTGGTAAATAAATTATTTCATTATCCAATAGGGCTAGAAACACCCCTCCCCAACTAGAGGTGTCAAGACGGACGGGCCGGCCATGACCCGTAAAAATCGGCCCGTGAAAATCGGGACCGCGGGCCGACCCGTGACCCGTGCGGGCGGTTCACGGGCCAAGGAGGTGTAACCCGCGGGCTTCGCGGGTTGCACCCCCACGGGCCGCGGTTAACCCGCGGCCCGTAAAAAAAAATTAAAAAAAAATAAAATAAAAATTAAAAAAAAGGGGAGAGATTATTTTTACAATACCCTCTCATTAGTTATTATACATTTATATTTTATAGTTCATACTTGTTACTACCTTACTACAATTACAATTATTTAATTGCAAATATCATCATCATCTTGATTATATTTCTTTCTTCTCGATTCTCACTAGTCACTACTAAATTTTTTAATCCTACTATATTATAGATTCTCACGATTCTTTTTCTCAAAATCCTATTTTCAATAATAGTTGCTCTCCAATAAATTTAGAAGATGATAATGTTGTAGAAGTTTGCAAAGTTATAAATAATTCATGTAACATTAAATTTGAATTCTATGTAAAAATTTCTTGATATAATTATGAATTTATCATTTTGTTCAATTCTTAGTTTACATTTAATAAAAAAATATATTTTTTGCTATAAATATGAAAAATTCTATATTTTTATAATTTTATTTATACAATCATACGAGCCAAAATCGAAACGAACCGCGACCCGCGTGACCCGTGACCCGCATGGACTCGACCCGGATGGGTCAGCGGGCGGGCCTGGGTTGTAGTTCAAAATTGTGGGCCGACCCGCAACCGGCCCGGAACCCGCAGCGGGCGAACTTTTTTTCACGCGGACCGTTACCGGGCTCACATGTTGGCGGGCCGACCCGACCCGGACCACCCGGATTGACACCTCTATCCCCAACCAAGCACGAGCGTGTGCAGTAACAGTAACAGTGGTACCTGGCCATTATTTTCGGTGTTATTTTAAATTCCCCGCCACTCCTCAGTACTTTGCTCCACCGGCGAAGCTCCTCGCCTCCTTCAATTCCGTTCCCTGGTAAATGAAACTCCTTTTTTTTTCCCTTTTATTCATCGCTGAGTCCATTATTTCTGTCTCTAGTTTGGTGCGAATTTTTTCTTAACACGACGTATATTTAGTATTAAATGTTTGACCTAGGGTTTTTATACTATACTGTTGAAGTTATTTATATTGGATTTTCAAACATAGTGCGGTTTTTATTGGCAGGTTTAAGCGAAACTTTCTCCAAATGACCGATTCGTCAAGGTAATGTGAAAGGGAAAAGCTAAGGATTGGTCACAACAATGCAATTGAAATTAATATTTTCTTACTAATCTGCAAATTAAATGATCTGAATATATTAGTTGTTTTATTTATGTATGAGAACTATTTAAGTTGAAATATGTTTTTAAGTTTATTTTTAAATTTTGCAGGGAAGATACTAGCGATGTGCTGCGAATATTAGTGGCTACTGATTGTCACCTTGGTTATATGGAGAAGGATGAAATTCGCAGGCACGATTCATTTCAGGCATTTGAAGAGATTTGTTCAATTGCGGAGCAAAAACAGGTACATACAAATTTTTACATTCTGTTTGATATGTTGACGTTGTCTCATAACCAATAAAAGTCGAAATTAAAGTTGAAATTTATAGAAATAGGTGGATTCTGAACCAATTAATGAATTCTCGTGCTTAAATATTCTGTCAAGTGCAATGTGTTTGTTACTATGTTAATCTTAACTTTACTGTGCTTGTAATTAAGTAATCAACGACCATTTACTGTAGCATAATTTTTAAGTGAACTGATGTCAGGTGGATTTCTTACTACTTGGCGGCGATCTTTTCCATGAGAATAAGCCATCAAGGTCAACTTTAGTGAAAGCCATTGAAATTCTTCGCCGCCACTGTCTCAACAATCAACCAGTGCAGTTTCAAGTCGTCAGTGACCAGACAGTGAACTTTGCGAATTCGTAATGTTCTATCTTTTTTTTTTTTTTAATATTTCAACAAACAAATTATGTCCTGTTTTCCCTCATCTTTTTTATCTGAAGTTGACACTTTGCATGCATGGAAAATATTTTTATAGTTCCTTTTATATTTTTAGTTGGATTCTTTTTGTCTCTGTGGTACATCATCACCGAAATCCAAATCCCATTAGTCCCAGTAGCTGTATCACTCGACATTTATTAAACAACACCAAGAACAAAACCATACTATGACTATGCCCTCGGCAGAAACTAGTGATGATTGCAATGAATGCTGCCCTTGAGGACATGTACAAGAAGGTCTTCGCCGATTCCTATCAACATGGTGCATCTCTTAGTGGAGGGGCGTGAAAAGGCCGTGGAGACTTTGACCGAATGAATAGGAATCAATTGATAGACATTTTGATTTTGAAGGCTAAATTTAAGGGCCTGTATGAGCCCCATCTTTTGATGTAAAATTCATTTTGGAATAGTAGATTGATGGATAATGTGTGGTTAAAAATGAAGGAAAAGTTTTCGGGTTGGTGTAATATTATTTTATTGAAAAATGTATGGTTTTAGGTTTAAAAGAAGAGAGAAAAATGTATTTTGAAAAAAATGGGGATCAAACAAGGGCTAAACAAATATGTGAGTTTCTTTCTAATAGCTTAAACTTTTATATGATGTCGTATAATGTGGTAATATTGCACAAAGAATAAAGCTCATTGTATTTCAAAGATCTTCAATGTTATCCTGAAGTTGTTTGCCCTTCGCAATTGTTGCATTTCTACATCATTGCTTCCAGCGGTTTATTAGCACACGGGCATGTGTGCATCAGCTCTTGCTGCAATGCTGACGACTCTGATGATGCACTGTCAGCTTTCTCATTAACTTCATGAAACTGGTTTTCAAAATCATCTTTTTCCTTCTGCAACTCGAGTACGTTGCTTTGCTTTTTTTTTTTGAAGCCTGTAGATCTTGGAATCAAGTTCATTATACTTCTTGTCATGCCTTCTCAATTCTTGATCCTTCTTCTGTGGAGCTTCAGCAAGTTTGGCAGAAAGCTCTTATGCCTTCGTGTCTGCCTCCAAGCGTGCTGCTCCAAGATGCTTTAGAGCCTCTTCTGCATTACTCTTGAGTTTGTAATTCCACTAGAAGTTCTCTTTTCAAAGATTCTAAGTTTTGACGTATCTCTCTGACATCATAATAGGATGTTGAATGGTCCAGCTCCATAGCTTTATTTTGTTCACGCTGGCAAGGAGTAGATTCTTCATGTTTTGTAGCCAAGGCTTCAAATATTCATTCTTGAAACTTAGTTCTATCACAATCTGTTCAAGTTAATCATGGCTGTAATTGTTGCATCGACTTCCATCATGTAATTCATTCTTCTTGTTAAGATTCCTACCGCTCTCGTCGTTCACATTGAGCAGCTCATTATCCTCTTCCTTTTGGGTTTTTAGTTTCTCACCACCTCTGTAGCACGGACACTTCAATTAGGGTAGCGTGTCCGTGTCCGATACGTGTCGGATTCGAGTCGATACCGATACTTCTTGAACACTCTACCGTAATCATTTTTTTTTTTATATTAGAAATATTATATATTGTTAATTCAAAGTTATTAGCAAGTAACAAATAGGTACTCATATTTAAAAGATTTCAACAAGAAAAATTAATAACAAGTATAAAATTAAATTTATACTATATAAATGAAGAATTTTAAAGAATTTAATCAACGTGTCGATAACATGTTGTATCTGTACTTTTTTTAAAAATTGCGTATCGGCGTATCCGACACGTATCTTGTCGGACACACGTGTTCGTGTCGGTGTATCATAGCTCACCACTACAAATCACTTCTTCAAACATTGTCGATGTGTGCAAAATCCTCTTTTATGTCTCTCTTCTAGAATGCTACTAATAATGATTGCATTATCAAAAAGTTGTGTTGCTCCAAATCTGTTAGATTCGGATTGTACAAGGGAATTCAAGAATTGGAGTAAAGTGTATCTAAAAGTTTTCTTATAATAACATAAATGGAATGGTGTAAGATAATGTAAATGTTGCAATGTGTATTGGGGGATACGAACAAGGGAGGGAAGAAGGGATTAGGGGCTCTCCAAGTTCAAGTCTCTCCCACTTGATTAAATCAAAAGCTTGACATGTGGACAACTTTGTTAAAAACGTGGCGGTGATACTTGCATAAGTACTTGTATGGTTGTACCAATTGTTTAATAAAGCTATTTGAGGCTTATGCCTCGAGTCCTGCTAAGTATGATATTTTTGTTGAATGCCTCAAAGCTTACACCTCAAGTGCCATTTTGTTACACCCTGAGTTACTGTTGCTTATGACTTTTGTGTTTTTTCTATTTTTTTGCCTTTTCTGATTTTTTTTTCTTTGTTTTTGTTTGCCTGAACTCGTAGGCTATTGCTCAATAACCTTTATTTATTTATTATTTTTTTAATTGCCTTTATATGGAAGGTAATGGGGATGGAGAAGACATGTTTGCAGGCCAAAGATTATGACAAAGTAAAGAAAATTGATAGTGATGACTAGCTATCTATTTTAATGCTAGTTATGAATTTAATCTTGTTAAGTTATATATTATGGGTTTTAAGATGGTTTATAGTTTATTACAAGCGTATTTTTATATTTTATATTCTTTTTTATTATTTTATTTGTTTTCTTGAGGGTTATGCCTCGGATAGCCTCGAGGCTTTTCAAACATTGCTTGTACCTTCTCTATTACCATGATGAACAACCTCATCTAAAAGATTAAACATGAGGAAACAAGGTATGCCATTTCACATGCAGACATGATTCACTTTTTATCAAAGATTCAAAGGTCTAAGAAATGCAAAATTTTTATAAATGGGTGAAACTCATGTCTTCTCCTCCGTTTTGGATTTCATCCTTTATTTTCTGATTTAGTATTCTCTTCTGGTCTTTAATGATTTTGAGTAGTCTCTGTGTTGTTTTTAACATCATTACTGATTTTTTAAAATGCCCTTATTTTCTTCAAGCAGATTTGGACACGTGAACTATGAAGATCCTCACTTCAATGTTGGATTACCAGTTTTCAGCATTCATGGAAATCACGATGATCCTGCTGGAGTGGTAAGGATTCTATGGCAAATGCTGTGCGTCTCTTTAGAAGAATTCTGTGCCAGTTACAAGGCATTTTCTCTTGCTCTGAAAGTGTTATACTGATTAGATGACTGTAAACCTGGTGTTTTAGGCTAGTTACGAATAACATTCTCTTGTACAATTCCTTTGAGAAAGTACTCAGATGCTTGTTTAAACTCCTAGTTTTATATAATCACATCCTTCAATCGGCTGTCTAATCACATTAATTTGGTTAATTTGTGTGTCTAAGTATTTAATAACACCAAACATTTTTCTGTCTCGTGCCATTCTTGTTATGATCATATTTCTTGTGGCAGGACAATCTTTCTGCAGTTGATATCCTTTCAGCATGTAATCTTGTGAACTATTTTGGAAAAATGGTTCTTGAAGGTTCAGGAGTTGGGCAGATCACCCTCTACCCTATTCTTATCAAGAAGGTTTGGTTATGGATCTCTTATGAGTGATTGAGTTGTGGCATTTATATAATTTGTTTAAATACTTCCGATTTGTGATTGATAGGGCTCAACATCTATAGCTCTTTATGGCCTTGGGAATATCAGAGATGAGCGTCTGAATCGAATGTTTCAGGTATCAGTGAGTTGCTTCTTGATTCTGATTGTTTTGGATAAATGCCCTCACAGAATCACTCATCGAGTATCTATCTTGACCCCTTAGACGCCACATGCAGTGCAGTGGATGCGACCTGAAGCTCAAGAAGGTCATCAAGTTTCAGATTGGTTCAACATCCTAGTACTTCATCAAAATAGGTAATAATTCCAACTTATCTTTTCTTTCTATTGTATAATGGATGATGATAGAGACATTGAAGAATATCATTCTTTAAGAAGGAACTTAATGAGCAGATATTGATTTGTGTTTTCAGAGTGAAGATGAATCCTAAAAATGCTATAAATGAGCATTTCTTGCCACGGTTTTTGGATTTTATCGTCTGGGGACATGAACATGAATGTCTAGTTGATCCTCAGGTTCCTATCTGCTTAAGTCTCTCTCTCTCTCTCTCTCTCCAGTCATTGTCTGGTTAAAATCTTTGGGTTACAGGAAGTTTCTGGCATGG
This sequence comes from Fraxinus americana, assembly GCA_035079005.1. Classification (NCBI taxonomy): domain Eukaryota; kingdom Viridiplantae; phylum Streptophyta; class Magnoliopsida; order Lamiales; family Oleaceae; genus Fraxinus; species Fraxinus americana. The sequence continues at coordinate 38,928,228 of CM068708.1, forward strand.
GTTTCCACATTACTCAACCAGGTTCATCGGTCGCAACGTCACTGATTGATGGTGAATCAAAGCCAAAACACGTGCTTCTTCTAGAGATTAAGGTTGCGTTAATTAATTAATTTATTTCTTTTTCTTTTCATTTGATCTTTCTGCCTTTTTTTTTAAAATTTAAATTCATGCTGCTTTTTTTCTTTTCTAAAATTATTAATTTACTTTATATTCATGATACCTATTGACAACTAGGGGAATCAATATCGGCCAACCAAGATACCTCTCAACTCAGTGAGGCCCTTTGAATATGCAGAGGTAGATTCATTTCTCCATCTAAGATTGAAGGAACCTCTATTTGAAGTAATCAATATTCTATTTGCAGGTAGTATTAAAAGATGAACCTGATATTGATCCTAATGATCAGAATTCAATCCTTGAACATTTGGACAAAGTGGTACGATAATTTTATCTTTTTATTTTTCTCTTTACCTATTTTTTCACAAGTGAACTATTTTCTCTTCTTGATTTCTTGTGTTGCTGGAGTTGTATTATAAACTTGTTTTGGCTGCACTTTACTTATTTTTAATCTCTGAATTGTTTTAGGTCAGAAATCTGATAGAAAGGTCTAGCCAAAAGGTTATTGACAAAACAGGACTCAAACTTCCCTTAGTTCGAGTGAAGGTGATAGTTTTCTCCATTTCAACAACTTGTAACTGATCATGGTTTATCAGTTCTGAAATATTTCATTTACCCCATGTTTCACCATTGGATTGTACAGGTAGATTACTCTGGGTTTATGACGATAAATCCACAAAGGTTTGGGCAAAAATTTGTAGGCAAGGTACTTCCTTTTTCTTTAGTTTTTTATGTTCAAAAAGAGGAAGGAGAATGCTCTCAATACCCCTCTTTCCCTTTCCCCAACCACACTACAAATCTACAGGGAATGATTTTTATGACTTTTTAAATTTCTAGGTAGCTAATCCTCAGGATATACTTATATTCTCAAAAGCGTCAAGAAAAGGTCGCAGTGAAGGTAATTTAATATCTTATTAAGCTCCTGATATTTTACTTTTCATTTCTCTGGCCGAACAGATTCAAGCTGAATCACATGCTAGCTTTCAAGTGATAACTGAAATATTATATTTTATTTATTTTTAATATACTCACGTCACCTACTGAAACCTTTTTGTGAGTTCTGTTCTTAGGTCTACCATTTTCTTCCATCAAATCAAGCATTTGAACTTAAAACAAAGTATTCTTTTGATTATTTAGCTTATGAGAAGTATATATGTAGCGCCCCGAGTTCCGTTAACCCGGATTGCCACGTCATCGTTTTCTGTAACTGATTTAACTAAAAAGTTTTGCGGAAAATAACTAAAATTCAAACTTCGCATTTATAACGGTAAAAAAAATCTCGTCGACAACAAAACTCATTTTAATAACTTAAGAAAATTGATTAAATTTCAAATCTCGAGTTTTTGAAATACTGAAATAACAAAGTACATTAATAGCGTTCAAATACGAAATTTTCAAATATAAATAACTGAATTCATTAAATTGTTGCCACACTGCCCATCAATCACGATCGCCTCCAAAATCTGCAAATATTGTTAAAATAACGGGGTGAGTATTTCAAAGACTCATCGCCGATAATTAATTTACAGAATAATTGAACACATACTTATGCAATATGCAACGTGATAACATCATCATCTTTGGTTCATTTTCTTGAAAATCATAGGTTCTTTAAAAAATAGGCTGAGGGTAGTCTCTTCTCGTGCATTTAAGCACATAAGTTATGCATAACATTCTCATCTTATCTCATAAGAGATTCTCTTCTTTCTCATGCAATTAAGTATAGAAGTTATGGCAAGTATAACAATATCATATATCTCATATGACATATTCTCTTCTCATGCAATTAAGCATATAATTCACGTAAATTCACATAAGACATGCAATTATAATTTAAACTAATTAATGGTGGCGAGTCTACCTCAAATATCTCGATTTGCGTGAAAAGTAGAGCGGGATGAAATCTCAATCTCCTAATTGTTCGCACGTATCGTCTAGCCAAAATAGAAAAGAATTCGAATATTTAAGGCTTTAAAGTGATAAAATAAAATTTAGGGACCTAATTGAAAGTTATTGAAATTGAATTTGACAAATCTAAGGGTTGAAAATACTATTTTCAAAGTATTGGAGCTAAATGTGAAAAATAAGAATTTTAGGGACTTAATTGAAAATCTGTTTAAAACTGAAAATAAAATATTAAGGACTGGAATAAACTTTTACAGAAACTAGGGGCTAAATTGAAATTTTTTAAAACTGTAAATAAATTGTTAAGGACCGAAATAAAAATATTTAAAAACTTAGGGACTGAAATAAAACAACTTAAAACTTGGGGGCTTAAAGGTAATTTCTAAAAATCAAATTAAAATAAAACTCTCTCATTTCTCTCTCTCTAAATATCTCGAGAGAGGAGGGGACGGAAGGGGCTCTGCCCCTTCCTCCATTTCTCCACCACCGACCGGTGGTGGAGGCAGCGCCACCACTTTGGTGGCGTCGGTACGCGAGGCGAAAAAGGGGGGGTGGAGGCGATGGGTTTGGTGCGCGATTTAAGGGAAAATCGAAGCTTGGGGAGTTCGATTTTCTTGGGTTCTTCCGGTGGACTGAGGTAAGTTAATGGGTTGTTTTTATTTCTTGGTTTTGGGGTCGATTGGGGGTTGATTTTGGTGGTGGAGTTTGGAGCTTGTGGCGGTGGTGGCTGGTTGTGCCTTTGGTGTCGATTTTGGGGTGAAGATGGCTGTGGGTTTCGGGGTTGCAGCTACGGTGGTTTCGGGCGATGGGTGAGCTGCCGGGTTTGCTGTTGGTGGTGGTGTTGGGTGAGTCGAAAATGGTGGTTTGAGTGATGTTCGACAGTGGTTTGGCTGTAAATTTGGGTGGTTCGAAATGGTGGTTTGAGGCTGTCGGTTTCGGGTAGTTTGGGAGCTATGGTTTTGGACAGAGGCATTTTGGGAACGAAATGGTGTCTGAAATGTGGGAATGGATGACTGCAGCTCGTGTGTGTGCAGCAGCTTGGGTGGAAATGGTGGTTTTGGGTCGAGGCTGGTGTAGCTCGAAATTGGGTGACTGTGCAGTGATGGTTTAGTGAAATGGCTGCATTGTGTGGCAGCTTGTGAGTTCACTGTTGATGCTAGAAATGGATGTTAGAGCATCAATGGTAACTCACAGTGAAATGGAATGGTGATTTCCTGTTGAGCAGTGAGTTGGTTTGCAGCTCATGAATCTCTGGTTGATGCTAGAAATGGATGTTCTAGCATCAATATTGAGTTCACAGTAAATGGATTGAGGAAATATATTTGGAGAAGATGAGATTTTCTTACCAAATGGATTGCTTGGGTGCGTGAATTTTGGAGGAGTAGAGGATGAGGGAGAGTGAGGATGGTATTTCAATTGTAGAATATTAGGGCACAAATCCCTAGGAATTCAATTGGGTCAAAAATTTGGGTACAAGGATTTTCCTAATGGGCCTAGGTGGATTGGGCTGAAATGATTTCGTTTTTTGGACTTATATAATTGGACTTGTATAATTGAACTCTAAATATTGGACTTATATATTTTGGACTTTAAATATTGGACTTGAATTTATTAAAATTGGATCCAAATAAAATAAATCCGAATTGAAATTAAAATGGTTACTTGATATAGGATTCGATTTGAAATAATTTAAATTCATTTATAACGGCTAGATGAACGCGCTATTTCTTTAAAATTAGGGTTAGGGTTTAGCGACACGTTTTTCGAGAAATAATTTTATATCATTTAAAAGTTCTCGGTCGCTACAATATATTACTACTTGTTACTAATCATGTTAGTCCTACTCAAATTACTTTAGCAACATTTCACTTTGGGAAAACTTGATTGCCTTACTCCTTTAATATTGAAATTTAGCACTACGCTTTATTATATTGTGTAGTTCTGTCTAACCTTCAGCTTTATACTTTATATTTCTGTAACATATATATATTAACACAAACACATGTTTCATGGAACTTGTTATGTTTTTCTCTATTAAACATTCTTTGTTATTTTTCTCCTTTATCTGCTTTGAGGTTGCTGAGATGAACATTTATTTTGCAGTTGATAGAATTGATGATTCTGAACGGCTCCGTCCAGAAGAACTGAATCAGCAAAATATTGAAGCATTGGTTGCTGAAAGTAACCTGGTATAAGATCAAGTCTTGCCTCTTCTTCCCTTCAGAGTGTTAGGACTCTACAATTTCTAAGTTAGAGTATCTCTAGAATTTTTCTTATTTCTGGTTTGAATCCACTTTACTATCTATATATGCAGAAAATGGAGATACTCCCTGTCAACGATCTGGATGTTGCATTACACAATTTTGTTAGTAAGGATGACAAAATGGCTTTCTATTCTTGTGTACAATACAACCTGGAAGAAACTCGTGTGAGTGCTCCACATCTTATCCTCATATTGGTCAGGGAAATTTCTTGTGTATATTGGAACACTTCAATATGAAGACCTTATTCTTGTCACCATTGTTTTGATTGCTTGCTTATTGATCTTTGTTTATATCTTTGTTTATAATCGACATGATTGTTCTAGTAATTTGAAATTCTCTGGTTCAACAGAATAAAATTGCCAGGGATTCAGAGAATCAGAAGTTTGAAGATGAAGATGTAATTGTTAGAGTTGGAGAATGCTTAGAGGCAAGAACTTAGTTTTCTCTTTTCTCATTTCCTTTTTTTGTGTTTGCTATTGATTTAGGCCATGTATGTGCAGCAAACAAACACAATAACATGTCTTTGAATCGGATAGGGTGTGTTAGGCATCCCCTTGTGAGCATTATCTGTTAAATCCATTATAAGACCCGGTTTAACTGCATTATTCAACTTCTCCACTGAAGTCTCTTTGGAAGCATATTCTTAATATCCTGGAACATTTTGAATTGTAAAGTGATGTGCTAACGTATGATGTAGGTATGGATACCTGCATTTGAACAGGTATTCTACTGAGTTATTTGGCAGTCCTGACCAAGGAGGTCACGCTGTCGGAAACTCCTTTCGTGGATTTTCCATCTTGACATATGAATGGATAGATGGTTAAGTCAATCATACTAATAACCACAACCCTGGGTTTCACAATGAGGGATATGGTTATGCATACAAGTAATATTGACCTCAGCACAATGTGTATTGGTCTATAATTTTATTGCTAACCAAAAGAAGTGGTAGTTTCATTGCCCACAATGAAAATTAGTTGGTGTAGAGAAAACTAGTTCCTGTGGTTAAAGGTGCCTTCCCCGACCAAGTCCCTTACTCAATCTTCTTCTCCCTTCTACCACAAGGCCCAAAAATAAAATCTAGTTACACTTATTTTTAAATTACTTGCAGAGTCAAGTAAATATGAAGATCTTTATCTTGTATTGCAGTATGTTACTTTTAAACTGGCGGTCTTCAGTGTGATCAAAAATCTGTAAAATCATATCTATTGTGGGAGAAAATTTGACATAACAAATTTAGCCCTTGTTTGATGGCGCCATTATTTGGCCAAAAAAAATGTTTTGAATGGTGATTTTTAGGAGGATGTGTGGTTAAAAAGTATGGAAAAATTTCGAGTTTATGCAGAATATTTTATTGTGTGAATGTATGGTTGAAAATGAGTATGTAGAATAAAGAGTTTTCAAATAATGATTGTCAAGTAGGGGCTTAATGTGATTATATACAGGCACGTGTCAAAGAAAGAGGAATGGGGTCAAAAGATGGTCAAGAGGTCAGGTTTGGTGAACAGTCCTTGCAGGTATTCTTTATATTCTAGCCCAATGTGCAAAAATTGGTTTTCCAGCTTTGTGCTTCTCCAGGCCCTTTCATAATCATTACAAGTTAGATGCATTAATTTTAACGTAGGGTGGAAGTAAAAGTGCTGGAGGAGTTGGAAATGCTGTTTCCTTCAGTGATGATGAGGACACTACACTATTCTCTGGTGGAAAGTCTACCAGAAGGGGCAGAAAAGAGACGTCACAATCTTTTAGGTCCTCTCGTGATGTTTCCGTAGTTGAAAAGACAACTTCAAGAGGAAGGGGAAGAGGCAGAGGGAGAGGTAGGGGTTCCAGTACTTCGAAGCAGACAACATTAGATTCAGTGATGGGTTTCCGTCATTCACAAAGGTTTGGCTAAATCGTTAAACACAGAGCTAAAGTAAAACCAGTTCTAAGTGTTTGTTAATTCTTCATCCCATTGTTATTTTTTGCTCCAATATTTTAAGTGACATTTTTATTGTAGGTCTGCATCAGCTGCTGCATCAGCATCAGTTCGAACAATTGCTGATAATGAGGATGAAGTGGATTCAGAGTCAAATGATGAAACAGCTAAAATTGATGTTAATGATATTGATGACAGCTCGGTATGGAATTCTTATTTTCTAATTTAAATCCATTCTCTCTTCTTAGAAGGTTTTGTTGTACCTGTTCATCATCTAAAATGTAAATATTATGCAGACACGAATTTAAAATGCAACAAATGTACTAAAAGTACATCGTGGATATTTTAATTCCAGTCCACTTAACTTATCAGATGTTAGTTTAAGGCAACTAAAACTGAATCTCTTCCATGATCGCCATGTTGACCTTTCTACTCTCAAATTGCTGCAAGAAAGGCTAAATAGTAGAAAATAGATAGAAGAAAAATCTGCCAAACAGAGTACATCCTTCCTTGTACTTGTGTAACAAAAATACCTTGATTCACTTGCATCTGGAGCACTCTTACTTCTCCTACAGAGTTCCACTTTTGTCTTATCCTGATTAACCTTTTTTACTATTTCTGCCTATTGAAGACTCCTAGGATATAAGCACTTGAATATTGTGTTTTGTATTTCTTATCAAAAGGATGGCGGTGAAGCTCCCCAAGGAAAAGGAAGAAAAAGAGCTGCACCAAGGGGAAGGGGTAGAGGCTCTACCTCAACCGCTAAGAGGGGGAGGAAATCAGATAACTCTTCATCTTCGCTTAGTAGATTGCTCATGAATAGAGATGACGACGATGAAGATGACGATGACGATGTGGCAAAGAAAATTAATAAACCTAAACCTCCGGTATGTGGCGTTCTTAATAAAACAATTATATATTCTGCTCTAGATTAGTTCACCCATATATACTAACTAGCCATAGGTATGGGAACCAAGTGCAGTGCCCTGTATCTCATGTTGCCTGGTTATCTGAAATTGTGTCATCATAGCCAGTTTCATCAATTGTATTCTCCTAGTTCGCACTAACATGATCTAATCTGTTTTAGCCGCTGTTTGACAATCGTTACTTGGGAAAAACAATGTTTTGAATACTGATTTTTAGGAGAATGTGGTTAAAAAGTAGGAAAAATTTTTGGGTTACGTGCGGAATATTTTATTGTGTAAATGTGTGGTTGAAAATGAGTATGCAAAATAAAGAGTTTTCAAGTAATGGTTGTCAAACAGGGGCTTAATATCTTTGTATACTTGACTTTTAATAATTTAATATAGAGAACAGTTAAAAGACTTGTGCATTATAAATAATCAATCTCAAGAAGCTGCATTTGCAGAGAGCACGGGAGCATTAAGAAAATTGCAGAGGACTCCAACTTTTGGTGATCATTAACAATGGTTCTAGTAATTTGTAGTTGCATTAGTACCTTCTTAAAAAGCAGCATGTAGAGAACACTGTTGGATTTTGGGACGCTAACCGAGAGATGGAAGTCCCAGAGTGATCTCTTAGAAGTTTATTGTAGTTAGACATTTAGGCAGGGTGCTGCAATATTTCTGTCTGGCTTGTTCATTTTATAAGATCGCTATGTCGACTTGTAATTTTCTTCGAGAGCTCAATGTGTCTGACAACTAGTAGAGCCTATTCTGATGATTTAAATGAAATAGAGTTCCTTTTGTTTCTGTCCACTGGAGATCAGTCTAGCTTAAGTTAGCTGGGAGGGATGGAAGGTGAATGATCTAGAGTCTGCTAACGTTTCTTCTATTATTTCTTCTTGTTCAGGTCACATATATACTTCTGTGAAATACTTTGTAATTAATCTTATCAAGTTTTTATTTGCAGGTAACTAGAAATTACGGTGCTTTAAGGAGGTAGCTTTCAGTGGGCCATCTTCAAGGATGTAATGAGACTCCGTTGATATAATTGCAAATTGTTCGGGAACCATTTTGAACGTCATGATTTGACATATATTGAGCTGTATATTTTTTATTTAAAAGAGAGAAGATGGTTTGAAATTAATTTTCCGTGGATTATTATGCAATTTTGTTCTGGAAATGATGGTAATTATTCCGAAAGGAAGGTGATACTTGAAAGAAAGTAGGAGAAATTGGAGTGAGATGTCCGGTAGTTGGCTTTTAAATGTCTTGAGAATTCACTTTTAGGCCAACAAGAGAATTGGATCCAAATGGTTGATGGAAAAGGAAGTCGTGAACGGAGATTGTCTTCATTCTAGTCTCTTTTCTTGTAAGAAAGAAGAGAAAAGGAGATAGAAAAGGAGGAATTAAATTTGAAAAATTCACCTTTTTTGTTTTTTGGGTGAATTGATAGTTTAGCCCTTGTTTGGATAAAAAAATATGATTATTAGTAGATTTTCATAGAAGTTGATTAAACACGTGGTCGAAAAATTGATAAAAGTTGTGTTTTTAACGTGATCGAGAATGAGTTTAGAGAAAAAAATGAAACACAATGAGGGCTAAGTTTGAAAATAATTTTTTTTCTCCATATTTATTTTAAATCTCACATTTTAAAAGAAATAAAATTATTTTTTCGTTTTTCAGAATTTTTCTTCATTTTTTAATTACAGATTAGCTGAAAAATCACTATTCAGATAGTCACTCCAACACAAGGGCTTAGAAAGATGTTTGGCGATGTTTGTGTTTTTCAATTCTTAAAAGTTAATTTCCCAAATGAATACTAAGGTTTGTGCGGAATTCTAAATTGCTCTTTATATTATTTTACACATCACGTGATAATTAATTTTATAATTGATTTATTGTTACTAGAGTGATTAATGGTGTAAAATTGATTAATTTAGTGAAAATTAGTTAAATAAAATACTTCAAGGGCCAATAGTATGTGATTAAATGCGTAAGAAAAGTACTATGACGATCAACTTCAAATTTTCCATAAACTTCTATCAGTCTATGACTATTTGTAAAGGTGAGAGTATCTCCAAAATACTCTCTATTTTTAAAGAGCATATTCTATCATTTGGAGAGCTTCTATAAATTTAGAGAGTTAAAATTTTGTAGTCCAACAAACTCTTTATATTTAACACTTAATTTTACTACTCTAAAAAAATATTTATTATTTTTCTTTATATTTTATTTTAACTAGTTTGACTCTCCAAATTTGGAGAGTTAAACCCACTCTCTGAATTAAAATGTTATTTTAAAGCGTCTTTTGAAACATGATTTTAACTATTGACCCTTTAAAATAGAGAGTATATCATGTTTAAAGGATCTCTTGGAGATGCTTTGAATTCAAAGAGTTACTCGTGAGACATGTTTGGACTTCATTTTTTGGGAAAATAGATTTTAAAATAGTGATTTTTTTTAAAAAAAATATGTGGTTTCAAAATATGATTTTTTTTGAATTTACACGTAAAATTATTTTACGAGCGATTGTACGAGTGAAAATAAATTTTAGAAAAAATGAACTCTGAAACAAATAGTGCTCAAATGTAGGCTTAATGATGAGTCAGTTTTACTGATAAGGATTGAACTTTGCACGTAATATCACTTCGGTCATTGAATTTTAATTTATTTGGACTCATCATTGAACTCTATAAAAATATTTTATTCGGGCATTTTTTAGTTAATCTACGGCTTCACACATGGACAAATGAATTTTAATTATGAATGGGCGTCAATATGAATCAATAATTTATATGAAATATTTTTTTGTAAAAATAAAAAATCTACAACAAACTAAAATTTAGCCCATGTTTGGTAAATCAAAGTCAATAATTAATTTTAATTACATATTTTTATTGCATCTACAATATTTTAACCACATATTTCATCAATTTTTATTAAAATTTACTGATTAGTGCAAAAAATGATGGTACAAATTTGAGGGGCCATTAATAAAATTAATAATAAGAAAATAAATATTTTATTGATTTATAGGTGAGAAATGATTGTTTTTACAATACTAGTTTATTGCCCGTGCAATGCACGGACTATATTATTTTTGAGGTAATATTAGCGTGCCAAATGTTGAAGATTGACGGGAAATATGTGTGTACTAAATAGAACTAAACAGAAGAACATGATTGGATAAATGAAGACAAAGTTAATGCTACTATGAAGTAAGAATTCAACGAGTCATATGTATACTGCACGTATGCAAATGTTTAATAGAAATAGAGCAACTATACTGTAGAATGACTCAACTTGATGGCATCACTTCCTATTTCAGCAGGCAAAAAGTCATCTACTGCTACTACTTGTTCTCAATCTTCTTCCCTGTACAATAGAAATAAATGATGTAGGATACAAATATGTAGGAAAGTGGAGAGCACAAATGAATGCACAGAAGTTAAAACATGAGTATAAAACAATGAGCACTAATGTATTTTTATGGATACAATTGTCAAAAAAGCGGCGAATTTCAGTAAGGCAGTGTGGCGGAAGTTCCTTTATATTGTATTCGATCCTCATTAATCAATCTTGCAATCATATAAGAAGACACGTCAAAAAAGTGCTCAACTTCTGACCGGATTCGGAGCCTCCGTGTAGGATCATCATTTGGACTTGAAGCATAGTAAAAAATCTACAAATAGAGCAACTAACTTGCACCAAATAAACAAGAAGGTCAAGACTTTAACGAGTAACGTGCAGATGTACAAAAGTCAAAGTTCTCAAACCTTAGCATTTCCTCATACATGCATGCCAACTATCGAGCCCATAAGGTGTGATAAGGGTGGTTACCAAAGTCACTGCTCACACATCTTAGAGAAACATAACAATGGTTAAAAACTTACATGAGTTTAAACAAATTATTATCATCCGCTATGCGCTACGAAGCATAAAAATTTGAAAATTAAAAAGAAGTGCAACATATTACATTTTTCAGTGCATTGGCTTAAATAAACACGAGTGATTCAACTAACAAGATAAAAAGTTTCAATAGGCTTCCCATTTTTTTCGTTCCACCAACCACTTCGTTCCAGTACTTCAGAATAAAGATTTCAACTCCCAACGTTAATTTATCTAATCAAATCCAGTTAGCATTCATAAGCTGATTTTATGTACAAATGGATATTAAGTCGTTGAACTCAATATGAAGTCGAGATAACAGGACATTAAGTTGATGAACTCAATATTAAGTCGAGAAATATGCACGGACATTAGAGAATATAATTCATCAAGCATTTTCTTGAGAATAAAGACATATACATACCCAAATTGACAATCAAGATTTTATGCAATGCTAATTCGATCATCAAACAAATCATCATCACCATAGTCATCCTCGGCAAGAGGGTGTGGATCATTGCTTTTGATACTGTCATCATAATGTTGTATGAAGTCATCATTCACCTTTTCGAGACCAAGAATGATTATTTTCTCTCCTTTGTAATTGTCAAATTATCATTCTAAATAAAACATGGATAGAAAAAATACATAGAGCCATGCTTAGTGTACATAATTTTTTCATACACACACAAGTGGTGGGACCCAATCAAATAAAATGTTCAAGTGGGTCCCACCACTTGTGTGTGTATGAACACCATTATGGTGAAAAAATTATGTACAAGAAGACAAATCCAAATACATAACCATAAGATTACTGTAGAAATGCCGATGCTAACTTTTCTTTTGCACTGGTTTGTCGATGTTTCATTGTTTTGCAAACCAATGGTATTTTAGCATCTTAAAACCAAAATTTGTTGGGCATTGAAGGAAATTATGCTAATACCAGTATGAACTTGGAAGTGTTTTGGATAAATTTAAATGAAAATACTCAGGACAAACATAATCTTGCTCCGACGATGTTTACGTCAATTTTGTTGAACATGTCAATTACCGGTCCTCATAGCCAAATTCCAGATTCTTTATTGCCACTTCTTCCACACTCGGGAAATCTGATATTCATTTGCTTCTTAATAAAGGGTTTCTTCATTTGTTCATCATCTTGCAGTTTTCCCAACTTGTGTTGTCGCAAGATTTCGAAACAGAAAAAAGGAAGGACAAAGAATAAATTATACCATGCACTGAAGTAGTCCATGTGTAGAGATATTGATATAATATATAGTATGCTCAGTCATGATAGAACGTGTGTGTATATATATATATTCCCAGTTGCAGCAATTCGTGATAAGTAAATTAATTTGATCTACATGTACCTTTTCAGCAGTAGATGCACCGATTAGAATTTGCTCCAGCACTCAAGCTTCATTAAATCTTTTGTCTGTTCAATTTCCTTCTGTTGCTTTTCCCATGCTGCAAAATGAGATTCCATTCTCTCCATCTTTTTTCCAGAATGTTGGGCATTTACTTGGTAGAAACTAAACACAAGAAGTGAACACAAAGGGCTTCCATAAATATAAATCAAGCGTATAGAAACATTAATTGTCCAAAGTAGACAATTGAGACAACCACCCAGAGTAGTGCAAGACTGCAAGTACATGCTAGTAATACTTAAGTTTTTTCTACAGCCTAGCATCCGAATTCAATACTTTTCAGTGAATATTATTTTCATTAAAAGAAGTCTTGAAAGCAAGAAAGACATTTAAGCCACTCAATAATAATAAACAGAAGTGCTCAAATTTTCTGAAAAATAGAAAAAAAAAAAATTCAGCAAATGAATTGAAGAAAGAAATTAATGAGAAAATACATCTTGTATATAATGTATATACTACTTGTTTACTTCCAACTTCACTTTGTTTTTTAAATCGTGTAGTTTCTCAAGCTCTTGTTGTAGATACGCCTAATATCAAGAAAGACATGTAGATGCAAGAAAAAACTCACGCTTAGAAAATAATGTGAAATATTTCAATTGTCAAGCCCTCCAATCAATATAACATAATCATTATTTACCTCTTCAGCAGATAGACTGCGAAACTCAGCCATCATTTCATGAGCCAAATTGGACCACATGGCCTGTCTCTGAACTGCTGTCTTTGCATTTTTCAGAAATCTTCTTCTTTCTAGAGCTATTCTACCCTGTTAATAGATAAATAAATAACAGCTTGAGGTACATACATACGAAATTCATGTTGGACACTCTGATCAATTAAAAGAGAGAATGTACGAAAAAGAAGGTTAGTGTTTTTCTAGATTGATTCAATACCAAAACATCAAGGACCATTATCAAAATTTGATGATTAATTCTAGCAACTTCCACCTATTAGATCAGACTTATCCTCAGAATAAATGCTCTTCACCCTTTCTTCAATATGTAAGATAAACAGAGAACAAATTTCGTGTACAGTATTTAAATAAATCAGGGGTGCTATTGAATTCACAAATCAACGCAGCATCATTAATAATTCGGTAAGTTGGAAAAGAAAAATTGAGTGAACGTTCATTTTGCTATGTGAGTGTCAGTACTTAAGAAGAAAATCAGAATCAGTATCCCAGTAAGTTATTTTGTTCCAGACAGTTAAATAAATTATTACAAGACAAGAATATTATGCTTTAATATCAAAAATCTTCCTATAATAGGTAAAAAAAGGTCAACAGAGAACAACTTTTAAATTTTCGTAAACACTACCCAAATGGTTCTCCAACTATAACAAGGAATTCTTCAGAACACAGGCTCCCCTTCATAAATTTTAATATACAGAAATTGAAACCTCATTTAGGGTCAGTAATCATAGTTAAATGAGCGGAAGAGTTATTCAACCAAAAACAATTAGTCTTACGATCTATTCTCCATTGAGTGTCCAATAATGAGTAATGTAGCAGCATGCGAGAAAGCTACATCTGTCAAAGGAGCAGGCAGTGGGTTGGATGATACATCAACTGCAAATGTTCGTCTGTGAACCTCTCGCAGAGCATGCAAAGAAAGTTGCCACAGAAGTTTGACAAATCAGCAAAAAATGAAAATAATCATACAACATCAACTTCACTCTGCGAAACAATATGAGCTTCATCTATGTTTACAAGCGAATTGCCATCCTTTAATGTCCCTAATTCAGTTCTACATAAAATCACAAACAAAAATAGGAAAACCCACATCAGAAATACCCACAAGTCTATGTCTAGATGGAATTGCAAAATGACCAAAATAAGTTCGTGTTTACTCCAATAGAAGATGCTTTCTAAACTTAAGACTCATCTCCATATATAGCATGACAGATACATTGTGAAATCTAAACGAGGCAAGCATTTTGTTGATACATACATGAGAAATCATACGTCCACATGCCAAATTCAAGTTGACATTTCAGAAAAAACAAGTGCATATCTACTTTGGAATATCTAATGTACTCCTATTTTTAATGATGCTTAACTAAAGGATTTACAAGTCATGTTTTAATTTATTGCAAGTTCTCACATCAAACCACAGAGAAGAATAAAAACCTTAGAAATGATATGAAGGAATCAGCAAGAATGACTACTTAATTATCTAGCTTGTCCCAATTATATTCATCTACAAACTTGACTTTAGGCTAATCATATACAGTGAAGAAGAAAAAATCAAATTAGGGCTACTCCACATTCAAGATCATATCTCTAACAACAACTATCACGTGGATTTCATATGTCCTACAATAATTTAACTAAGAACTCCAACATGAATAAACTTCAATTCCCACCAAACCACTTCAACATTCATCATAAAATGTTTGAACTGCAGAAAAAGCCTAAAATGTGTCATAAACCATACAAGTATCAAAAGTACATATCAAACCCACGAAGAGAGAAAAAATATCAATGTTATTAGCTTCCTATATAAAATAACTCGCAAAGAAAAATTAATAAGTACCAAAAGGAAGTCGAAATCAAAGAAACCCACTTTTTAATGTCCAACAATATATATTAATCATGTATAACTAAGCCAAAAAACTAAAACCAACAGCGATGCTTATATAAATAGATTCTTTTCTACCTTTTCTGCTAATTGAGAAACGCCATTCCGGCCGCCACCACAGTGAACGACCTCCTCCTTCCACTGCTAATATCATCAGTTCTCATCATCTGTTGCACAACCCAATTTCGTTATTTCCACTAAGTTAGCCTCGAATTGTTTTGGAGAGTGGCTGCTAGGGCTTGTACGAGCGACAAGCTCCAAAAGAGAGAGAACGGAAGCCAATTTTATAGAGAGAATTACAGTGTGAAAACGAGGGCAGATGTTTGAGGGTAGGATGGGAAGGGCATAAATACGTCGTGAATGAACAGTGAACGTGGGATTCCCTCTTTTAATAGAAGAGAGATAATATATTCCTGATACGGTTTTTATATTGGTTGTACTCTATTTAATCGCAATAAAGATCTCAACTTTTGCTCTTATCTCCTCAATTTTTTTTTCTTTACTATTATCCTTAACTTTTATTAATTAGCATATCTTATCCCTAATAATAATTTCCGTCCAAAAAATCGATTAGAGCTCATAAAAGATTTATTTGTCAATTTTATTTTTAAATAATATAAAAATACAAAATACAAAAGTTAGACAAATATTTGATCCTCAAATCAGAGAACGCTAATAAAATATTTGGATAGTAATGTTACTAGATAGAAAATATGATAATTAATTGAATGTCAAGAATATGAATGATGTTGACAAAAAAAAAAATGAATTAATAGATGTCGGGTCCACTCTCACCAAGTCAAGTACGATTCCGACGCGTTCTTACCAGAGTAACGACGGTAGCAATGAGGAAATGGATGCAGGAGGTACTTTGCGGCGAGAGACAAAAACTGTTTGAGCTTCGGCGGGTGGAACGAAAGCAACCGTACTAACAACGATTGCAGGACAGAAACCAAACTAATCTATGTAATAACAAATAAGAATATGTGGAAGGATAGATGAAATATTAATGTGTTTCTTTTTCAAAGCTCAAGTGTATATTTTGAATATATGATTGTCCCCATCTCTATTTTCATTCCTCCCCTTTTTATTACAAATAGGACATATTTATACTGACTCGATCGATGTGGTGACCGTTGAATCGGAGCCACGTGAGCTCACCTCCCTAACTAAGGTTTCACATCACTGTCTACTCATACAATAAATACATTGATAAGATGTCAGCCGCCCTATATAATAAGCTAACACATTGACAACTTTATTATAAACTTTACATCAATCACTTCAAAGATCCTTAAATCTATTACAAGAGACAACGTCAGCTTCACGAGTTTCGGATAAGTTTGAGAGCTTCGAAGAGATTTTTGAGGTGGTTCTTTAAGGGGAGAGCTTAAGCTCATTTCCCAACTTCTAGTCATACTGAATGGGGATTTCCGACGATGTGTAAGGATCTCGGCCTTTTGACTTCCTTTGTGTGTTGGACCTACTCGGTCTTCATTTTGACTTTTTTGTTGACTATCCGTCCACACGTCGTGCCACGTGGCCCCGTTTTTCTGGACCCCAAAATCGAAGGGTAACAAATGCGACAACAAAATGTTGGGACTTCAACAACAACAATTAGAATGTGATTCATTCCAGTAATTACACTTTTGACTTGAAAATTAAGGACATGTGTTTGATGCACATTATTGAGAATAAAATACATTTTATGATATGATGTGATGGAAAATATGTGGTAAAAAATAAGGAAAAATTTTGAATTTACGTGTAATATTATTTTATTAAAAATATGTTGTTGAAAATGAGTATTAAAATAATAAATTTTGGGAAGAATGTTGATCAAACAGAGAATTATATTTTCAAAAATAGATTTCATTCAAAATAATTTTTTTAGAATGTATAATTATGGATTTATATACAAAGCCACTGTTTGGTGCACATTTTGGAGTCAAGAATGCATTTTTTTTATGTGATGAAGAACATGTGGTTGAAAAAGAAGGAAAAGTTATTAATGTGATGAAAAATATTATTTTATTAAAAATATGTGGTTGAAAATGAGTACAATAACGAGAATGAAAAAATTAATGAGGCTGAAAGATAGTCATAATTATTTTAAAAATAGTTTAGGGGAAAAATAATTTCTTACCGTTCTTCGTCTTCCTTTTGTCATCAAAATAAGGTTAAAGAAATCTCTTTTAGCATTCTGAACTCGAACCTTCCACTCTCCATCTCCATCTCTATCTCCATCTCGACTGCGACTCCCTCCGCTGAGGCCGAATCTCCACACTCTTTGGTACAATCCCTTCCCACTTTGAATTCTATGGCCGCTATTTAATTATAAATTTATGTATATGACTGACTTATACGATCCATGTGATTTATTGCGTTCTTCATTTATTCGTGAAGTTGGGTTTCAGTTTATCTGATGACAAAATCTTTTTAGTGAGAAAGGAACACAGAATATTGTTGCTGGATTTGTAAAGGTTTTATACTCTAGGGTTTTTAAGTTTCCCTACAACAATTTATCTTTTATATTTTTTTTGGGGGTGGAGGAAGAGTGTTGATTTAGTTTGTGATTTTATTCGTGTAAGATGGGATCAGTTACACATAAATATAAATTGGAATTTGGTGCTGTAAAGCAGCTACAACTCATCACAAATAGTCTGATCTCTTTAACTGGTTTTACGGTTAAAAATGTCTTGAAGTTTCCAGGCTGATTTTTAATCTAACATTCCTGAATCTTACCAATAGGCAGGTGTATGGTTGTTTCTGATTCTCGTTATACGACGGTTCGATTTATATTTTCAAGTTTTGACGTCTAAGTAAGAGAGTAATGAGATATATAGGTGTGTCTAAGGGGTGATATTGCAGTTCCTGTCGTTGTTTATATTTCCTGTTCACAAGGGTCTGCACCCCATTTTGCTCAATTCAATTATAAGGAGATGCTACACGTCTACACGTACATAATGTATCACCTGGGCTTACACCCCCTCACATGGAGGGGGGGGACCGCCCACAATAAATTATGATTTATTATGTGCGGAGGTATACACCCTGGGGTGTACAAGTATCATTTTCCATATATATATAATAAGGCCCAGGACATGACAGAAGGATAAGAGAAGTAGAGGTTGATGGAAACAATAAATTTATTGATGTTCAAATTTTTGAAATTACAATATAAAAGTTGAAAATTAAAAATCACAAGATTGAAACTTGAAATTGAAAAGATTTTAAAGAAAACTTAAAAATTACAAGGATAATTTAAAAACTTTCTTGAAGTGTAGTATCTCCCTCTCTATTACATTTAAGAGAATTTTAATCTTGAGTTTTCTTTTATACTTGAAATCTTGGGTTCAGACTTGAAACCAAATTAATTTTGGTTAAAGAATCTTGAAAAGCAATCAACTATTTTGACTTGGAAAGACAACTACTTGTCTTTGTCTTTGTCTTTCAACAAATCTTGATAATTGCATCTTACCTTTTGACAATGGCATACCAACTTTTGACACTTATTGCCAATGTTTCCACTTCTTTCGGCGTTTTAAATTTTACTTTAATAAAGACACTAAATTTTTTTATCCATTTTTTATAATTGGCAAGGGGAGCAATAATAATTTGTTTGGTAGCATACAAATTCTGAATAATGAATCTTTTGAATTCTGAACCTTAAATTTTCTTAGTTCATCAAGGTAACTGGGTCCATATAGTCATTTTGAAGGAGTATTCTTTTGTGTTTCTTCTTCAATTAATTCATCAATATTTTTTAAACCAAAGCAATGTCTTCATTGCTTTGTTCATAATACGATGAATTTGATTGAGAAGAATTTTCTTTTGAATCTGATTTCTTTGATGAAGATTTTGCAAGAGCTGCAATTCTTTCTGATATAGCTTGTAGTTCTTCAAGAGTTTTGCACTGACTTAACATAGCCAATAATCTTGATTTCTCTGTGAGGAAATTCACACTTTTGTCAAGTTCCTTTTTGAATAATTTGGGAATGCCCGCGTTTCTCTGTTCTTGAATCCATGAATTTACTATTTTTGGGCATCAATTTGTCTCATGAAATTTTGACCACCATTTGATTTTGAGTCTCCAAATAACTTTTTTAACATGATATTCAGATCCTTGTTATTGAACAATTTGATAGTCCCAACAGAATATCCATGAAACTTTTAAATTATGAGCAAATTTGAATAAAAGATTTTCTTGAAACTTTAAAAAGGTTTTTGCTTCCTTTTTGAAGTGTTCGAATCCTTAAAGAGTAAGACTGGGTAAAATATTTTCTTCATGTCCAAAATATTCGAACCATTTTGGAGAATTTGTTAAACAAATTTGATGAAAAGTATAAATCAAGAATGAGTAACTGGTCTAAAGTAAAATACATTTTTTTTTATAACCGTGGATGTTCGGACCAGCTTGTGCGCACCTCGACTAAAAAGTAAAACACATTAAGCCAGACTTCTTGGTAATCAAAATAATTGGAAGAGATTCGAATGAATCGTCTTTTAAAAGACGCATTCTCTTCTCTTTCCATAGTTCTTGTCTCTAATCTTTGAATGACAATCTTTGAATTGAAATTTTAGAAAAAATCAATATAATTTTTCTTTTGTTGATATGGAGTATGAATTATTATGGCTGCTCCAGATTTGACAAGAATAACTTCATAATAAGCTCTGGATTTTTTTAATATTTTTTGAAAAATATTGGAAATTTGGAGGGAAAATATTTTGAAGGCATTCTTCTAGGGATGAATACCTATGAATCCAAGATGTTTTCTTCTGAAAAATAGGAACGTGGATAGGTTTTGTAAAATGAAGTGGAAACATTGGTGGAAAGTGTCAATAAGTATCAAAAGTTGGTATGCCATTGTCAAAATGTGATTTATAATTATCAAGAGTTATTCGAAGACAAAGATAAGTGAATGAAGTTGGTATGCCATTGTCAAAATGTGATTTATAATTGTCAATGAAGTTGGTATGGAGTATGAATTATTATGGCTGCTCCAGATTTGACAAGAATAACTTCATAATAAGCTCTGGATTTTTTTAATATTTTTTGAAAAATTTTGGAAATTTGGAGGGAAAATATTTTGAAGGCATTCTTCTAGGGATGAATACCTATGAATCCAAGATGTTTTCTTCTCAAAAATAGGAATGTGGATAAGTTTTGTAAAATGAAGTGGAAACATTGGTGGAAAGTGTCAATAAGTATCAAAAGTTGGTATGCCATTGTCAAAATGTGATTTATAATTATCAAGAGTTATTCGAAGACAAAGATAAGTGATTGTCTTTCCAAATCAAAATTTTCAAGATTCCTTAACCAAAATTAATTTGGTTTCAAATTCGAACCCAAGATTTCAAATATAAAAGAAGACTCAAGATTAAAATTCTCCTTAAGTGTAATAAAGCGAGATATATTATACTTCAAGAAAATTTTTAAATTATCCTTGTAATTTTTAAGATTTCTTTAAAAGCTTTTCAATTGTAATTTTCAATTTCGAGTTTCAATCTTGTCATTTTTAATTTTCAACTTTCATATTATAATCTCAAAAATTTTTACATCAATAAATTTATTATTTTTATCAACATCTACTTCTCGTCATTCTCTCTTGACCTGGGCCTTATTTTGGTATCAGAGCCATAAGAGAGTAGTGTGAGAGAATAAGTGTCAAACTATTATCTGCATAGTGTTAAAGGTTAGGTTGGTGTAAGACATGGATGTCTACTGAAGCGTTGGTTTGCCATGTTGCCGGAGTTGGTGTGTAGGTGGTCCCGTTGTAGGCTTTGCATTGCATCAATTTGCCTGAAGCATTTTGTTTTCAATAGTAAGATTACTGTTTTCTTATTACTATTCAATTATGTTTTTTATGTCAAACTGGTTTAGTAAAGGAACAATAGTGGTGATAACATTTCAAATTATTTTCAAGATAATAATGAAGAATTAGATCAAGATCATGCATCTGCATCAAATGATTTTACTTCAAATGAATTTCAAATTGCTCAAATAGAGCAAAGACTTCAAAATTAGACTGTCTCAAAGGTAGATAAAAGTTCTATCTATGAGATAAAAAAAATTTGATTTTACTTAAAATTATGTTATCAAATCATTATAGCAACCTATCCCTATAAAAAATCAAACAGTTTCTATAAACCTTTTTTCAAAAGAAGCTATCCAAGCTCACGAGAAGACATTTAAATATCTTCGTGTTGGAATTGTTCAAATTACTTTCAAACCTCTGTTTAGACTTGGTCTAGACATTCGTGTTCTTTTAACCCTAAGAGACAAGAGACTCTTAAGGTTTGAACATTCATTATTTTTTATTCTCGAGTCTAATTTCGAAAGTGGTCCAATATTTTCAAATTGTTATCCAAACTTTACAATTAGCCTTCAAGATGGAGCTATTTTTAATGCTCTTAATCTTCAAGTTCAAACAAAGAATTTTGATGTTGATGATCGTTCAATAGCTTTTGCTTTAATATATCGAATATATTATAAGCTTTTGAACACTTAACTCAATATTCAAGCTCTCAAATTTTTTCCAAGAGATGAAAGTCTTTTGGTTGAAGTTAATCAACTTCATTCAAATGTTATGATTCCCAAATGAATTCCATGGAATCTTCAAGATAGAGGACTAGAATGAGATTTTGAAAATGTTTAAAACCCAATTCCATCCCCAGTTCGATGAAATCCTGATCAAATCATTTCTTTTCGTGATGGAAATGTCAAAATTATTTTTGACATACCTTCATCTTCAAATACTATTCAAAGATCGCATTTATCTAGATCTAATTATAGATCAAGGCAAAATACTTTTCAACCTTTTAGATTTTCTACTTTTTCTTTAAGAGAAGTTGATTTTAACTCCAATATTTTAAAAACTCATTATCAAACTGATAAGGAAGTTAAATTAGATCAACTCGGTTCTCCAACTTTATCTGATATGACACCTCATTCAGAAAGGTTTGATTAGTAATGTAATGTTATTTCTTTTACTATTAAATAGAAAAAATGAATTCATTACTTACAAAACCCCTGAAGTCAAAAGTTTTCGAAAAATATTTCAAAAAAGCTTTTCTCAAGAAGAAATTGAGTCTTAATAGGAAGAATTTGAAGCTTTTCCCGAAGATTTAAGTTTTCATGACTTGACATATTTCAAAGTTTATAATAAAAAATCCACTAAATCAAAGTTATTCAAAATTCAAATTCTTCAAAAAAGATTTGGAAGACACCTAAGGGTTATACTTTTCAAACTACTCATCCTCCTATGCAAGAAATTTTTGTTTTCTAAGGAAATACAGAAATTCTTGCATCTCTCAAAAGTATATCTAGCGAACGGTGAGATGATTCTGAAGTTGTAGTTAAAGATATAAAAAATATTCAAGTTCAGAACAATTATACTAATATTGTTCTTCAATCTACGTGTTCTCAGTTAAATAGAATGGAATTAAATTCTGACACTGAAAACACAATTCTAAAATCCAATTATGAGAAATATATTTCAAAATCAATTGATAAAGGAAAAACTCCCGTCAATGTTTTATTTAAACCTCATCCAACAAATATGGTTCCTCAACTTCGAAAATTAGATAATGAGACTCAAGTTTTAAAAGAACTTGTAACTCAATTATCTAAATTATCTTCTCCTTCCCCTTAAAAAAAAAATATCAATGCAATTGATGAAATTGAATCTCAATTTATTGAAAATGAAAATGAAAAATTTCATATTAATAAATTGAAAGGTTTATATTCAAAAGTTTCTCCACATTATCCTCAAAATAGTGTACCTGATTTGCTTTTTGAAGAAAAAGCACAACCTCCAATGACTTTTAATGGTGAATCTATGGTTGAATGGAATATTGATGGCCTAACAGAATATCAATTGTTCGACAAATTGTAATTATGTCTATGTGTTGGAAAATATATAGAGCAAAAAGTGTTGATCCCAAAGTTGCAACCCTGAATCTATTACTAGGATTTACGGCCCAACTCGAAAATTGGTGAGGAAATTATCTCAGCTTAGATGAAAGGCAAGAGATAATGAACTCACAAAATGATGAAACTGAGAAAATGATAGTTTCAATACTCTTATTTATAGTATTATCAAACATTTTATCGGAGTACCTGCTGATGTAATGAATCGACAGGCCCATGTCAGGAGAGAGGGACAAGAGAAGTAGAGGTTGATCGAAACAATGAATTTATTGATGTAAAAATTTTTGAAGTTACAATATGAAAGTTGAAAATTAAAAATTACAAGATTGAAACTCGAAATTGAAAATTATAATTGAAAAGATTTTAAAGAAAATTTAAAAATTACAAGGATAATTTAAAAACTTTCTTGAAGTGTGCCAGAATAAGGCCCATGTCGCCCAGGTAAGGAGAGAGGGACAAGAAAAGTAGATGTTGATGGAAACAATGAATTTATTGATGTAAAATTTTTTGAAATTATAATATGAAAGTTGAAAATTAAAAATTATAAGATTGAAACTCGAAGTTGAAAATTACAATCGAAATGATTTTTAAGAAAGCTTAAAAATTACAAGGATAATTTAAAAGCTTTCTTGACGTGTAGTTTTTGAACTTTTGTCTTGTTTAGAAAGTAAAAACACAATTTCAATATTTAAAGACATTCTATGGAATCATTTGTAAAGTAAGGCTACTAGTAATTAATGCTGCCCCAATGACTACACATTCACACATCATATAGAAAAGGCATTTGGAAGATAAAATTGTTATCAGCCAGAATCTGCGGCAGTGATCCCTTCTTTTTGTTTTTCATCCTGGTGCCATTAATTTTGGTGGATGTACAGTTAATTTCACGGTTATAAATTTTATTCTTGACTGTGAAAGAGGTATTCAATATTGAGCTGTAATTATTACCTCACCTCTGTATCTGACTATTAAGGCAGAGGTGTTGTGGGCTTTGAATCATTGGCTAACTTTGTGAATAGGATGGTGTGAAGATGTTGGAGGTCTTGATGGTCAATTTTACAGGGTCAAGATCGGGGCAAACTCAGAAGTTCACTGGATGAATTTAGAGATGTTTCTTGAATGCTGACTGGCCATAATGGGCAGTTGGACCGTTTGTGCTAGTCATGTCCATGGGATTGGTTTGTGGACTGCAGAGGCCGCTAACCAATGGTAGACTCCATGTTTCTTGATTGAGACAACATTTTTATGTGCTATAACAGAGACTTTATTCATCCTTAAGATGGATTGAACAAAATGTCTTAACAAAGGCAGTTGGTAGGAAATTATGTTTTATGAAACCGGGTGGTTGTCCGTTTGATTGGAGAAGACGTCGTGACTGAAAATTTGATGTTAGCCAGTGAAAGATTAAGCTTTTGACCGAAGTGCAATTTATTTTTATTAAAGTTTAGATAGTGCAAATGCTATGGCACTAGAGTTTAAGACAGTGTAAAAGATGTGAACAGATATGCGTATCCTGTAAAGCTATTCCTTGCTGGTGTAGGCTAACTCTCTACATAACATCCGCCAAACCCCAAATTCGTCCATATCTTGCAGTTTATTTCACTTTAGTTCACTATCCTAGACGGCTGCCCCTGATTTCGAAATATAGGTCCATCACCGATATCCTCCGGTGGCATGTGGCAGATTTGAATGTATTCTTGCTTTATCTCTATGGAGATCCATAGGACGTAAGCCCTAGACTTGCCATTTACCTTGCTTTGCGTTTACATTTTCCTCAATGCAGTTAGTTTCATAATTTATTTGCTGATCCAATCATTTGTAGACCATTTTCTTTGTCATTATTTTTTTTTCAGCTTTCAACAAATTCATACCAATTACTTGAGCATTTTATGTAGTTGCCTTTTTCCCAATTTCATTGTAATTGCATGGGCATTAGGATGCGGATTGCATAAATGGGTGGGGACTTAATTTTAGCAGTCCTTTATTTCAAGGTCCATGCAAGATTTGAAAGAAGTAAACTCCACAGGTCTTCCAATTCATGAAAAGGTTGGTACCTTAATCATTGGGAATTTGGAACGAAAATGTGTGCAGACTTACGCAGGACTAAATTTCTGTGTGCTGGAGTATAAAAGGTCTTAAATTATGAAAAAAGTATCCAGGTTAGAGGCTTAAGGAAATGCAGTCTTGTTTTTATTACAATTCTAAACAAGCAAGAATAAACAGGTTGTGGATAGACATTTCTGTTTTAAAGAATTAACTGCTTGTAAATGAACATTTCTTTTTCAAATGTTCCACAATAGGTACTTAGCGACCCAGATACTTGGAATATATTTCAGAGGGAGTCATGCCTAAGGTGAAGACTAACCGAGTAAAATACCCCGACGGTTGGGAGTTGATTGAACCTACTCTACGTGAACTGCAAGCACAGATGAGAGAAGGTCCTCATTTTTTTCTCTGTCATACCAAAGTACGTTGAATATTATATTGTCTTCCCATCATATTGTTGTCAACCTATTTAATGTTAAATTTTTTTTTTCTTTTCTGACTATTTTCTTGGCAGCTGAGAATGACCCACATGATGGTAAAAGAAAATGTGAGGCCTTGTGGCCTATTTTTAAAATAGCCCATCAGAAAAGTCGCTACATTTTTGACCTTTATCGCAGGAGGAAGGAGATTTCCAAGGAATTGTACGAGTTCTGCTTGGATCAGGGTTATGCCGATCGTAACTTAATTGCAAAGTGGAAAAAGGTTTATGAATTCTGTCATGATTTATCCTAAAGATTTCATTTCAATTGGAGTTTGGTGTTTCATCTTTGTTTTCTGAGTTACCTGTGCAATCTGGATTTTTGTACAAAATGTTACACTTTCAAAAGAAAACAATGGTTTAAAGAGGAATATTTGCAGATTTCACACAATTCAGCTTGTTCAGTTTCAAAATTTTTGGAAATTAGAAGGAAATTTGCTATTTCGGTCATTGCAAAATTTGGAAGTATGCAGTGTAGTTTTCTCTTGAGGTCCTCGCATATGAATGCATTCCAAGTTTTGTACAATCAATTAAAACTATTATTGTTTGAAGTGCAGCCTGGCTATGAAAGGCTCTGCTGCTTAAGGTGTATGCAACCTCGTGATCATAACTTCCAAACCACGTGTGTTTGCCGAGTCCCGAATCATTTACGGGAGGAGAAGGTTATAGAATGCATGCACTGCGGTTGTGGGGGCTGTGCAAGTGGAGATTGAGGAGTTTGCTGTGACGGGGCCAAGTCGAAATACATGTATCAACGGGAATAAATGTAAAATCGATGTAAAAGAGGTTTATAGATATCCTCTTTATGGTTGAAATCTTGGCTCTAGTCTGTAGTATGGTATTTGTGATTCTCTTGGTTGTGAGGGCTAATGGGGGTGAAAACTTGCTGACTCTCTACCTGATTAAGAATTATCAGTTTTTATCTGATAACAACTATGAAATGCTTTTATCTTCAATTGTGAGTATTCTTACGGTCAAGAAAGAAGCAATTTTTTATTTTTTGCTTCTTTTCAGCAATAAGCTAAGCAAAACATGGTATTGAAAAATAAAAGATCCTTTCGGGTGCTTCGCTGTCTACTTTTTAACAGAAAACTGTTTACCTCGAGACTCGAGTGTTGTAAATTTGAGTTCTGAGATTTACATGTTAAGAATAAAGGTTGAGAAATGAGAATCTCAGTATATAGTGTGTACCTCAGGCCATGTGTTAACAAATGACTTGAATGCCAAGGAGGGTTGGCACTGGGTACAACTTTAAGCATGAATAATATTTATCCTTGTTCGAGAAAATAAAAACTGCAACTCGACTTGAACCAAGAGCTTCATCCTCGATTTCTGAGGATGTCACAAACTGATAACTTCAAATCAGGTTTAACGACCGTTACTGAAGGCATAGGTGCATGAAAAATGCAACGTACAAATGATGTATTTCAGTGACAACTTGGAGAATTTGTATAGTTGAATGAAAATTGAGAAACATTTGAAATTTTCGAGGAATTTTTTTCATCCATTCTCACTTTGCGCTGGTACTTACTTTCTCTTATTTACTGTTGAACTGGGCATTTCGAATTAAATTTTACAAAGTAAAATAATTTTGTAAGTGGACAATGTAGCTAAATCTCAAGTCCTTCAGAGTTCAGACAACAGAAAGATGCACACAAACAAAATTACAAAAAGGTAAGGGACTGAACTGCAAAATGTCCTTTTAACCATACTTCGCACCTGTCAGCACTTTTAACTTTCTTGATTTGATTGTAACCGATTCCTCTTCATCGCCGCCCACGAACAATGACATAAATATGGCAAAAGATTTTGACACATACACTGTTATCTTATACATGGCAGAAAGTAATCCCAATAAACACAGAGTGGTGTGCTGCATAGGTGATATCCATGGATTCATAACCAAGCTGCAGAATCTTTGGACCAATCTTGAAAATCTAATAGACCCAGCTGATTTTCAGACAGCCCGAATCATTTTCTTGGGTGATTATTGCGACAGGGGACTTCACACCAGGGAAGTGATTGATTTTTTGATTTCTTTGCCCTCAAAATACCCTAAACAATCTCATGTTTTCTTGTGTGGCAACCACGATCTTGCATTTTCTGCATTCTTGGTGCTGCTTCCGGGCCCGCCTGACGGGTCCCCATTCTCCGATACTTGGAAGGAGTACGAGATGAATGAGAAGAGAGAAGGGTGGTATAATGGTGAGGGTTATGAGAATATGCACTTGCAAGGGAGGTGGTGGGCTGGCAGAATGACTGGATTTAATCATGCTAAGAATACTGAATACAAAGGCTCGATTTACGATGCCGGTCCCACTTTCGAGTCCTATGGGATCCCTCATGGATTTGCTGGTATAAATTTTGCTTTTCTGATATGGAGTTTGTTGAATGTGTTATTATTGAGCACTGAAAATGTTTGCTTTTGTTTCTAATGTATATGATCCTTGGGAATTGGTAATTGTGTTGGATTACATTGTATGTCACTGTTCATGCATTGGGTGATTTTGTTGGATTAGATTCTGTACATTGTCAAATGGGATTAATCTTTGATTTTATGGTTTCTTGTACAATTCGGCGGTTTCTGATTGGTTCGACCACTGGAAATGGTTTAGTGCATATTACTTTTTTATGTTAATGCTGGTTTCTCTTGTTCTGGCAAGCATGAATTTCTTCTGTTTTGTGTAGATATGGTTTATGTGTTTTGCTTCATTTGATTTAGATTTATGCTTCACTAATGTGTTTCAAGTCTTTCCTCGATATGCAAGGTGGTCAAACTTTCTGCAAATGTGTTCTTTTACATTCGAATATGCACAGGCTTTGATTGTTGTTCGTCATTTATGATGAATGCGGTGTCTGATATTGATCGGAATATACTCTTATGGTATTGATTAATAACACGGAAGCAAGATGGGAAACCAGAGTGAGAGCTTGACTGCAGCAAATTTCTGAATTTGACTCAATTTGGAGAATTGATGTATTAATATTTAGGTGAGTGCATGCTATATATGCCATGTTTGTTTATCGTTGGGTGCACTATTGAGAATTATAAACTCTAATTCTATTCCACCGAGTGCAATCAATTCAAAGATATTCCATCGAGTGCAATCAATTCAAAGAAAGAAAAATAAACACTCAAGAACATATAAGGTTTATAGAGGTTCATCTCAATGTAAGATCACGTCCTCTGTCAACGTTGCTGTAATTCACTATGATAAAAAAAGTTTCTAAGAGAAAACCACAATTATATCTTCTCTAGCTTTTCTTTTCCTCTTTTTGATGATGATAATTATAAAGCCTAACCATGGCTCCTTATTTATTAGATAAATTAGGGTAAAATCAAATTTTATAAGGAATCCAATTCCTTGATAGAATTTTACAAGAATACAAATTTCTAAATAGTCAGCAGATCCCACCACATGCCCCGGGAGGGGGGCCTCCTGTCCCCCTTCCAACCCCCATGGCGACCTTACCGCAAAGGTTGATCCACCACCAGCTCCGCGAAGTGGCAATAAATTAGGCTCTACAACATAACATGCACGTGCTACACATCCAAACATGAGGAAAGGAAGGTCAAGAAAGAAACATGTCATGTTTAGTAATATATATTGATGGAGAGAGAAATACAAAAAGGTGATGTGAGGTATGCCCCTTTCGCATTGAATCAACGTTGAGCGAAAGTAGGTTATGTGCTAAACACTCCGAATGTCACAATTCTGTGTCAAGTCTATAGGATAGAAGTTGCACTTCTTGCTATGAGGAACCTAGCTAATTAATCTACACGACTGTAGAAGGTTCTCGTGATTCTGTGGGGCTGGCACTTTGGAATACTGTAATATCAGTCTAAAATATGCTCTCGAGTTTAAGTGAACAAGCGAGAAAATTTAATTCTAGTGAGAGCTTCAAAACATTGAAGTTAGAGCTAGAATTCCAAATGAATTCAATTTGTAGTGCAAATACGCGTTTCGAAATTTCTAGGGTGATAGTTTATATGTTCTAACTTATGCTTGCTGAGATTTTATGCTTTCCTGTTAATTAGGTCCTTTGTCAATTTACCAATTTGATAACTTTTGTTAATTTTGTAAGCTTGTTTGATAATAGAAGTTGACAGTTTAGGTTGCCTGATTAGGTATGGACTTCTAAGTCATTTGATGTCAAGTTGGTTTAATTGTTGTCCGGTTTGTTCTGGAGATGCCACGGTTAGGACATGTTATCTTGTGTGCAGATTTGGTCAAGGCAGTTCCTGATGAACACAAGAAATTTCTTGCTGATTTGGTTTGGGTACATGAAGAGGTGATCTTCTAATCGATGTTTGTCCTTTGCTCTTTTTTTCTTTTTGTATCTTTCTTGGCATGAAGCAATTGGTAAAGGGTTGTTTTCCATTGGATGTGTACCGTATTGGAAGTACTTGAGATATATCAATAGTTTGCAACTTTGCTCATACTCTATCGAACCACCTGATATGAAAATTTAAACTAGGAGAAGGGACACATTTCTCAACACGCGTCTTCTCGTGAAGGCTGAATTCATTTTTTATCGACAGCTTGACACAACGCAATTTTCCTAAATGGATGGTTTCGGAACTTAAACTTGGTACCTCACCCTACTTTGATACATTGTTGAACCACTTGAAATATTTTGAAGGGACACATTTATTTATTTAAATTTAATCTTCAACACAACGTCAAGTGAAAGCTAACAGAAAACTTGTGTTGCTTGAATTTTGGAGGACGATGTATGCATAGAGACGAAGGAAGGATTCCAAAATTGTAAACTGGTGGCTGTACATGCTGGTTTGGAGAAAAGTAAAGGGGTTGAAGAGCAGCTAAACCAAAGACACAAGAATCCCTAAGGTCGAATCTCTCATGGGAGGAAGAACGTATGGGACATTTCCGAGGTGATTACTTGCTACAACTATTTAGTATCAATTTGGGTGAACATACTTGATATGTTCAATTAAATGAATCATGTCACATTATATTTAAGTGAATATATCATATAATACCATGTAGTTGCCACTTAGATTGGTGCTTGACACTAGTGGTGCGGAATAGCATTACTCTAAAAAGTAACATAACATTCTCTTTTCTGTGCGACTTTTGATAGGAATTGTCTAAAATCCCAACTGCTGTGATAAGTGGTCGTCACGGGAAGCTTCATATTAATGAACTCAGATTGATAATAGATCAAGGTGGTGGCCTAGAATATAATCTGGTGGGTGCAGTTGTGCTACACTCGAAAAAGATTGTGCGTGACACTGATCAATTGATGAAATAGTTCGAATTTAAATGCATATTTTCTTGGATATACACTCGTAGTCTAGTTATCTTTTTAGGTTTAAAAATATATAACAGTTCATTCAGAAGTAAACAGAGGTTTCTTCATTTTCCTCTCTAAGAAAGTATACCATTTGCTTGTATCTTTTTATTGATAGCTCCAATTTGTGTACAATTTACAGGTAAGTTGTTTCAAGACACACTGTTATTTTCTGTATTGGCTCATTCGTCTTCTTCTACTCCATCCTCCAATTACGATTCGAACCTTAATGTTAGATTTTGCATCACGACCAATCCAAGATTCACATAACGAGAAAGATACTAATTTAAGGGCTTAATGCTATTTGCATGCATGGACTCAAACAAGATAGCGTTCGAGTTTACCAAATTTAAGAAATTCTTGTATTTCACAAAGTTGTGTTTGATTAATACTTTCAATTCATGTCAAGATGTGATTTTCTGAACTCCAGATTTGTTGTCATTCAGAGCTTTCCCCCTTAGTTATCCCTTCAATGAAAAATGACACTGTGGGCTTATTAGGTGGTTCTCTTTAACACTTACTGGGCCTGTTTCTTTTGTGACCGTTGGATGAAGATCTAGGGCTGAGATTTAATTTTGTGTTAGATATTTCTTAGCTGACTTTCTCTTTATATTCACGTAGGCTTGGCTTCTTCGACAGAACTCTCCTGACTTCCTTCCAGGACACGATTTTTACTCTCCTTCCTTCTTTGTGACTGCCTCGTTTCTCTCCATAGACCCCGTTCTTCTTCTTCCTTGTTAGTGCCCTAAAATTGACATTGGTTAGCCCATTGGTAGGAGATATACCTGTGTATTCTTAGGCCTGAAATAGTGGCTAAGGGTTGGTTCGTTCTCAAGGGCTTAGATCAGATTTTAGGGGCTGATTTTGGCAGCTACGGTAGATCCTTTGGATCGATGACCCTAGTCAAAATGTTGGAGATCTTGGTTGGTTCTTACCTCTCTCTGGACGGCGATTGCATGACATGAGAGGCTGTTCCTGAGCATAATCTATTCGACCAGCAAGAAGGGAAGAAGAACACTGGAGGTCTTGGACGGTAAAAGGGAAGATTCTGTCCAGTATATGTTCTGTATTTCAGTTTTCTGTGGTTTCCATTCTCGGTTTATATGCTTAGTTAAATGTTGGATTACATTGTATAATGAGTAACTAAGTATTATGATTTCTGGAGCATAGTTTTAAACTCTGTCATTACATTATTGGATAGGAGAGGTCCTGCTGATTTCTGTACATCTGGAAATGCATTGATATATGTTAATGTTAATGATGATTTCCGAGATTGAATATTTAACTGTCATTAGGGGTGAACCTGTAGAACTCTGTTATGCTGAATATTATGTTTGCATTGCCGTGTTAATTCTCAACATCTTGTATTTCACAAACTCGTGTTTGATTAATACTTTCAATTCATGTCAAGATGTGATTCTTTGAACTCCAGGTTTGTTGTCCTTCAGAGCTTTCCTCCTTAGTTATCCCTCCAATGAAAAATGACACCTCACACAAAAGTTACGTTGTTTTCTGATTTTTGAGATTTTGGTCTATTCTTGGTTTTGGAGTCTTGAATTCATCTTATAGTATCTTCAAGGGAGAAAAATTTATATTACTCTTGGAATATGAAGTACTCAATATTTATGCAACTATTTAATTACAATAATCGATACTCACCATTCAATTGGGACGCAAACATGGGTGAATAATATATATGTTAATTAAATAGGAATAATATAGGGCTTGTTTGAGTCCCTTTTTTTTCCTTTCAAAAAATGTATTTTGTAATAATGTTATAATGGAGAATGTTGTTGTAATATGGTTAAATCACTGTTGAAGAATGTATTTTGATTAAAAAAATGAGGCTCAAACAAAGGCATATGTTAGTTAAATAATGAGACGAAGTACTGATTTTTCACTTTCCATCTTTGGGATTATTACATTCTCATTTTTGTTTTCCATAAATCATTTTCAACTTCATAGCCTCCCATAAAATAACTTTACAAGTAAATATATTTTTTTAACTATACATTCCCCAAAAAATCACTGTTTCAAAACATGTTTTCCTCAAAATATGGGCTTCAAACAGAGATAAAGATTGCTAGACTGAAGTCAATCTATTTTTACAAAATAGATTTATTTTGTATCCACTAATTCATAAAATTCTAGAAAAGACGATGTTTATCAAATTAAGAAAACTTTTAAAGAAAATTGATTGAATGAGAGGCTCAATTTCCCTCACCAAAAGTGCATATTTGTTAAATTGAAGGACTGAAAATTACAAATAATTTGGCAGAAAATAATCAATCGAAATATAAAAAGCAATACAGTATTACTTTTACAAAAGAACATAAAAATATTTCAACAATTCAAATAATTTTAACTTCGATGGTATTGGTTGCCTAATAACTTGCAACTTATTAGTCACGCAAATGACTAAAAAGTAACTTTTAATTATATCTGCTCGTGACAAACAAGCCGGAAACACCTTTTTTTTTTCTAGATAAAAAGTGAAGTTGCTTTTTTAATCTAATCTAATAAAGTGGCATTTCTCTATTTACAAACACAAATATGGAAAGAGCATGTTTGGTTAGGTTCATAAAAATTCACTCATAAGCATGTTTATTTGTAAGCAAGTGCTAAAATAAATAATTCTAATACTGATAAAACTTACGAATATGTAAATTAATTGTTTTGTTAGTACAGTAACAGTTACTTAAGAATAACCATTTTATTTATGACAGGAAACCTTAGCGAACAAACACCCCACTAAACCGTACTACAACTATCATTTTTTTTTTCTGTCTGAATCAATAGGTTAAAGAGCACAAAATTCTTCAAAACTTGGATAAAGTCCATCCAAGTTAAAGCAGATGTTATACTCTTCAACATTCCAAAATCGTTGCAACATAGGCAGAGTCGGGAGGAAATTTTTTTTTATTCTAGATTGGTAGTACCTAAAAAATCTAAATGGGCTTGGGATGTACCTAAGCTAAAGTCCAAACGTGTCCCTCTTCGCCCCGAGTTGTAACTTGACATTTTAAAATTGAAATTCTCGCAATGGCAAAAATGAAACAACAAATCTAAAATTAAAAGTTACTTTATCTAAGAAAAAAATTTACTTAAAAGTAATTTTTATAATAATTTGAAGATAGCCAAACATGCGCATTTGCTAGCAACGCCACATATTTACAGCCGTTGGTTCATGATCTTTTGAGTTTCAACATGGCACGTGAAGTATGGCCCACAATTTTACAAACAAAATCAAGATATTTCTGACTCCAGAGTCTCAATCAACGACAGGCGCAAATTTCGGTAGACCCCACCCACCATTGCAATCCCCCATGCAACTCTTCTCATCACACGTAACCTGCTTTGCTTGGCAGTATTGAATACTCACCATAATCACTCACTCATATTATTATTTATCATAATCGCTTTTCTCTACACCTTTCATAATCGCTTTTCCGATCTTATTTTCAAAATCTAAAGTAATTTTATTTTTCTATTATTGGGTAGTTGGGTTTTTAATTTTTCAGAAAGAGGAAGGATAATCTTGGGAAAAATGGTTTATACCCTATCTGGGATGCGGTTGCCTACTTCGCCATCGGTGAATAAGTTGGGTGGTACGGGATCCAGCTCTCGTGCTGATCGAAGGAATGCCCATCTCTCGTTTTTTTCAAAGAATCAGCATTCATGTACGACACAACTGCTTTTTCTGTTATGTATTTGACCATTTATAGGTGGATATTCATTCGCAGGAGGACAATCTGTCCGTTTTAATTCCGTGTTGCTTTTGATTTTGTTCTTCGTTTTATTCAATTGGGTAACATGGAATTTATTTTCCGTGTTTGTTTAAGCGTATTGATCGCTAGTGATTGTCAGTTAGAGGGAGTTAATTTTAAATTGTATTTTTTTTTTCACGACAAAGCCTGGAGGAGATGGTATGGAATTAGATATAGTTGATTATATTAGAGTAGATATTGAT
The DNA here is from genome assembly GCA_035079005.1 of Fraxinus americana. NCBI lineage: Eukaryota > Viridiplantae > Streptophyta > Magnoliopsida > Lamiales > Oleaceae > Fraxinus > Fraxinus americana. The sequence continues at coordinate 38,962,971 of CM068708.1, forward strand.
GCGATCAATTTTTTTGCGGGATTTGGTTGGACGCATCAATGTGCTTCTCGGGTTTACTTTTTGTTGCAGGTTCTAATACTGAAATAATATTTTTAATGTTGGGGTTCAACACAATCCAATTCAAGAATGCATAGAGCAACTGTTCAATTTTCCTCGCTGGTAAATGATGGGCTCTTAGTGGGCAATCCCCTGTACTCTTTGCTGTTGCTTGAGAATTCGCAGAAGGGCTTATAGACGAGACCTAGCATCTCTCAGCTCAGATTCGGCATATCCAGTCCTAGCAGCAAATCCTTCCTTCGGTTACCCAAATTTGTACTTTCTTTATTTGTCGGAACTGTGATGTTATTTGAGTAGAATACGAATTAGATGAAAGGCTAACTACTTGATACTTAATAGCTGCTGGAATAGAGTTAAGATTTAAGATTTTCTTAGAGCATGGAAGAGATTTTGACATATCAGGGAAAAAAATGTGGGAGACGGATAAAACTGTGCTTTTGGGACTTGTTAGTGGCTTGCAAGCACGTTGTTGATGGCTTCTTTTATATTTTTAAATTGTTGCTGATATTCTTTCATTGCCTTGCTTTCCAATTACATGAAGAAATAGGTCCCTGCCTTATTATATTATTATCCATTATGTGAAGATAAATTTAGTAATGTATATGGGATATTTTTGAAAGATGCAGCTAATCTGGTACTTGTTTGTAGGGAAGATGTTTGCTGGAAAGTCTTCTTATGAATCTGGATCTCAATCTTCTACAGCAACTGCATCGGAGAAGGTCCTTATTCCTGGCACCCAGAGTGATGGGTCCTCATCAGAGGAGTTGAACGTTTCTGAGATAGTTTCGGAAGATCCCCAGGCATGTGAGCATGAAACCCACTCCCTTACTAAGGCCCCCCAACCCACCCACCCACCCACCCCCATACACATGCGCTTAACATTTCCACGTAGTGAGAAACAAACTCTAGATCTCATTATAAAGGTCAAAGTGTATGACGTACTAGTGAAGTTGCTTCATCAGTTGGAAGCTTGTTATTAATGAGAATATCTGTTACAGTTCTCGTTGTCACCCCTCAAGGAGAGGAGGTGGATATGTTTTTACCTGTGCTGCTGAATTCTGAGTTCATGCTGACCTCAAATTACATTAATTTTTATCTTTTTCTAGTGCATCTTTCGATTAAAAGCTTATATACATTTCTCCATTAGGCTCCTTTAAAACCTGAAACTCACTATTTGGAATATGAGTAATCAATTGAGTTGTTCTCTTACACTGTATTATAATATTATTATGCTATATCATATGCACGATATAGGAAACTTGTATGAGATTTGGAGTTAAGCCTAAAATTTGATGGATAAAAGGTAGGAATTTTTCAAAAATTTATTGTCCTGTGGAAACTTTATTATTGCACCAAGTATTTGATAAAACACTTACTGGGTTAGTCTGTTGTAATTGACTAATTGGAGAAACTGCCAGAAGAAAAACATGCTGCAATAATTTAACAGCATGGAGGGTTTGATAGCCAATGGTTTATGGAACTCTGTGGGTCCTCTTACCATGCTTCAAATGGTAGGTGGGATAATTTAATTTTGCTACTATTTTTTGCTGCGATTAGGAAGGCCAGATGAAGCAGAAAACACATATAGAGAGAAGAGGAGATGGAAAAAACTTAAGAGAATAAGAGTCGAAAATATTATTGTTTTCAGGAAACATGGCACATCATTTGACCAGTTTCTGTAGAGATTTTTGTTGGGATTTGTAGGAAATCGTGTATATGGAAAGAGAATAAAATCTTTCCATATTGGTGTAAATTGATAGATTATAGACTAAAACTTATTTTCTCATTATTCTTTTCCTTTTTAGTTCCATCAATGTATTATAAAAGGATGTATAAGCTGTAATGCCTAATAAATTGAATGAGAATATTATTCTTCTCGTTTTGTTCATGGTATCAGAGCCTTAGGTGTCTAAACCTAGCAACCAATGGCTGAATTCCCTGTCAACAGCTCAGGATCTGTCAACTCCGACGCTCCTCAAACCGAAATGGAGGTTAACTCCATAAGTAGTTCTCATAGTCTCGAGAACTCGTCGTTTCAGCTCACAGTTGAAAAATTAAACGGAAAAAACTACCGTGAATGGGCCCAATCAATAAAATTGGTGATTGATGGAAAAGGGAAACTGGGTTATCTTACCGGTGATTCGAAGAGACCAACGGAGGCTACACTACTTCAACGATGGAATTCTGAAAATTCCATGGTTATCGCGTGGCTGGTTAACTCCATGAAACCAGCTATTGGGAAGACGTTTCTCTTCCTGTCTACTGCAAAAGAAGTGTGGGAAGCGGTGCACGACACGTACTCGGACACAGAGGACTCATCCCATATTTTCGAAATCAAGACCCGTCTCTGGCAAACGAAGCAGGGAACCAGGGAAGTGACCGATTACTTCATGGAGATGACCTCACTTTGGCAGGAACTTGATCTCAGCAGTGATGAAGAGTGGAAGTGTGGAGATGACAGCGTACGATACAAGAAGAAGCTTGAAACCGAACGGGTTTATGAGTTCCTTGCTGGTTTCAATCGTGACCTCGACGACGTCAGAGGTCGCGTCCTTGGCCGGCGACCACTGCCGTCCCTTCGCGAGGTCTTCTCTGAAGTCCGACGGGAGGAAGCCCGCCGTTTGATTATGCTGGAGGAGGGTAAAGGGCCCAGTGAAGTTTCGGCCCTTATAATAAAAAGGAAAGGGCCTGAGAGTATTGTACGAGTTGGGCCAACACTTAAAGGCCCAATTGAAGAAAGAAGTCTGCATAATAAGTTTTTAAGTGGGAAGGGCTTTGGGCCTGAAAATAATGGGCCTGATTCCATGGGTCTGTCATCAAAAGGACAAATAAATGGGTCTGGTCAAAAACAACGTGGCCGGCCATGGTGTGATCATTGTCGTAAGCCCGGACATAAAGAAGATACGTGTTGGGACTTACAAGGAAAACCCGCTGATTGGAAACCAAGACAAAACCCCAGGGGTCGGGGATATCAAGCTGAGGCAAAAATCAACCTTGCTCATAATGGGGCATTCAATCCTGAACAATTGGAACAACTCTACCAAATTTTCACCGATCTTCAAACTTCTGGTCAGTCTTTTCCCAATGGCCCTTCGAGCTCCCTAGCTCATAAAGGTAATATTTTAACAGCATTATTTACCGCGTCAAAATCTAAAACCCCCTGGATTATCGACTCTGGAGCGTCCGATCATATGACAGACGCATATCATCTTTTCTCTTCATATTCAACTTGTGAGGGAAATGTTAAAGTCAAAATTGCAGATGGCTCTCTCTCATCTGTCGCAGGAAAAGGGAGTATCAAAATTTCTGACTCTATTACCCTTGAATCTGTCTTACATGTTCCAAAGTTATCATGCACTGCTAAGGAATGTGAGGGACTGTACTACTTTGAGGAAGCTGATTTGAGTAAACAACATCAAATTGCTATTTGTGAGTCTGCATCTGTTTCTAGGGATAGTGAAATTATGTTATGGCATTATAGATTAGGCCACCCAAATTTTCAGTATTTGAAACGTGTAATCCCTTCAATATTTTCGAATAAACTTTCATTTGACTTCCAGTGTGAGAATTGTGAACTTGCGAAACATCAACGTACTTCATATCCAAACTCTATATACAAACCATCTAAACCATTCACTATGATTCACAGTGACTTGTGGGGACCCTCTCGAACCCCCAGTCGAACACTTTCAAGATGGTTTATCACTTTTATAGATGATCATACTCGAGTCTGTTGGGTCTACCTATTAAAAGAAAAATCTGAAGTTCGCTCCGTGTTTATCAACTTTCATACAATGATCCAAACACAATTTCAGACAAAAATCCAAATACTCCGTACCGATAACGGCACAGAATATATCAATGACACACTACGAGACTATCTTCAAAAACATGGGATAGTCCACCAAACTTCCTGTGTTAATACCCCTCAACAAAATGGGATCGCAGAGCGAAAAAATAGACATCTTCTAGAAGTTACTCGTGCATTAATGTTCACTACGAATGTGCCTAAACTTTTTTGGGGGGATGCTATTCTAACAGCCACATATCTAATCAATAGAATGCCCAGTCGTACTCTATCCTTTGACTCGCCTCTTCAGAAACTACAACAACACTTCCCTACCACTCGCCTTTACTCTAATCTACCTCTACGAGTGTTCGGATGCGTGGCACTTACTCATATTCACTCCCACCATCGAAGTAAACTAGAACCCCGTGCGCTTAAATGTGTATTCATTGGCTATTCACCTACTCAGAAGGGATATAAATGCTATAATCCATCCACTAAAAGAGTCTTTGTCAGCCTTGATATCACCTTCTTTGAAAATACGTCCTACTTCATAACACCCTCTCTTCAGGGGGAGATTCTGAATAAAGAGAGGATACTTGAAGAGTTCTTTAACTTTGATCTCTCACCGCCTGAACCAACCTATACTGAACATATCACATCTAATATGCTACCTACAGAAGGAAACTTGAATATAGGGGGAGATACAGGAACTCAAAGAAACAAGGAGATGTTAGTTTACTCAAGGAGGCCAAACTCAAAGTATACGGGGAATCTCGCACCTGAAGCACCAAAAGAGTCAAAACTAGTGATAGGTCCGAATGAAATCCTACCCGATAACTCTGAATCTCCAAGTGATGATTTACCTATTGCTCTTAGAAAACAACCTCGGTCATGTACTCTCCATCCTATTTCTAAATTTGTGTCTTATAACACTTTAACTACGAAATTTCGTACTTTCATCACTAAACTTGACAATACAGAAATCCCAAGGAACATTCAGGAGGCCTTAGAAGTTCCCAAATGGAGAGAAGCTGTTATGGAAGAAATGCGGGCGTTGAAAAAAAATGAAACCTGGGATTTGGTGGAGTTACCAAAAGGGAAAAGTCCAGTTGGTTGTAAATGGGTGTTTAATGTGAAGTATAAAGCAGATGGGACGATAGAACGCTACAAAGCTCGACTGGTAGCCAAAGGGTACACACAGACGTATGGCATTGACTACTTGGAGACATTTGCACCGGTGGCAAAACTGAATACGGTTCGGGTTCTTCTATCTTTAGCAGCCAATTTGGATTGGCCCATTTACCAACTTGATATTAAGAATGCGTTTTTGAATGGAGAATTGGAAGAGGAAGTCTTTATGACAGTACCACCTGGATTCCATAATAGAGATGGAGAAGACTGGGTATGCAAGCTCAAGAAATCATTATATGGTCTTAAGCAGTCACCAAGGGCCTGGTTTGACAGATTTGCAAAGGTATTGAGGAAACAAGGATACCAACAAGGGCAGTCAGATCACACTATGTTTTTCCGACAATCTGAGGACGGAAAAATAGCAATTCTAATTGTATATGTAGATGATATAATCCTCACGGGGGATAACTTAACTGAGATGGACAGGCTAAAGAAGAGTCTTGCCTCTGAATTCGAAGTAAAAGACCTAGGACAGATGCGGTACTTCTTAGGTATGGAGGTAGTGAGATCAAAAAGGGGTATCAGTATTTCACAGAGGAAATACATTCTCGACCTGCTAACCGAAACTGACATGCTTGGTTGTAAACCGAGCAACACACCTATAGAATGTGGGAAAAGAACAGAGGCGACGGGAAAACTAGTTGATAGAGAAAGATACCAACGACTGGTTGGTAAGTTAATTTACCTATCACACACGAGACCAGACATTGCTTTTGCAGTCAGCGTGGCAAGCCAACACATGCACTCGCCGAAGGAAACTGACCTAGAAGCAGTGTACAAAATTCTCAGATATCTAAAAGGTACCTCCGGAAAGGGGTTGTTTTTCAAGAAGAGTAAAAATAAAGAAGTAGAAATACTTACAGATGCTGATTGGGCCGGATCAATAGAAGACAGGAGATCAACTTCAGGATATTGTACCTTTGTATGGGTCAATTTGGCAACTTGGAGAAGTAAAAAACAAAATGTAGTGGCAAGAAGCAGTGCCGAAGCAGAATTTAGAGCAGCTGCACAAGGGATATGTGAAGGATTATGGCTAAAAAAACTCTTGGAGGAATTGAATGTTACAATACAATTGCCTGTAAAACTCTACTGTGATAATAAAGCCGCCATCGACATTTCACTTAACCCAGTCCAACATGATAGAACAAAACACGTGGAGATCGATAGACATTTCATCAAGGAAAAAGTAGAAGATGGAGTCATTTGTATGGTATATGTCCCCACAAAGGAACAAAGAGCAGATATATTCACCAAAGGACTGTCTCAACAAAGTTTCAACGATTTCACTAGCAAGTTGGATATGATCAATATCTACAGCCTAACTTGAGTGAGGGGGAGTGTAGGAAATTGTGTATATGGAAAGAGAATAAAATCTTTCCATATTGGTGTAAATTGATAGATTATAGACTAAAACTTATTTTCTCATTATTCTTTTCCTTTTTAGTTCCATCAATGTATTATAAAAGGATGTATAAGCTGTAATGCCTAATAAATTGAATGAGAATATTATTCTTCTCGTTTTGTTTAGGATTTAAATGGAGTTAAATGACAACATTAACTTAAAATTAGAGAAATTTTAAGTCTTTTTGAATCATTCTAGATGTTCTGGAAGAACTATAAGTACACGAAAAGTTGATTTGTTGATTGTGATGCTACGCAAATATATCATTTCTGGAGAAAGGAAGGGGGCTCCGGTCCTTAAAACTCAATCAAAATATATCTAGATCTATTGTGTAGATTCTCACAGTTGTAATAAAGCCTTTAAAAGAACTTTCCTATACATCAGAATGGTTTCTCCGTGTTAGTGGGATCTATTCATAGACCTTACTGAACTATGCATGTTGAAGCCTTGACATGGGGGGTATTTTGTGAACTTCAAATTTGGGGAGATGGGCTGAAATATCATTTGACATGGCTTGAAGTTTTTTATCTCCAGGCCACCATAGAAGTTTTAGTAGTTTAGGATTATGTTTATTGGAGTGGAATTTAAGATTTAGTTGGAACAGTATTGTTTTCGGAGTCCATAAACTCATGTCTACCTCAATCTTGACATCTTTTCTTCTTTTGCCTCTCTTCAATTTCCAGTCCCCTAATTTTCTCATTTCTTTTTTCTAGGAATGAACTTAGATTCGATTACTTAACTGGTGCTGTTGTGTTTAGTCTAAATATATTACTATATATCAGAATTGTTGAGTATGATAAGAATTTTTTCAATTTACTTCTTAAGGACATATGTGCCTTCTCAAAACGAAGTAATTTTTCATGATTTTGCCAACAAATATGATCTACATTTCCTACGAAAGAGCCTTAGATCTGCCTGTTTATATGCTTTTGCATTATATGGTAAGAAAGGGAAATTTTATTCATGTAAAAAGAATCAAATAGAAGAGTCTCTAAAGATGTCCTAATATTTAATTAAAGCTAAACAAGAAGACACTCCTGGAGTAAATACACGCATCCTATCTGTTATGATCTGCTTAAATGAAAATGACTGTGAATGCTGTCTTTTATAACAACTATATCTTCCCTCCACTGATCTTCTCTATGCACGAATCTTATCTGTAGATATCAGGTGACGTACAAAGTTTAAAAGTGGAACATGAAGGCAAACTTGAAGATCAAGAAAATTTTGTTGAGCAGAGTAGCAGTTTTAGTGAAACCATCAGAGAGGAAGATTCTGCATCTTCACCACTAATAGGAGACGTTGAAGCAAAAGCTGAAGGAACTTCAGACACATCATATATGTCTATAAGTACCGAATCAGATAGGGTCAGAAAGAGGGTCATCACTCCACCTGGAATTGGTCAAAGGATATATGAGATAGATCCACTTTTGGCCAATCACCGTGATCATCTTGATTACAGGTGAGACTTCTTTTCAACATGTTTTAATTTGAACCAACGTGTATGATTGAATTAAAACTTTTTGAGGTTCATAATCTAGTTTAAACTTCTGAAGTTTGGACCTACGTGTAATGGTGTTTTGTGAGATAATCTCAGATTTTGAAACTTAAAAACGTCCCCTATTATATTTCTTGTTTAGTAACAAATTGAAGAGAGAAATAGAATATTTCTTCTATATTGATTTACAACTTAAAGCATTAATTTATAGTACAATGAAGGGAAGGATAAAAAGGAAAGAAATAAATCTATATCCTAAAAGATTACAATATTACATATATGGAAAAATAAATCTTCCATCATTCCTAAATTGAGTCCCAATCAATCTCGGGATTTCAACACTCCCCCTCAAGTTGGATCGTAAATATTGATCATATCCAACTTGAAGATGAACTCATCGAATCTTTGTTTTGGTAATCCTTTGGTGAAGATATCTGCAATTTGTCCTTGTGTGGGAACATATGTCATACAGATAGTCCCTTTTTCAACATTCTCTTTAATAAAGTGTCTGTCCACCTCTACATGTTTAGTTCGATCATGCTGAACTGGATTAAGAGAAATGTTGATTGCAGCTTTATTATCACAATAAAGTTTGAGTGGTAACTTTATGGTGATGTGTAACTCTTCCAGAAGTTTCTTTAACCACGCCTCTTCACATATTCCTTGTGCAAGCACTTTCTGAACTCGGCCAAAGACTACTCCTGGCCACTACATTCTGTTTCTTGCTCCTCCAAGTTACCAGATTTCCCCATACAAAGGTGCAGTAACCCGAAGTAGACCTCCTATCGTCCTTTGATCCTGCCCAATCGGCGTCTGTGAAAACCTCAATTTCTTTTCTTTCGCTCCTTTTGAAGAATAATCCCTTACCAGGTGAGCCTTTGAGGTACCTAAGTATCTTATAGACGGCTTCTAGGTGACTTTCTTTTGGAGAATGCATATGCTGACTTGCCAGACTAACTGCAAATGCTATGTCAGGTCTAGTATGTGACAGGTAGATTAATTTCCCAACCAGTCTTTGGTATCTATCAACCTCTACCGGATTGCCTTCATCTTCAGTTTTCTTTCCCACATCAACTGGAGTATCACTTGGTTTGCATCCTAGCATTCCAGTCTCGGTGAGGAGATCAATGACATATTTTCTTTGTGATATACTGATGCCTTTTTCCGATCTAGCAATTTCCATTCCTAGGAAGTATTGCATTGGCCCCAGATCCTTTACTTCAAATTCGGTGGCCAGACTCTTCTTCAACCTCTCCATCTCCACTATATTGTCTCCTGTTAGAATAATGTCATCAACATATACAATTAGAATTGTTTTAGTACCGTCTTCAAATAGTCGAAGAAACATAGTGTGATCTGATTGTCCCTGACAATACCCTTGTTTTTTCAACACTTTAGCAAATCTGTCAAACCATGCTCTCGGTGACTGCTTGAGTCCATATAGTGACTTCTTTAGTTTGCATACCCGTTTTTCTTCATTTTCCTTGCAAAAACCTGGTGGTAACGTCATGAATACTTCTTCCTCCAATTCCCCATTTAAGAATGCATTTTTAATATCCAGTTGCTGAAGCTGCCAATCCAAATTTGCTGCTAGTGATATAATGACTCGAACTGTGTTCAACTTAGCTACTGGTGCAAATGTTTCTGTATAATCAATACCATATGTTTGAGTGTAGCCTTTTGCAACCAATCGAGCTTTATACCGTTCTATAGTCCCATCGGCATTGTATTTCAAATTGAAAACCCATTTGCATCCAACGGGCTTCTTTCCTCTTGGTAGGTCCATCACTACCCAAGTTTCATTTTTCTCCAATGCCCTCATTTCCTCCAGTACTGCTTCTTTCCAATGTGGAATCTCCAGGGCTTCCTGAACAGTTCTTGGAACAACCGTACGGTCTAGGTGAGTGGTAAATGCACGATATTTTGTAGATAAAGAATTGTAGGACATGAATTTAGAAATAGGGTGTAGAGTACATGACCTTGTTGGTTTTCTGAGAGCAATGGGTAAGTCAGTGTCAGAAATTTCTACAGATTTTTGGGGTTCTGGACTTACCATCGGTTCTGACTCTCTTGGTGCCTCGGAAGTGAAATTCTCCATGTACTTTGATTTCGACTTTCTAGAGTAAACTAGTATCTCCTTATCATGTTTTTTTGCATCTCCCCTTGGATTCGAGTTCTCTTCTGTTAATGGCATAGTAGGATCGGGTGGAAGAATGGAATCGGATGAAAGAGTAGGTGGAAAACTGAGCTCAAAGAACCGATCTTCATGTACGGTCTCCCCCTGAAGAGAGGTGGTCCCAAAGTATGGAGTATTTTCAAAGAATGTGACGTCAAGGCTAACAAAAACTTTTTTCGTGGAAGGGTCATAGCACCTATAGCCCTTTTGGGTCGGAGAATATCCGATCAGAACACATTTAATGGCCCGGGGTTCAAGTTTACTCCTGTGTGGAGAGTGAACGTGAAGGAAAACGGTACACCCAAATACTCGTAGGTTTAGATTGGAAGTGAGACGGGAAGCTGGGAAGCATTTTTGAAATTGTTGAAGTGGTGTTTCGAAATTAAGAACCCGACTTGGCAGTCGGTTGATTAGATAGGTGGATGTAAGAATTGCGTCTCCCCAGAATAGGTTAGGCATTTTTGTGGTAAACATGAGAGCTCGAGCAACTTCTAGGATATGTCTATTCTTGCGTTCGGCTATCCCATTTTGTTGGGGAGTATCGACACAAGAACTTTGATGAATTATCCCATGTGTTCGGAGAAAGTCTCCTAGAATGTGATTGAAATATTCTGTGCCATTATCAGTGCGTAGAATTTGAATTGGTGTTTGGAATTGTGTTTGAATCATTGAATGAAAGTTGATGAATATGGTACGGACTTCAGATTTGTCTTTTAGTAGATAGACCCAACAGATTCGAGTGTGGTCGTCTATAAATGTGACAAACCACTTTGTTTGGGTACGATTTGGGGTTCGTGAAGGACCCCATACATCACTGTGAATCATGGTGAATGGCTTTGATGATTTATACATAGATTTGTGAAAGGATGTACGTTGATGTTTTGCAAACTCACATATTTCACACTGAAAATTAACTGAACTTTTATTCAAGAAAATGGAAGGGAGTACATGTTTCATGTATTGTATGTTAGGGTGTCCCATCCTACAATGCCATAACATAATTTCACTATCCCTAGGAACAGACGCAGAATCACAAATTTTAACTTGACGCTGTTTACTTACATCAGTCTTATCAAAGTAGTAAAGTCCTTCACTTTCCTCAGCACTGCCAATCGTCTTCCCCGATGATAGGTCCTGAAAGATACAATAAGATGGAAAAAATTTAGCTGAACAATTTGAAGTTTTCGTTAACTGGCTTATAGATAATAAGTTGCATGACAAATTTGGGACATGAAGAACTGATTTTAAAGTGATAGATTCAGAAATTTTAATACTCCCTTTGCCTGCTACAGACGACAAGGAACCATCAGCAATTTTTACTTTGAGGTTACCGGCACATGTAGCATATGAAGAAAATAGATTATGAGAGCCCGTCATGTGATCTGAGGCTCCAGAGTCAATGATCCAAGGTGTGCTAGACAGTGTGGTGGAATTTAAGGCTCTTAAGGAATTACCTCTATGAGCAAGTGAACCTGATGAATTATTTGTGGAGGTCTGACTAGGCGGTTGAAGGCTGGAGAATAATTTGTAAAGTTGTTCCATCTGTTCAGGATTGAAAGCGCCACTTGGCTCCTTGAATTTGTCTCCTTGATAATCCACCGAAGCCTGATATCCCCGATTTTTGTTTTGTCTTGGTTTCCAATTTCCCGGCTTTCCATGCAACTCCCAGCATGTGTCTTCTTTATGCCCAGGTTTACGACAATGGTCGCACCAGGGTCGTCCTTTTTGTTGTCTTGTGTCTAGCCCATTTGCAGCTCCCCTTGAGTAGAGGCCCATAATGTCAGGCCCAATTACCATATTTTTTCCTAATTCATTAGAGGCCTGTAAGCCACCCTTTTTAGGTCCAAGCCCAACATTTAAAGGCCCAGTATCAGACGACCCATGCAATTTTAGCCCAATATCAGGAGACCTACGCCATTTCGTCATTAGAGCAGATCTTTCTGTCCCAGTCGAAGCTCCACCGCCGGCGTCCAGCATGATTTTTCGCCGGTTCTCTTCGCGTCTGACCTCCGAAAAAACTTCCCTTGTCGATGGTAAGGGTTTTCTACCCAGTATCCTGCCCCTTACATCATCAAGATCTCGATGCAGCCCAGCCAAAAATTCAAAGACCCGCTCGTTTTCGAGCTTCTTCTTGAATCGCGCGATGTCTCCAGTGCACTCCCATTCTTCTTCGGAGCACAGGTCAAGTTCTTGCCACATAGCCGTCATCTCCAAGTAATATTCTGTGACATCTCGTTCACCCTGTCGAGTTTGCCAAAGCCTAGTTTTGATTTCAAAAATCTGGGATGCATTTTCAGAGTCTGAGTACGTCTCCTTCACTGCGTCCCACACGTCCTTCGCCGTCGGTAGAAACAGGTATGTCTTACCAATTGATGGTTTCATCGAATTTACAAGCCAAGCAGTCACCAAAGAATTCTCTGACTTCCATTTTTGAAGGGAGGATGCGTTGGTTGAGGCTGGCTTCGTTGTTTCACCCGTGAGGTAACCTAATTTGCCCTTCCCATCAATTATCAGTTTAATTGACTGAGCCCATTCACGAAAATTTTTTCCGTTCAATTTTTCGACTGTTAATTGAAACGAGGAATTTTCCCCTGCACTTATGGCTGAGGCTATTTCAGACTCGCCATTAAGGGAATCAGAGGTTGTGACTCCTCTGCTGTTGGCGGTGGTTTCTGACATGGTGTTGTTAGGTTAGGAACTCACGGCTCTGATACCATGAAGAGAGAAATAGAATATTTCTTCTATATTGATTTACAACTTAAAGCATTAATTTATAGTACAATGAAGGGAAGGATAAAAAGGAAAGAAATAAATCTATATCCTAAAAGATTACAATATTACATATATGGAAAAATAAATCTTCCATCATTCCTAAATTGAGTCCCAATCAATCTCGGGATTTCAACACAAATTAATTTCATAATTATCATCAGTTAGCATATATGTTTCTATAATTGTTAAGCAGTGCCACACCGGATAGCTGCATCTAGCAGTATATCAATCTGTTTTGTCACTACGTATGTTGTTCATTCACAGGTATGGACACTATAAGAAAATGCGTGAAGCAATTGACAAGTACGAGGGCGGGTTAGAAATGTTTTCTCGTGGTTACGAGAAATTTGGTTTTACTTCCAGGTATAATATTACATAACTTTCTAAACACTGTTGTTTTCTTCCCTTTTATCCTTAGATGACTTACACGGAGTTCATCCTAGTTCATCACTGAATGCATCTTTGAAAAACAATTCTGTTGTGGTAGTTACACATTGATAATACATTTTGTAAAACTGGTTTCTCCTTAAATTGATGATTTGAAATGCTTCCAGAAGTTGATATCCAATTGAATATGCTTCTTGATTAGATTGATGTTATGACAAGATGTTACTTCCTACGTTAATCAAACATGTCATACTTAAAACTTAAAAGGGCTGCAGCCACCAAGGTGAAGAAATTTATGTTCCAAACCATGTAGCCAGGGTTTTAAATATCATTAATTCTTCTTAGATCCAAGGGCTTGATAAATCTTATGATTGTGTGTGTGCCTTTTTTTTATGGGAAAGACTCAAATGTTGGTATTACACCATTTTGAATTGTGTGAAGCGCCTGTGTTTTTGTTCATTTAGCATTGAAATTGATAGATGTCTGTTACTTCAAGGTCTGGACAGATTTTTGTACTGTTATATCTTCTTAAAAGAAAGTTAAACATTTTCGCAGAGTTATCTGTGAGTGGTAGTTAATAGGTATTTCTATACTTACGTTATCTATATTTGTATTGTCAGTGCGACTGGTATAACTTACAGGGAATGGGCACCTGGTGCCAAGGTTAGTACCATTAATTTCTTTAACTGTGAGCAGTTTTTTTCCTTCCTCGCCATAATACCATGCTTCTCAAATAGTTTTTTCAACAATTATTCTTGTAATTCTGTATCTCAGAATGATAGCAGCAATACTTTTCAATCCATCCAGATCATGTCCTTTAGGGTCTTATGGAAAGGAAGAAATAGCAAGCAAATTACTTTGTATCTGGCTAGAAGTTCTCTTTATATAAACTGTTTCTTGTTCTCTTTGAATCTCGTTTAATGCACACTGTTGAATTTTCCTCCCTAGTCTAGTTTGTCTTACTATTGGTTTAATTTGGTTGGTTGCTTCTAGTTTGATGTACTGGAAACATTTTAGAGGGGGGTGGGGGGTGGTTTCAATGAGTTTGGTGAAATCTTACTAGATTACCTATCTAAACAATTCTGTTTGGATGCATACGCAGTGTATTTTAGTTACTAGTTTAGATATTGCTCACGTTTTGTCTTGAATAAAACCATGGTTTGTTTCCTCTTCTCTCTTTATGTTCACATGAACTGTTCTTTTTTTTTCTTATGATTGTTCTAGTTGAATTGTTACAACAATAATTACAAATTTTATAGGTAAAATTGCAGGCAGAGGTCCCCAAACTTTGATGTTTGTTGCACTTTGGTCTCCAATCTTCAAAGTGCACTATTTACATCCCCAATCTTTCATTTTAGTAGCACTTCGGTCCCCATTTGACAAGTTTACTCGTCGCTAATTAACACGATAAAATTTTATTCAAAAAAGGGTATTTCCCCTCTCTTTAACTAAATAAAAAAAACAAAAAATAAGAATTAAAAAAATGGAAATCTTTCTTCCCCATGCAACTCCAACCCAATCCACTTCATGTCCACACAACTATTGCATATCACTGCCAATCACTTTGACATGGGCTTGGATAGGAATAAGATTCTTATTTTATATTCTTTGTTTTTATTTAATTTTTTGTTTATTTGAAGATAATGATAAAACTGTCATTTTAATAAAATTTTAGCTTAAGTGCTACTAAAATGAAAGATTGAGGACCTAAATGCTCCGTTTAGAAGAATGGGGACCAAGGTGCAACATGATTCCAAGTTTTGCGCATCTCTGCTGCTATTTTCCCAATTTTATATGGTAACTAGTTTTATAAACATATAATATATTCTTAGTTCTCTTTTCTATGCATTTCGCAGTGGGCGACACTTATTGGAGATTTCAACAACTGGAATCCTAATGCTGATGTCATGACTCGTGTAAGCGTTATCTTTTCATTATTGGAACATCCTATATATATATTATCCATTTAACTTGTCAATAAATGCTGAAGTTGATTTCCTGTAGTGCAAGAATAATTTATAACGTTATTTACGAAGTAACAAGTTAAACCTCATTTCAAATAAACTTGAGGTAAACTACATGAGTTCTTTTTCACCTACTCTGTCAATCCAACGCTACATCTATTTAACATCCTACAAAATCATATCTTGTGCAACCACATCGTGCCATGTTACCTCTTTATTCTATCGCGATCATTGGAATCTTGGGGGTCAACTACATTAATTATTTTCTGCTACTTTTTTCAAACTAGTGCTATATTTATTATGATGTCCCACAAAATCTAATCTTGGGAAACCAGCCAACCACATCGTCAAACATTCAAGTTTTTTTGATTTAACGAATTGTTTCCATCGTCAGCCAACCACAACCTCATGTCTCATGTTATCCATTTTGGTATGGTCAAACATATTTGTTAACATCCCCATTTTTCTTACGTTAATCCTTGAACTCTTTGTGCTTTAACGAACGTATAGTTTGTCTAATAACGGTTCTTTAGAACTTTCCTTTTACTTTGATCGGTAACTCAAAATCATATGACATCTTCATAGCACTTATTCATTTGGCCAATCCCATGATAATGCGTTACTTCCTCTTTGAGTCCTCCAATAAAAATAATAATCAATTCTCTATACCTGAAGTAATCTTGCTTTGGGACATGGTACTCTATTCTAGCTCTACTATCCTTTTTGTTCCTACTACGTATAGGAGATTCTATGTATTTTGTCCATGATAAAACGTTATTCTATGCATTCCATTTTACTTCCACTTAACCTGAAGTCTTTATATTCCGAAGTGAATGTGCAAGTTTCTGACTTCAGTTCTTCTTCTCCTAGTTTAATCAACTAAAACTATATTAGCAACGAATAACATACACAAATGGACATTATTTTGACTTCACCTGTAACTCATCCAGGACTAGAGCAAAAAGAAATATTTTCTATCTTTGGTAGTCTATATTCTTTAGTCACGTTGATTTTCTCTATTCTGTTTAGTGTCTAAAACATGGCAATAATTTTGGTTGGTTATATTGCTTTGCCATCTCTATTATCCATGTTATCATATGATTGACTGACCAATTGTTTGAGCAGAATGAATTTGGAGTCTGGGAGATCTTTTTGCCGAACAATGCAGATGGTTCTCCTCCTATCCCCCATGGTTCCCGTGTGAAGGTAATACTTGTAGATGGGATAGAGCAGAGGATCATGAATTTTAGTTATTTCACTGTCCTCTTGAAATGGTTCTTCACCTTATTTTTCTTATCAATTCGATTGAACAAATAGTAGTTTTGTTAGAAACTTCAGCTAATGGAGAATCCTTATCTTACCATTCCACACCTTTCTGAATTCTTCCCTCTGTCAAAATTTACTAGTGAAGATAAATTTACCGATAAGACAGGCTGGACTGGTTTGCTACTGCCTCTGCAATGCATCAGTGCAAGTTGCTTTGACTTGATACAATTTTAGGTGAAAAAGCTTCCACAACAGGGTGGAGCAATTATTGTACTTCTACTCATATATGCTCTTCTTCACTAAATTTCTCATCTTGTCTTGAACCTTCAACAATTCAACATCTTGCTAGCTCAGTTATTCGTCATCTAGTTTCAGGGTGTAGATCAGTTACAAATAATTTCCAACTTTTGATTCTTCTGGAGATGTCTCAAAATATATGCAACATTTTTACAGCTTGTTTGGTAAGGATTTTTGGGGGAAGAATTGATTTTGAATAGTGATATGATGGGAAATGTGTGGTTGAAAAAAAAGAAAAAATTATTGATGTGATGGAAAATATTATTTTATTGAAGAATATGTGGTTGAAAATGAGAATTGATTTACTGTAGAAAAATGAGAATCCCTCCCAAATAGGGCCTTAGTAAATTTATTCTCTTCATACTTCTGCTAAAGAAATAATGACCCGATACATGCTTAGGCGTAAAAAGGGAAAGTATAGAATGGAAAATACACATTTTCTACACTTTTCAGAATTATTTGTACCAACCGATGTTTTGAGGACCAAACACGGACCACAGAGCAATTTAGAGAATTTTTTTATCTGACCTTGTATAGTTGGTTTAATGCCGCAACTAGCAGTCCTATAGAGGGGTTGCCTAACTTTATGTCTTTTCTCTCTTGTATAAGTTGATAATACACTTCCCGTGTATTCTTCTTTGATGAATAAAATTATTGGATTATCTATCAATAAAAAAAAATAAGGAAGAAATATTTTATACTGCATCTTGTAAAGAGATTTTATAATTTTGTGCTTGGCTGTCTACATATGTTCAGATGCATGAGGTCAAAGATTTGTACTGGGATCTTTGTTATCTAAGTTTACTGAAAGGTTATTGGTTTGTATACAATTCTCGTACTTCTACTCATATACAAGCCTGACAAAATTTCTCAGCCTGTCTCAAAATAGTACCTTTCTCTGGAGAATTTATTCACTTCTTACTCTTCTTAAAAAAATCATGTCGCAACACATGCTTAGATGTAAAAATTGGAAAGGATAGAAAGGAAAATACACATGTTCTACTCTTTCCTAAAGAATTATTTATGCCATGTCAAAATGGAGTGTACTTGATAAGGAAGAGCTATTTTATACTGCATCTTGTGAGTTGTGATGAATTTTTATGATTTGTATGTGTCTCTGGCTGTCTACATATGTTCAGATGCATGAGATCAAAGATCTTCACTTGGATACTTGTTATCAAGCTTGCTGCAAGGTTATTGGTGTGTATACAAAGTCCTTGAAGTTTTTGATTGTATGAATCTCTGTGCATTTATAATGCAGATTCGCATGGAGACTCCATCTGGCATTAAAGATTCTATTCCAGCTTGGATCAAATTCTCCGTACAGGCTCCTGGAGAAATTCCATACAATGGAATATATTATGATCCTCCAGAAGAGGTATTACAATCTACTACACCTTATTTGTGTACCTCACAGCGAGATTTAGCATTGAAAATGGTGAACAGTGGATGATCTGGGACATGGAAATGACCATATTGTGACTTTTCAGTGTCAAAAAGTTTTAAGCAAAATTTTCAACAAGAAAAATTTCTTTACCTATTGGAAGCTTTATCAGATTTTATGCACTGGACTTTGATCCATGAAATAATTCTGTAGGTTCATTACACGTGAATTTGCAAGTTTAGAAGATAAATCTTAAGAGTATCCCCTTTCTTGAAAGGTTATATGTTGCTTTCTTCAATCAGCCTCTGGTGCTGGTATAGATATTATGTTATAATCCTCCTCAATTCCTTTTAGGCTAATGATGTTTTTTTCAGGAGAAGTATGTTTTCAAACATCCTCGGCCTGAGAAACCAAAATCACTCAGGATATACGAGTCTCACGTTGGAATGAGTAGCAAGGTGTGCATCTCTTCTCTCTCATGTAATGAATAAACTTATGTGCTTTTATTTATCTGCATTTTCCTTGACTCAGCATATTTTTAAATGATCCACTGGAACTTGCATTTATTTTTTTTGAAAGGTAATCGAATATTATATTAATCAAAGTTGATACACAGGATGTGTATCATCAATACAAATCAGAAAGGAAACAACAAAAATTGGGCAGCCCATCTATATGCCTAATAGCCACAAATTAAACCTAGTATACAATGTCAAATAAAACAACTCCTTAAACTGCTCTACTGTTCGTGTTTGGTCCTCAAAGCAACGTCCATTTCTTTCTCTCCATATACACCACACGATGCAACCCGGAATAAGGTCCCATACAACTTTGCTATCCTTATCGCGTAACTTCCTCCTCCATGTCTTTAACATGTCCTCCATACGCCTCGGCATCACCCAAATCATACGTTGCGACATCAAAACATCGTTCCACAATAAACGAGCAGCATCACAATGAAGAAATAAATGATCAATCGTCTCCCCATCCCTCTTACACATATAGCACCACTCTGTAACATAAAAACCCCTTGTGCGAAGGTTATCCACCGTTAACACCTGTCCTCTTACCACCGTCCATAATAAAAATGCCACTCGTGGGGGCAGCTTACATTTCCAAACCCTCTTCCAGGGGAATGAGCTCTCTGCAGCTCCCGACAGAGATCTAAAATAGGTACGAACAGAAAAAATACCATCACGTGTCAATCTCCACCTGCTACTATCATCATCTCCTGCCCTGATATGTATCTCATATAGTGATGTCAAAAACATCGCATAATCATCCAATTCCCAGTCCTGTAGACCCCGGACAAAAACAGTGTTCCAACTGGGGTTCCCATTGTGAATATCTAAGATGTCATTCACCATGGCATTCGGCTCCAACGTAAGACGATACAAAGAAGGAAATCTCACCTTAAGCGATTGATCTCCACACCAACAGTCATCCCAAAAGCTTATAGTATTTCCATTCCCCACAGCAAATGTCAACCTATCCCTAAAATCATTCCACCCTCGCCGGATGTATCGCCACAAACTCACCCCATAAGGACCACGTCTCTCACCTGAGCACCATCCCCCTTCCGTAACGCCATATTTTGCCCCTATGACAGACCTCCAAAAGCTCTCCCTCTCCACCCCAAATCGCCACAACCACTTACCCAACAGGGCCTTATTAAACACAACAAGACTTCTCAAACCGAGACCACCGAGTCTAATTGGAGAACAAACCGCACGCCAATTAACCAAATGCAACTTCCTCTCCTCTCCTAATCCTCCCCAAAGAAACTCTCTTTGGATCCTCTCCAATCTTTTTGCCACTGCGACAGGAATAGGGAACAATGATAGAAAGTAAGTAGGAAGATTCGACAAAGTGGACTTTATGAGAGTAAGACGCCCTCCCTTCGAAAGGTACATACGCTTCCACCCTGCTAACCTCCTCTCCATCCTTTCCACAATATCGTTCCAAATCTGTATACTTTTGAACTGTGCTCCTAGAGGAAGCCCGAGATAAGAAATAGGCAATTGTGCCACCTTGCAATCCAAAATATCGGCTAACTCCTCCACGTTATCAACCTCTCCCACTGTGATAGCCTCAGATTTTCCCAAATTTATTTTCAATCCAGAGACAGTTTCAAAGCATAAGAGTAAACGACGCAAGTTCCTGAATTGCTCAGCATCCGCGTCACAAAAAATTAGCGTATCATCTGCAAATAGCAAGTGAGAGACTTGTAACTGCTCTACGGCAAAACCTTTTATCAAACTTTGCCCCTCAGCCTTCTCAAGCATCCTACTAAAAGCTTCCATAACAATGACAAACAGCAGTGGGGACAGAGGGTCCCCTTGTCTCAATCCCCTACTCTTTGCGAAAATAGCCTGCGGGGAGCCATTCACCATAACTGAATATGAAACCGTAGAAATACAAAACTGAATCCACCGACACCATTTCTCCCCAAAACCACATCTCCTAAGCATGTACAAAACAAATCCCCAATTAACATGATCATATGCCTTCTGAATATCGAGTTTACATAACATTCCTGGTACCCCCAAGCGCAATCTTGTGTCAATGCATTCGTTTGCTATAAGAACGGAATCCAAAATCTGGCGCCCTTTGACGAAAGCATTCTGAAATTTAGACACAACCTTTCCCAACACCTCCTTTAATCTGTTCGCCAAGATCTTCGCAATAATTTTGTAGATCCCACTAACTAAGCTGATAGGACGGAAGTCCTTAATATCAGTCGCTCCCGGTTTCTTAGGAATGAGCACAATGAATGTAGCATTGGCGCTTCGTAAGAATCTTCCACACTGAAAAAAGTAGGTAAGGACGTCAACGATGTCTGATCGCACTACTTCCCAACAACCCTTATAGAATGAGAAAGAGAATCCATCGGGTCCTGGAGCCTTATCGTCGTTCATACTAAACACCACCTCCTTAATTTCATCCTCCCCAAATGGTCTTTCTAACCAACTAACATCCTCCTCATCAATAGTTGAAAAGTCTAACCCCTCCAGTTCAGGCCTCCAATCCGACTGCTCACTATACAGGGACTGATAAAAACTTACCATATGGACCCCGATATCATTTGGATCCTCATAAGTAACTCCATCAACCTCCAACATAGTAATTAGATTGTTGCGCCTATTGGAGTTAGCTACCTTATGGAAAAATTGGGTGCATCTGTCTCCCTCTTTCAACCACGTGACCCTAGATTTCTGACGCCAAGCAATCTCCTCCATCTCCACCAACCTCTCCAGCTCTACCCTTAATTCTCCACGCCTCGCTCTGTCATCTCCAACCAACCCATGATTTTCCTCCAACCTATCCAGTTCTTCTATATCTGAGAGGCATTGATTTTTGCGAAAAGTGACATCACCCACAACCTCCTCACTCCACCTCTTAAGATCCTGTTTCAATGCCTTTAATTTCCGATCTAATATAAAACTAGGGGACCCCCTGAAGTCATAAGATGCCCACCAATTCCGTACCCGTTCCTCAAACCCTTCAACTTTTAGCCACATCTTCTCAAACCTGAAGGGCTTTCTTCCACTGCTCCCCACATTCCCGGAAAGTAAGATGGGGAAATGATCAGAATACAACCTCCCTAGTCTCCTTTGCGTGACCTCTGGATACTTGGCCTCCCACTCCCCACATATCAAAAATCTATCTATGCGAGATAGAACACGTTGGTCTCGATTAGATGACCAAGTAAAATCTCCCCCCATCAAAGGCAAATCCACTAACATATTCTCCCTAATAAAATCTGAGAAGTCCTCCATAGCCCTTGTTAGTCTCCCCCCACTAGACCTCTCATTGGGAAAACGAACAACATTAAAGTCTCCTCCAATACATGTTGGGAGGTTCCACCAACTCATCATCCCAGTCAACTCATCCCACAAACCACCTCTACTCTCATCAACATTAGGCCCATAAACTCCTGTAAACATCCAACGGAAACTATCTCCAACATTTCTAAACGATAGCGATAGAGAATATATCCCTTCACTAACCTCCTCCAATTCACAAACTCTAGTATCCCACATTACTAACATTCCTCCTGAGGCTCCCGATGACCCTACAAACTGAAACCCCACATGCTGTCCCCCCCAAAGACTTCGCGCCACAGCCCTCGAAACGACCTCCAACTTTGTTTCTTGTAGGCATACTAGGTCAGCCCTCCATCCCCTTAATAGATTCCGAACACCTAGTCTTTTTCCAGCTTCATTAAGCCCCCTCACATTCCAACTAATAATTTTTGGAGTCATCTAAACCTCTCTTCATCCCTCCCCGTATTGCCTCTCCTTGTCTCTCCACCCTTGAGATCATAATTTACCGACCATTCGAGACGCTTAAGTTCACGATCACCTTTTCTTCTTGTCTTACCTCCTGGTGTACCCATCCCATGTCCCCTTTCAGCCTCCAGATCCTCGAAGAATTGTACAAGCCTAGTTTCCTGCCCATCACATGACACACCGACCGTCTTGCTGAAATCTAAAATTCTTTGAAGGACCCAACTCGATGGCTGAGGTCTAACATCAGACCCGCTAATTCTCGCCATACCCTCAACATTCATGGGAACATAATAGCTTCCCTCCTCGGCCTCTGCTCGAGCAACTTCACCGTATGTATCCCCCGTCTCGACTCCTCCGACCCACACAACCAAAGCATTATCATTCCTTGGATCCCCTTCCTTCGGAGACTTAGAAAGTCTCCTACACTAACTGTTCACCACCCTAGTTCTTTGAGCCTCGGCCCTTGCAGTTTCTCAATAATCAAAGTTGGACTATCCCCCACCACAATTTCATGTTCTTGCTCATTATCCAACAATGATCCCTGTATAGGGTGAATCGTGCCTAGCCCATCCTCACCCCGAGATTCTGTCTCTCGAGGCGCCTCGATCCTAGAATCCTCACCATCCCTATATGATTCACCCCTCTCGACCATATTGTCATCACCGAAGGAATTTACCACTACCGTTTGCGTCTGAATTTCGCCTGGAGGCTTATCTAAACCCACCCCACACTTAGCACAACAATTGTTCATGGGGTCCGCTAGAGACCTTTTTTCCACCTCCTCAAACAAGTCATCCAATTCCTTTTTCAACGTCTGAATGCGAGCCCGTAAAGCTGCGTTATGGTCATGTCCCTCAGTCTCCACCCTTTCCTTACTCACCAATTCCCGCTGATCAGCACTATTCGATGTCCCAACGTTAGCCGTCACGTCGGCATAAGTTACCCCAGATCGCCTCTTTTCAGCACTTATTCGTTGTTTCGCCTTGTCTCTGGAAACAAGTGAGTCAACAACTGCTTGAAACACACGTGAGATCGATGCCCAACCTTCTCCATTCGCACCTTCCGACACCATCACAACTCCTTTTCGACGCCTATCCTCGTACTGAGCTATCATCAAAAACCTGCCACGCTTGTTAGCACATCGTTGTGCCAAGAAGGCTCGCGAAGATTCATCAAACTTAGCAACAAAGTCCTCCCTCCTATCAGCCATCCTTAATTTGTCTATCATATTCACCATCCAGACGGCACCATATCGGCCCATGCAAATTGCACCCGATATCTTCGAACCCCATTCGGATAGCTTAATAAACCCCGAATCCATAGCAGACACAACGAACTCCTTTGCCTCAACACGAAATCGTGAATTGAAGACCTTTATACCCCCAGTACGAGACTGATTCCCACAATTTTGAGCAAATGAACCAACAGATGATGAAACCAATGGTCGAACTGGCCTCGGGACAGCAGATTGAATCTGAGCAGGTCTCAGATGCGGCGCGTGGTCCCCACGCGCCGTCCCACGCGCCGGTCCACGCGCCAGCGAGTCGGGTTGAACTCCGGCTGCCTGGCCTGCTGGACTCGGAATCGCCTGCACAGGGCCCCTGGCCGGCGCGTTCGGTGGTGAGATGCCTGGAAATGGCCGAATCGGGAGCAGGCAGCCGTGAGCCATCTTCTCCTTCGCTGAATCTGTACCGGAACTGCTTCCTCCCAGTGATGCGACGTCACTGGCCGCCGACCCTTCTCCGGTAGGAACGACGGTCAGCCCGTGGCACAGGCGAAACAATGTTCTAGGGTTTCGATCTGCAGTCGAAGGGCCGGAAGCGCGGCTGGATATTTGTGGCGTGAGGCCGGTAGGGATTTGTTGGACTGGCGCCGGCTGCACGCCGTCGACATCGTCGGCCGGAGGGGGTGGTAGAGGCTGGGTAAGAAAAGGTTGGGTAGTTTTGGATTTTAGGGAGATGTGCTCCATTAGGGTTCAGAGTATCAAAAGATCTTACCCTCAGGTGTTCTGCAATATCCTTCTCATCCACATTGCAACTTGCATTTATTAATAGCCATTAACTTAAGATGAATGTTAAATTTTCACCCTAGATAACCTTTAACCATTTTGGAAAGACTTTTGAACTTGAAGTCATTTGAGTGCACATTTTACCGTCATTGAACAATATTTGGAGACTTGAGAACTCAAAGCAAGAATTTATAGCTTCTTAAAAACTGAGAAGCCAGAAACCAGAAGCAACTACTAGGGCTTCTCTGTGTATTTTCTCAGCAGACAATACAATACAAATGCAACATAAAAATATGTGGAGTGAAACCAGTTTAAGAATGTGATCCTTACAGCTACTAACTGCTTGTCAACCATAAAATGTAAAGGTGATGATGCCCTATGCGAGCTAGCATGCTACCTCATCCCTCCTCTCTTTTCGCTCACATGTCTGCATTGACAATTTGGTGACTTCTTCATCCATCTAGTTTGGCTACCTTCCGTTGTGAAAGCCATTCTTGTACAGTGTAAAGTTGTCACGTTCTACTCCTATAGCCAGTTGATTTTATATAGAAACTTAAGGTTTTTTTTTATTGCCAAATAATCAATAAATTTGGCTAGTGCTTTCTATAACTTTCTTTAAAGATTGCTTCAGGTTGAAAAGTTATTGCTAACTTCCCCAATCTTATAGATGATGTCCAACTTATGTTGATAAGTTTTGGCTTCATTCTATGGTGCTTCCTCCCTTTTGTGATGATGTGATAGTTGTTGGCTGCACATTAACTTCACCTGGTTCTTATTTCTTGAACTTGAATGTAGGAGCCTATTATCAATACATATGCCAATTTTAGGGACGAAGTGCTTCCTCGTATCAAAAAGCTAGGTTATAATGCTGTTCAGATAATGGCAATTCAAGAGCATTCATATTATGCCAGCTTTGGGTAATCCATTTCACCTTTAATTATTACACTTGACTACTTCCACTGTCATTTTTCAATGTAGTAAATGTAAACTCGGAATTTCCTCTTTTCCCCTCTTTTAACAAGACTTTATGTCCTTTGATTTGTGTTCATCAGTTACCATGTGACAAATTTCTTTGCGCCAAGCAGCCGTTTTGGGACTCCTGACGATCTTAAGTCTTTGATAGACAGAGCTCATGAGTTGGATCTGGTTGTTCTCATGGATATTGTGCACAGGTAATAATTGAATTTCATTGATAAAATCAACTTAAGTGGATTTTGTGATACAGTGGAACCTGTTTACTTCTTCCTATTAGTATCATGTTTTCTATGGGTTTTAGATCATCAAAATATTAATAGACAGGCTAATTTGAATTTTATACTTAAATGTATGTGAATTTCGACCCCAAATTTTTACTAGCACTGTGTAGATTATACTGTTAATTTCCAAACATGTGCAAGAGTTTATGGGGGAGCTGCAGCAGAAGAATGATGGTCTTTTTTTTTGTCCCCCTCCTTTTTATCTGGGCAAGGAAAATTATCATTAATATAAAGCAGAAATTATGTCATCCACAAGCTATTCTTTTGAACTCTGTCTATTTGTGTTGGAGCTCAGATTAATTTCATAGATTATTCTGGATCCTGTAAGTTAGACGTGTGGAAGATTTGCGAAATATTATGTTATAGATTGGCAAAAGACTTTCAAAATCTCAAGAGGGAAAGATCTAGTTAATGATATCAGATTAGTCAGGAAGGAAAAATGATCTGGGCAAGGCAGAAAATGCTCCATGCCTCAATCTGGTCGAAGTCTTCATGGTGGAAGAGCAGTGTGGGGTTCAGGGGGTTTTGATTAAAAAAAATACATGGGGAATGATTGTTTTATGGAATTTCAATTTGGGTTTAAGAGCTTCATTGTTATGCTTCCAGCTTTGGTTAAAAAGTTTGATGGTTAGAGCAGTGGTAGATAATTTTCACAGGGGAGAAATGGTAAATGTGGCATCA
This sequence comes from Fraxinus americana, assembly GCA_035079005.1. Taxonomy (NCBI): domain Eukaryota; kingdom Viridiplantae; phylum Streptophyta; class Magnoliopsida; order Lamiales; family Oleaceae; genus Fraxinus; species Fraxinus americana. Next base: position 38,989,392 of record CM068708.1, read on the forward strand.
CTGGCCAGTTTTAGGCTTAAAATGCTGGTAGATGATTATCCTTACTCCGTAGCTCGCAAGAGGATTTTGGTCTGGTTCAAGCGATTTGCTCAGTGGGAGACAAAAAAAGGTTTTTTCTAAAATTCTCAGAATGTACAGGAGAAATCAGAATTTGGGTATGGCTTGATGTAAGTACAGTTGCTGATATGAATTCCAAGGAGATTGAGATGGCATATAAAATGAATCTTTTCTCCTTTCGGGATGGGATGGACAGGGAGGAGGATATAGTGCCGGACACAATCTATTTATCCTGAAAATCCGAGTTTTGATATTACTATGCTCAATTGTATGCTATTCAACTGTGCAGTTAACTCATACTTTTCTTTTGGCAATATGTATATTTTTTTCCCATTATTACCTCACCTCAAATGTTTTATATATCAGCCATGCATCAAATAATACTTTGGATGGGCTGAACATGTTTGATGGCACCGATAGCTGTTACTTTCACTCTGGATCCCAGGGTTATCACTGGATGTGGGACTCTCGACTTTTTAATTATGGACACTGGGAGGTATGTTCACTTTTGAAAACTAGAACGGACTGAATATATTATTCAATATTTTACCTTCTTTTGAATATCGTCAAATATAGCAACTACTTTGATTTTTTGTTGTAGGTATTAAGGTTTCTGCTCTCTAACGCAAGATGGTGGTTGGATGAGTACAAGTTCGATGGTTTCAGATTTGATGGTGTGACGTCAATGATGTATACTCACCATGGCTTGCAGGTATTTCCATCTTGGTTGGTGAGACTTGGCTTGTACTCTTTATTGGATCAATGTAGTTAATAAATGAGTTGCATTGCATGAACTTACATATATGAAAGCAGTTGTAATTGCCACGAAATAGGCAAAGCTCCTTGTGCTGTTCCATAAATTTGTTTTAACAGTTTGAAAATAGTTGTCATGTCAAATAGGGAAATGATGGAAGAATGGGCTATCTTCGAGTAATACTTTTCGGAATGTTATTTTGATTATTGAGAAAATTGGATTCTCTGTTACTTGGAGTATAAGATCATCTTCAAAGACTTTTAAAAAGTGAGATGACCTTAAAGAGTCTAACCTTAAAATTAGGTTCCAAGAGACTATTTTAGCTTTTGTAAAATAGCGCAAAATTCACTTGCTATTTGTATTTTATCAAGATTGCGTTTCATAAAATTGCAAGTTTCAATATTACTCTATTTAAATTATTCATATTATTTTCAATATTTTAGCTATTGACATCTGGAAAACATATATTAATTGAAAAATGAGGGAAAAACAACAAATGAATGATGCGAAAAGTAAAATAAAGAGCAAAAATAAAGAGTTTGTTGGAGTATATAAAAAATTTACTCTTTAAATTTAAAGATGCTCAATATTACGATCAATATGCTCTTTAAAATAAAGAGTCTCTTGAAAATGCTCTAACAAATAGTTAGCTTTAGAGTATGTTTGGTAAAGCTTTTTGTAGTCCTTCGGTACGTTGATAAAAGCTATGAATCTTGCGGAATGTGTGACTAAAAATGATCTTTGACTAGCTTACAATCTTGAAAACACTTTACCAAACATACTCATGTTTTCACCCTTTTTCTTTGTTCATTATCCACCTTATCCATAAGAAGTTCCATTTACATGTTTTTGAACTTTTTTCAATGAGAAAACTGCATTTCTTCCTAAATGACCTTATGTTTTAATGACATTAAAATTACAAAGTTTTCTTCTTCAAATAATTGTATGAATGTTTGTGTTGGATAAATTCCTCTTTTGTTGCATGTATAATTTATTAGTTTTCAGTTAAATTTTATTCGCTGTATTGTTCAATTTCCAAACATTTGATTGTTAGTGTGAAGAATATTATAAAGTGTATATAATAAACTTGTTTATATTACAAAGTAAAAGACCCTATTTATAGGGCTGTAAATAACTCTAAAAAGAAAGATTGCATAATAATTATACAATCAACTATTAAGGAAAATAATCATACACTATTGGAAAAATATCATAGAGATTATTCTTTCCATATCTTCAACAGTTAGAAAGCTGTAAGTGTGCTTTATGCATATCAAACATGTCATACGGGAAACTCTATGTATGCCTGAATTAATGAAGTATATCGAGGCCATAAAAAATATAGGTTTTCTATGAATAAATCATCAATAGTTTTAGCATTTCTTGGTTTTGACATCATGACAATATCATTGAAGAAATTTGTGATGCTGGTTGTGTCTAGTCTCTCTTTGATATCCTTTGTACGTCCTCTCACAAATGTTTTTATTGCTTATAGGTTGCATTTACTGGAAACTACAATGAGTACTTTGGATTTGCAACGGATGTTGATGCTGTAGTTTATTTGATGCTGGTCAACGACCTCATTCACGGGCTCTTCCCTGAAGCTATAATCATTGGTGAAGATGTAAGTCTATCAATATCATTTGGCAGCCATAAATATGGTTTGATGTTTGTTTTTTTAACTGGGGTGGAGAAATATTAGAAGGAATTTGACATTTTCACTTTTCCCTTGTTGGATTTCATAGTGATGGAGAAAAGAAAATTGAAGGACGCAAAATACTTTTTTCTTGTGTAACGTCTCGGGGCCTCATGTCCAAGCCGTTATATCATACATATTGTCAACTTTGGGAGGGTATCTGCCCTTTTACCCCTCACGGCTTTCCACCTCCCAAAATTTGAACCTAAGACCTGTCTTATAAGGGGTTTAGATTGAATCCTAGCATCGATTGGGTCCAATTCCACTTGATTTTTAAAGTTTTATGTTAAAATTTTTTAAAAATATGTATCAGCACAAGTTTGTGTACAAACTCCTTAGCACCCATTCCACTTGATTTTATTTCCCACCATTTACTTCTTCTTCCCTTCTAGCCAGTAAAACATCCTATGTTTTGATTGTGACTTTTTGTTGATATACATCTATATAAGTTTGAACGCTCAAGTTGTCTGGCACACACTAGCATTTATCAGACATTTACACTGAACAGAATTAAATAGTAGGGCTGGGTATGAAGAAAATTGCCTGGGCAGATCATCATAACACAGGTAGTCAAATCATCTGTATAAAGAAAATATTGAAAATGAAATACCATCAATGCCAATAAAGAAAGGTCAATAAGTTCGGAACAAGTTGTTCACATCTTATGGAAATAGGATTCCTAAATTAAATCTCCTGTCAGGACTTGGGTTCTGCTTTATTGCTTTTTTGAGAGTGTCCATAGAGTTAATCATCAAAGCTAATTCTTTCCATGACCCAAACCAACTGCTGCTTTCAACTCTGTAAGGGAGGTAGTTTTTCCATATTCTGTTTTAAGTGGTAATTTTAGAACATGCATACATTACATCAAGTTGATGTACCACATCATCTATTTTAGGTATATGTTTTTCAGTAAATTTGGGGTTAGCTACATATCTTTGTTCTCGTGACTTCATTCAATCCTTTGCCACTCCTATCAAGAGATCCAATAAATTCAAATCCTTTTTTTTTCCCTTTACAATCATGTTAGGTTGTGTTAGTTTTAGTCCACATCTCCCTCTTCTGACATGATATATTGGGATCTCATCTCTTTTGTGAATGAAAATTTCTTTCAATTCTATGCAAGACTAGGCAGGACCACTAAGTCATCATTTCCTTAATTTATCCTCATTAGGTTTCACCTTCGCCGGTTGGCATATATTCTGCTTTCTTGTTCTATTAAATATTATTTATAGCATGGACATTCAGGCTCCATCTTAACAACATCATTCATGTTATATTCTCTTAATGGAGATTTTATCCTTAAACGGTCCAACACTTCGTACTATAAACTGGAGCAATAATTCGATATTTGTTCCTTAACATTTTGAGATTTCATAGTTATTGCCTATTTACAAAGCAAAAAGATAATGTTGGTCACTCATGATTAGAAATGTTGTTTTCGGCAATGCTTCACTAGCATCTAAGATCTTGTTTATTGTAAACATCGAAGTTACTTTACTGATCTACTCTTTAGCAAATTTCTTTTGCAGGTCAGTGGCATGCCAACTTTCTGTATTCCTGTTCAAGATGGTGGTGTTGGATTTGACTATCGTCTTCATATGGCAATTGCTGATAAATGGATTGAGATACTCAAGTATGATGTCCTCGAAGCTCTAGATACATCTGTTCTTGAAAGTACCTGTTGTTTGAAATATTGTTGTGTATAGAAGAGTACGTTTTGACAAACAATTTCACAGAAAAGGGTAGGATGTAGATTTGGGAAATGCAAGTTTATCTATGTTCTCCCCCTCCCCCCTCCATTTTTTTTTGGTGTGTGTGGGTGGGTGTGGGGTGCGGGGGGGTTGGGGGGGAGGGTTGGGTTTTGCTAGCCTAGTACTTGTATTGGGATGAAAGTGCAGTGACTCGACCTAGTGAAAATGACAAGAGAAGACATGATTGCAGATGAAGATCCATAAAACTATGTTCGGATCTCACTCAAAGTTGCTACTACCTCCCAACTTCTTTCTATTTCTAATTTAAACAAACTTCCCTGTTTTTAATCTTAGCAAGAATATTTACACTGGATCCATATTACAAGAGGAGCAAAGGAATCTGAATTCATGCACTTGGTTAAGAAGCGTCCCATGGTTTTCTTATGATGTACCACTTGATATAAAAGTTTAAGCTATTATATAGAGTTACACGTATATCATTTTAAAAACATTGTTTTCAACATGTCCTCTCATGTGTAAGCGGGATTAATTTTTAACCATTAAAGCCTAAGGCGTGCTCAATTCATTTAAATGGGTGACCTTGGGACTTGGACTCAAAATTTTTGCGTGCACTGATACTGTGTTGAACCACTTAATCTAAAAGATTTAAGCCATTAAATAGAGCCACGTGTATATCATTTAAATATTATATTCGACATCTTATATTGGTAATGAACTATGTTTTGGGATCTGAGTGAGGTTTACACAGAGATGGCATTGGAAAAAGGGAAATAGGTGGTATGCATGACAATTATATTTGTTGCTTGATTTAGACTTTGAACTTGTGTTGTATAATTGTACGCAAAAGCTACAGTGGAAATTTGGCACCATCGTGCCATGTTATCTCAATGTGAACATATAGTGTGCATGTTATATACGAATGGAGATAAGGGGAAGAGTTTCCATATTCTTTTTGGTTCTTTCTGAAATTCTAATTGAATGTGTAAGCAAATTTAAAACATTGGAATCGTTGTTGTACTATTTTGCATTCAAATGCCTATTTCTGAATCCTGGAACGATTATTTTCCTCATTTTGATTGAAAAGGATGGTGTGGGAAAAATATATCTTTTGACATGAAGTTTGTGGGATAAGCTGATGTCAGATTAGAATAATGTGATACTATGTTCACTGATGTAACGTAAATGAATAAATGCATGATCTCAAGACATGGTATACAGCGAAGTTCAGGTGATTTTTATAGCATCTGATATGTGGAGCTAATCTATAGTTTCAGCTAACTTTAAGCATTTTAATCATTTCTATACCAATGTGCATTAAAATATGTATTTTAGATCCTGGAATGAATACTTTCCTCATTTTGACATAAATTGGAGACGTGGGAAAGTTTGTGGGATAAAGCTTGCATCATTTGTATTTGGAGAAAATCTATACTATATATAGATAGAAACTGTACAGGTGATTTTTTTTTTTCCTTCTGACAACCGCACAGGGGATTTTACTAATACGTAATTGCTATTTAGATGATGTCATTGATAAATTATATGAGAACTTCAAGAATGCAATTTTTTTTGTTTTTGTTTTACATGACATCATTTACTAGTGTTCATGTTGATTAAACATTAATGTTTGTATTGACTACATTTAAAATTACTCTCTTTTTCACTCTGATGTTTTGATGCAGGAAAAGGGATGAAGATTGGAAAATGGGAGATATTGTGCACACACTTACTAATAGAAGGTGGTCAGAAAAATGTGTTGCTTATGCAGAAAGTCATGACCAAGCACTAGTTGGCGATAAAACTATTGCATTCTGGCTAATGGATAAGGTTTTAGATTCTTTTCTTTAGTTCTCAATCCAACACCTTATGGTCTTCTAAGAAAAATAAATACTAGTTCATTTTGAAATTTAACCAGCACAATCCAACGAAAAATTGACCGCATTACTTGGAAGCCAAAAGTTTTGTTTTGTGTCAGTCGTGTATGAATGTGTTTATTGGACAAATAAGTTCATGAACCAAAAGATGTCCAATTGAAATTTCATAACGTTACATCTAATCTTGTTATACATATGTTGAGTGGTACAGTATGTATTGTCAATCTTAAAGCAGAGAGACAGTGTACTAAAAGTTCACAGATGAACTTACTCATTGAACAACAGAGAGACAGTGTACTAAAAGTTCACAGATAAACTTACAAACAATCTTACATATTTGCCTCATAGAGAAGATCATTGTCTAGAGAAACCAGATGCCAAAATCAGCTCTTGGTTTCATCTCATCTGTCGTACAATTTAAAACTAGTCTGAAGTTTGTATATTATTTGAACCAATAATTTGGAATTCAGTATTTATCGATTTCATACTCAGCGCTTATGTTTATGTAGCAAATCACATCTTATACAAATACACATGTATTCTTGGTTATTCTAGAAAATAAATACTCATTCTCAAAGCATTTCTGGTAATTTCTCTGTTAGTGAAGCGGTTTTAGTTTGCTTCTGAGTTTGAAATGTAATAAATTTCCTTTTTTAAGAATCTTGAGTTAGAATGATGTAAGTTAGGAATTAGTCATTGGACTTTGTCTCTACGTCAAGGGTTTTGTGGCAGGTTGATCCCTCTTCTCCAAAAAGCATTAGACTTCTCTTTCAATCTTCACGTGTACTGTCTTTTCTATTTTTGTTGAACGAAGTTGATGAGACTATATATTTCCCACTGCATTATTGTGGTGGAGGAAGTCATTTAATTGGATTAATGATATATTTGCTACTTTTATGCTAACTCAGTGATATAATTTTATTCTACATTTCAGGATATGTATGATTTCATGGCTGTAGATAGACCGTCTACTCCCTTGATAGATCGTGGAATAGCATTACACAAAATGATAAGGCTTATCACAATGGGATTAGGAGGAGAAGGGTACCTAAATTTCATGGGAAATGAATTTGGACATCCTGGTAGGAATGCATTGTTTTATACTGTTACTTGAAGTGATTTATGATGTTCTCTATTTTCCAGTATTCTGTAAATCACTTTTAGCTTTAAACCAACGACTTTTTTTTTTTTGTTAAATCAGAATGGATAGATTTTCCTAGAGCTGATCAACATCTTCCTGATGGAAAATTTGTTCCTGGAAACGGTAACAGTTTTGACAAGTGCAGGCGTAGATTTGATCTGGTAAATTTTTGCTCTATCTTATTCCAATTAATCTTTTCCAGTAAGAAGAATTCCTTATGTATGCAGTCGTTCTTTTATTATGTGTTCTCTTTCAGGATATTAGGGAATGTATAAGAAAGTGTTTTTCTGGTGGTTATAAATAATTAGATGTACTTTGTTGCTGTGGAACTTCACTATTACTGGCAACAGTTTATCAAGTTTAGATGAATGCTGAAACCTAGTTACTGGACAAGACATACTTAGAGCTTGTTTGGGAGAGATTTTTGGGGGAAGAATTGATTTTGAATAGTGATATGATGGGAAATGTGTGGTTGAAAAAGAAGAAAAAATTATTGATGTGATGGAAAATATTATTTTATTGAAGAATGTGTGGTTGAAAATGAGAATTGATTTACTGTAGAAAAATTTAATTCCTCCCAAACAGGGCCTTAATCATCAAGGACAAGACATTTAATCATTGTGTAGTAACTGGAAAGTGTCAGAAAAACTTCCTTGACTGATTGTGACCCGCTAAAACTTACAAGTATATAAAGAGGCCGGAGTATTTTATATACACACACACAGACATGTATGGAAATGCCCAATGATATACACTTTGCTGTAGTCCAAAATTTGTTCATAGTATTACTTATTCAGATGCCTGGACCCCTATAAATGCAACGATTTCATGTCTTGAATCTCATATTATCGGAAAGAAATGTGTCGAGAGCAACAAACTAAACCTTGTTCCCAAGGAAAAGGAAAAAAAGAGAGAATCTCTGAGAGATGGAAAATGGAAATTTCAGCAGGTCAAGTGTACACGCCTTTTTAAGTCTGATGCCATCCTATTCTTCTTCTGTTCTCTATAATTCTGATAAAAAGCATTGTAGGTGATTGAGAATATTGTAAATAACTAGGAAAGTTACATTCTATGTATAAAGATCATGGTATAATTGGTATTTAACAAGTATAGATCATAGATTTTAGAAAAGTTGTTATTAATAAAAAAGTTTCATATCTGATGCTTTATGCTAGCTTCTTTCTTTGCATTTGTAAGTTTGATTTCAAAAAATTTAAAGCTGATTAAATATTTTGTAAGTAAGTATGAAGGAATGGTTTTGAGCATCCAAAGCATGACAATGAATGATAGGTTTTAGAAAGGCTTATAATTTATAAATTATTTCCACAGTGAAAGCCTTTTTAAGAATGTTGGAAAGGGAAATGGCCTCTTCACTGATGTTAGGAATCAATTTCTTCCGTGTTATTGAATATAGTAGTTCATTAGTACTTCAGCTACTTGAGAAGGACCACTACTAAGAAAGGGTGGAAGGCAGAGGCGAACAGGTGATAAAGTAGGTGTTACGTGTACTAATTTACATTTAAATGCTTTAAAGGATACAAAAGCTTAGGCACCACTTAGATTCAAATACAACTTATTATGTTTTCCCCCTAAAAAATCAATGCCAGATCAAACTAAATTTGGCACGGTGTTTTTTTATTTTTATATATTTTCACATTGGAGACTCCATTTTACTGCACTGAAGATGATGTTAGGCTATTTCCATCACTATATATTACACTACGCAAAAAACACAGCTTTGTTCTCTCTTATGCTTGGTTGATATGAATACAAGTTCAATGAAAATAAATTAAAGTGCAAGAGCCGTTTGTTTGTTATTCTTTTGTTGTGAACTATCTCTTAACGACAAATCGGTGAAATCTTTTTCTTGGTAGACTTTCGAAGTCATTTGGCATGAATTCTAAGTTAACTGGTGCATTTGTCTCTAAAATGACACTTGATGCGTATCCAGGGTGATGCAGATTTCTTGAGATATCGTGGAATGCAAGAATTTGATCGGGAGATGCAGCATCTTGAAGAAAAATATGGTGTACGTATTCCAGTTCTGATCTCCTTCCCTACTTAATCCAAGGAAAAATATTTGATGCATTAAAACGTTGATGTTTAAGATTTGTATAAATTCTCATGCTGCCATGGGATTCAATGGTATATGCTATGTCTGTCCCTGCATTTTTTAAACGTTCTTTCTTTAGGAATTGAGGAAATGCCTGTGACATGAGTAATCTTGTTTGTTCTTATATATCAAGGCAATTTTTGTGGTCTTAGTTGAGTCTAATGTGATATACTTGTGGAGTTGTGGTCTCATTTAGTTTGAGAACATATTTGGAACAATAGATACAACTAGCGGCTACCGAGATTGGAGCGTCTGTAGGTTGATTACGTGACCAACTTTGAGGTGGTTTGGTTATTTTTCTCTGTGGTTTTAGATTGTGAACTCAAGTAAAGCTGTAGCAAACGGGAGTACCCTGCTTTTATGGACAAATTCTATGAGCATTGTCCACAAATTGGCTGAAATGGTCATCTTTCTGCATTTTTATGGACGAAAAATCTAAATAGATAAATGTGACCAACAGGTTAAGTTCTTAAATGAGGTTCTTAAATTTAACGTCATATCTCAATTTTAGTAGCATACCAATGATGAAAATTGTGAACGTCATTGCTTTGATGGAAAGAATCTAGTCTGCATGCGAGGAGCATGTTCAAGAAAATTCAAATAATTAAATGTCCCTTCTCTAACAGTTTAAACCTTTAAATGAAATGGTTCAACAATTTTATTTTCTTAACATTGGAAGTAGAATCTAACACTTTTTTTTTTCATCATTATCAAAGTTAAGGAAAGGGATTATGGCCTGTGTGGAGTTCCACATCCTGTATGATGGCGATGACCCACGAACCAAGTTTAGGCGAGCTTGTTCCTCTTTCTTGTTAGATAGGTACAGCACTACAGTAAATGAAGATAACTTTAGGTGAAAGTTTATGGAAAGAAAGATCATTAACCTGCTTAACTGAGCTGGAAGTTTTACATAATTTACTGCTGGCTTTGCTCTCCATCTTGTCCTAATTTTGATCACTTATTATTCAAGTTTCACGCACATCAGTATTGATTTTTTTAATCTTCATATATTTGCATATCGATATTAAAGTTATCTCATGTTTCTACAGTTTATGACATCGGAGCATCAGTACATATCACGTAAGGATGAAGGAGATAGGATAATTGTGTTCGAAAGGGGGAACTTGGTTTTTGTCTTCAATTTTCATTGGACAAACAGTTATTCTGACTATCGGGTAGGCTGCCTACAGCCAGGAAAATATAAGGTAAAGTGAAACATCTCTCTCTCTCTCTCATTTGGGTAGTGTGGTTGGGCGTTTCTCCTTTCAAGTATATTCTTGCCTAAAAATTAGAAGGCTGCCCTTGTTTTGCAAATTACTACTTTCTTCATGGGGAAAGAAAGCATGGTAATGGTGTTTATTGAGACAATCAACTTGAGTACCCTTGAGTTTCACGTGATTATGAGATGTAGGGAGTAGCATAGATCATTTTTGTAAATAACAGGAAGCTATTTAGTTGTCCTGTTTTGCTATACTAACATTTTGGAAGTTAACTGCATTAATGGTTCTCTCAAAAGATCTTAAGAGGCTTTTAATGTTCAATACATAACTCATTGTTTTAAAATCTTATGAAGAGGCACAAAGTATTGTACTCGGCATTAAAACAATGCATGTTCTTCTATTTAGTCTAACCTCCCAACAACATACACACACACGGCACCACGACCAGCGTCCATGATCCTAGAATATGATTCCTCTTAATAAATTCAACAATCTTGGAACCAAATTGTAAGTACTGCAACATCCTCTATGATTGGGTGCCTGGTTTTGCTAGAACATTAATATGTGATTGAGCAACTGCATCTCAATGTCTTAATTATGGCAATATTTGGTTTGGCGAATCCACATAATGCTTGATGATCTGGCCACCTAATGTTTTGGTATGTTAAATGTTTTGCTTTGCTATTTTCCTTTTTTGAAAGTTACCGAAGGTGCATTAGTTCGTCCTCACATTCTTGAATTGATTGGGTTACTCTTCATCAAAGTGCTACCTTTTCAGGTAGCGTTGAGATCATTTTTGTAAATAACAGGAAGCTATTTAGTTGTCCTGTTTTGCTCTACTAACATTTTGGAAGTTAACTGCATTAATGGTTCTCTCAAAAGATCTTAAGAGGCTTTTAATGTTCAATACATAACTCATTGTTTTAAAAATCTTATGAAGAGGCACAAAGTATTGTACTCGGCATTAAAACAATGCATGTTCTTGTTTTGAAAGTTACCGAAGGTGCATTAGTTCGTCCTCACATTCTTGAATTGATTGGGTTACTCTTCATCAAAGTGCTACCTTTTCAGGTAGCGTTGGACTCGGATGATCCATTATTTGGAGGCTTCAGTAGAATTAGTCATGATGCAGAGTATTTTACCTCAGTAAGAAACTCCATCACATTTTCCTTAAAAAAAAAGGAACGATAATACTAATTTTTTTTCAACCCCGATCTGCACAGGATGGGTGGTATGATAAGCGGCCTCGATCTTTTATGATCTATGCACCTTCTAGAACTGCAGTGGTCTATGCCTTAGTTGAAGATGAAGTGGTTCCTGTTGAATGATCATATGCTCTACTGTAATGAGCAATACAATTTCGCCCGAAATTGTACAGACTACAGTGATTCTATGCAGAACTGGGCTATTTTAATGCAATGCGGTACTTGTGGAGGTGCAGTGGCATGGTACGGAGTTCCCCAGATGTACGAGGTGGTGGAAGATGGCAGGAATGTAAAAGTTACTAGTTAGTTGGGATAGTACAAAATAATGTTTTTAGGCACTTTGTAGAAATTGGAAGTGGCATTGGGTAGACCTCGGTATGCATCAGAAGAAAAGACAATGTAATTTTGCTGGAGAATCTACACAGGTGGTAATACATCTGATGAACTATTTGATATAATTAAGTTCTACAAATTCCATTACAGAATGTGCTTTTCTTTGAAGTTTCCAGAAGGTGGCGACTTCGGCCACCGTCCGCGAGAAATAAGTTGAAGAATGTAAGAATAGTGCTTTTTCTTCGAGTATGTTTGCTTTCCTGCACGATGAATATCCGTACAGTTTGTCAACGGCTGTTTTACAGCAATGTCAAGCTATTTGTAAATCGCCTTGTTTAGAGGTGGCACATAGCAAGTTCGGCAAAGCTTATTAGATTATAAGTGTGTGAATACTACAAAATGTATGGATAATAAGCACAAAAATTTTGTTGGTTCTATTGAATATGCAAAATAAAATAGAGTTCGACTATCTTATAAGCAATTATAAACTATACCAAACATACGCACCTTGCAACTAATTGCACTCCAAGGATCACACACATTTTCAAAAATTGCAAATGGATCATCCTGTTGATGACAACATAAGCCTAATCTTGAAGAGACCCTGAAAACCAAAAACAAAAATAAATTTGTCCTCAAAAAATTAAGTTTTTATATGAGACAGTTGAACAAGCTCTTTTGTGTCACAGTCAACTCATCCAAAGCTCTATATTTGTGACCTTGCTCCATCCATGACCGATATATGTCATCCACATATTTTTCTCCATCCTGATCCATTCATCATGTACATGATTGAATTTTAAAATGCATGCGAGAACTCAAGTTGACCCAAAAGTTTAAGCAATTAGGTATGGAGTCTACACTACTATTCAATTGTGGGACATCATCACATCAATCTTTCTTTGTGCAAGAAAACTCAACAAGAAAAGGAATCCCAAAATCAGAAAAACCAACATAATAGGTAGTTTCACTCTAAAAAATGCAGCTTACACCGTTACCTCCCTCAAGTACGCCCAAGTAAAAAGAGGCCAACATTTCCCAGTTCCAAAGTAGTATACGGTTACACATTTTGTCACACTGACGTGTAGAATGCGTGAATAGAACTTACAATACTAATGTAAGAAACAAGACGACCTAATTAACTAATTTTTAAAATATTAGCAAATGCAAATGGTAATTAGGCAACCGTGAGCATCATGCAAGTGATGGCGACCGCACAACTACTGAAATAATTCCTCATCAACTCTGGCATGTGGCTATACTTCCATGGAATAGAGGGCATAAGGTTTCGTACAGCAAAATACAAAGAAAGAAACAAATGAAATGTGTCACATGTATAGTAACCAGTAAATAAAGAGTTATAGACACTCAAATTCATAATCTTAAGACCAATGGCAATAAGTTAGATGATGATGTAAATCATGGTAATGTTCAGAGTTAACATTCCGTGTTCCCAATCTGAAGCTGTATTTTGATGATCATAACTACATTTGAATGCTTGATCATTAAATTACAGAAGCACTAAATGAAACGTGCAAGTACAAATATGAACAGGATTTACATACGAAAGGCACACCAACTAATCTTCAAGCCCAACACCTACTTACCATCTTCAATTGCCTTATCTACCGAAATATTGAACTTTTTGTACTCAAATTCCTTCGGCTGCAAAGCACGTTCCTTCGGTTGCACAACATATTCCTCCGGCGGCACAGGACGCCTATTTGCAAAGATAGTCCAAACAAACAATGCAGTGAATGCCCCCAATGCTCCACATCCGGTGCTAAAAATTAATGCAGCAAGTATTCTCTCAACACACTCACTTCTCTTACGAACATTCAGTTCTTCTCCCTTCTCCACAAAAGACTCGGGATCCATTGGTTCTGAATGCATCCAATGTGGGACAGTTCTCGTCCTAAAACTCCATGAATGCACATTACACTTTTGCGATGAATTCCCACCTGATGAACTCAATCCCACTAAAACATCCTCATTTTCCCACATTTGTGACAAGTCAATAGGATAAGAAAGAAACGGGTTGACTGGCCTAATGACACCTATCTTACTTAGCCTCACCTCGATTCTTTTAGAATTTGCTTCATAGTCAATCCAGGCCTGTAATTTTTCATCACTATTGAGCACAAAATTGATTGATGAAACATTGCTCACTTTAACAGATACAAGACTATCAATATCAACCCCAACATGATTACCATTCACATCACCATACTTTTCATCCTTAAAAGTATCAAATTCAACAGCAAGAAACCTTAATTTTCTGTCCCCCAACAGTCCCATTGAGCAACCATCAAAAACATTCAAAGGAAAACTAGCAGGAACTATAATAAAGGCCAAGCCATCTCCCTTTTCACTAGACATGGAAAACACAAAATACATAGAAAAAGACACCATATTTCTCGGGTTTCCTTCAACAAACTGAACAGGTTTCTTGTAAATGACCCTCCCAGAACTAGAAATCTCAGAACCAGAAATTTGAATACTATCATTAGAAACCTTAGCATCACCATACAGAGCAACCCGTGATTCAAATTCTTCTGAATCTTTACCAAAGTTCTTGAAAGAAAATGATAGATATGGCTCTGCAGCTACAACTTTCAAGTAAAGATTCAGTAAGAAGAAAGCCATGATGTACGTGGAAACCGAAATTGAAGCCATTCTTGATCTGGTTTTGAGCAAGAGGCCGAGGCTTCGCTTTTTGACCTTTTATTCTGGATTTACAAGGCTTTCTTGGAAGAACACATGGTAGTTATTTACGAATTTTTCTAGGCTTTGTAAGCAGAACTCTGATCTTTAGGACAACAAAAAAATAAAAGCATAATGCTGTGGCAATAAATTTGTTTTACTTTGATTCTTGGATGTACACTCACTCTTTCTTCCTGAGTGGTTGGGTATATAAAATATGAGATTCTTGAGGATTATGTCCCTGGGATTTTTATATTTGCAATTAAGGGCCTCTACTTTGCACATTTTGCACACCATCACTTTTAAGTTTTAACACTTCGATTGTCCTATAATTGTCGTGACAGCTGTAAATGTCTTGTAATTAATGTGAATTCGACAAAATTTATCTACCATACTGGAAAATTAGTATACATTAATATTAGGAGTGAATATTGGAAAATAATTTTTATACTTCACCATTTATATAATATTTTACAAGATTGATGAGATATTAAATAGAAAGTGGAAGAGTTTTTTTTATTATTTTAATTTGATTGATGAAAATTTTTAGGGATGTCCAAAAGTCCCGAACCGAACTGGACTGAACCGAACAGAGCGGTTCTTCATAAATTAAATACCCGAACGGGTACCTAAATCGAGAACCGATGAGTTTGGATCGGGTTTCGGGTCTAGACCAAAAAATCGAAGAACCAAATAAGAATCGAAACTAAATAATTTTTTTATTTTTTATATTGAATTAATTAAATTATTTTATTTTTTTTAAACAAATTAGCAAATTAATTAAATAAATCAGATTATTTCATAATTTTAATTTTAAAGCCCAAATCATTTTAAAAACCCATTAGCCCATTTTAATTTGAAGCAAATGAATATATTTTATATAGTGTTGTTGTAATATTAATATCTACTTTTTTGGTATTTGTATGCATTGAATTAATCCTATTGGACGACTAGTTATTTATATGTTTTTGAATTGGGCTACGTTAATTTGTAAAAGTGATGAATGAAATGTCATTAATTGTATTTATGTAGTGTTGCTGTAAATATTAAAAAAAATTAATTATGGTATGGAACCGAACCAACCCGAATCGAACCGAACGGAACCGAATCCGAACGGTTCCATAATTATATTTGAACCCGACGGTTCCATTTATTAAATACCCGAAACTTTTGGGGCGGTTCAGGTCTCTTCAGAACTGAATCGACCCACGGACGCCCTAAAATTTTTGATCAAATCAAAATTCGTTATTTATCGGTTGGTAAACAAATATATAAATTGTGGTGTACATATATCCAATTCGTCGATCCCAAGCCAAATCAGTAGTTTCAATTTGACTATTAACTATGATATAATAACTTAAATGATAGGTCTAATTATATTTTTGAATTCATCACTTAATGCCACGTAGCATTATTCAAGGATAAAATAATGTTTGGTTTTTATTAAAAATAAAATAAAATACTACTGACGCGAGCTTTTCGTGATTATCATATATAATCCATATATTTATCTCCAGTTTGATACAATTTTTTTTTTTTAAAGATTATTAAAATTATTTTTAACTATATTTTCATTAGACCACAACTTTTATCACTTTTTTTTTTTAACTTGACCCAACAACTTATAATCTAAAAAAGTTTTGTCAAACATATGTTTAATATCACGAATAATGCTATTTGTATATAAGGAGTTACATAATGATTTACATACATGTGATGTGTCAAAAAGAGGGGGGAAACGTTTTTTTTTTCTTATTTGGCTAAAAAAATTCTAACTCAATCATATCTTGCCGAATCATGTGTATGTAAACTGATAAGTGTGCTTTGTATACTTATTTGAGCCTTCAAACTAAAGTATTTATTAGTTATTTTGATGAATTATGACTTAATTCTATGTGTATTGTGTTTGTTAGGTATAAATCGACATAAATGACGGAATTGTAGAAAACGTATGAAAATTGCTAAATTGTAAGAGATCCAATGTTTGGGGACTAAAGTGTAAATATTCAAAAGTTGTGTCTGACCCGATGATGAAGATTCGAGAGTATTAGAGGTCAATTGGATGAGAAAAGAAGTAAAATCGGTGAAATATAGTCAAAGTACTCTCACATATCAATTTCCAATAAAAGGTGTTATGCTCCAAATTTTCACTCTCAGATTGAAACCCATTTTTGGCATATCAAACGTTCGAATTGGAACAATAATACTTCTAGAAGAATTGTAGTCCTTTGAGTTAGTTTTCCAACTCACTTTGAAGTGTTTCGATCGAATAATGAGAGAGCAAGATATGTCAAAAATAATGATCACTCCTTGGGACATAACTAGGCACGTGCCTAGTCCAAATTTCCAGGCGCGCCTAGCCACCCAACATGGGCAACTGAAGCCATTTTCTTTCTTAGAGGCACACGTCCCAATTTCAACTAGGTTGGCTCCTTGAAGAAAATCGAGGAGAAAATTTTGTTTCCTTTTCAGGATTCAACAAGTTTTGAGATAATATATTTGGCATCTTTTATAACCTAAAGGAGTTTCAGAACTTTAAAAACATTGTTTTATCATTGAAGAGAGGCTAGCAAGAGACTAAGAAGAGTTTTACAACAAGAATTGAAGATTTAAGGCTCGGAATGAAGTTAATTGTTGAAGAAATTGAGTTTTCAATATCTTCTTCTGGTTATTTCATACGAGTGATATCTTTTCAATAACTTTTGTATAATTTGAATATTATAATGCTCGACAAAACTTCTTTTGTATTGGATGAATAATGAAACCATCGGTCATGTGTTTTTTATTTAAATATTGAGCATTTAGTGATCTCTTGTGTTTTGTGATTAATTATCCATGTCTATCATGTTATTTAATTGCTTAGCTATCATTCGATAACTTGTTGTTTATTGTAGTGTTAGGAGATTCGTAATAGGTTAGAACCTTGTATAATTGACACACGAGTAATAGGTATTAGGAATAATATTTGTGGTGCGTGCAATCTTGTTTGATATTGAGTGGTTGAATGCATCTCTTTGCATATGAATTCAGATTAGAAATAGAATCGGGTCGTGCTTAGTATAAGTTTGGTTTATCTTACAAAAGAAAATTAAACAACGTATGATTATTGATTGTCACGAACACTTAAACTAAACTATGGAATTCGAGAATTAAAAATAGATGTCAGTAGGTGGATTCTAAATTCAATACACACACTTCATAATTTGATAAAAATCTATCTTTTACATTACTAGTAGCTTAATTTAGGATAATTGCAAAAACAACTAACTCTTTTGTTTGATAAATATCGAATTTGATAGAAATCGTAAACCGTAGTTAGCAATTATTCATCGTGAGACGATAACTTAACTCATCACATTATTACTTGTCAACGACTTCACACACTTGTGATATTTACCTAACATAAACCATTATATACATATACCACAAGCGTAATATCACTAAATTGCTAAGATTAATTAGTTAATTAAGTAATTAAAAGTCGTGTTGGGCAGAAAAAGAACAAGATTCTTTGGAGGACATGCAAGTTTAGAATAATACACACATTTCTCGGTTTTCACCCGACAGTGAACACACAATTGCTATCCTCTGTGTTGTGCTTACTACAAAAAGTTCCGCGTGCCCTTTTGTCTTCTAGATTTGTACAACGGTCCATTTTCTGAATTTTAACATACTGATAATGTATACTCATTTGTATGTATTCAAATCGTACATGCACCCGTGACCCGTCTCTAAATTTTACATTACCCTATTTGGTAAAAATTAAAATTCAGATTTTAATCAAATCACATATTTTATATAACCCACAACTTTTTAACTATACACTTTATCAACTTTTATATTAAAATCTACTAAAAATATGATTTTAATCACCACCAAACAGGGACTATAGTATCTATGCTATTAAAAAAAATAGAACAAATTTATTTATTCAAACTCGGAACAGATCGTACCAAACTTATTTATTCAATACACACTAGAAAAATAAAAACACTTTAGACATGGAGATGACAGGTTGGGGCGTGGTCCTGTGGACTTCCGTTAGGAAGGAGAAGACGACGACGACTCACTGATTTATTTAACCAACTTTGGTTACTATCCGATTCGAATTGTCGTTTGCAGGACTTCTTGTGTCCATCTCATGTGCATGTCTAAATATGCAACTTGCAGCTTCATGTTAGACATTAATTTGACGAGTCTAGTGAATTGTGATGAATCTTAAAATTTGTTTGGTTTAGTTAAAAAAATTTAATAAAAATTTAAGTTACAATAAATAATTAATTTAATCTCACATTTCACAAGATACATAATTTTTATCAACTTCAACCATACATTTCTTCAATTTTTATTAAAATCTACTAAAATATAATTTTTAGCATAATCAATTAGTAACTTAAGAGTCTGAAGATTCCAGTGTATCATTTAAGTAACATCTAATATGACATTTTTTATTTCACAGAGTAGATTGTAGCCTCACCTGAATACAAATAACATTTGTCCTGGAGCTTGTTCTTTTAAAGACTTATAAATTAACGTTCAATTATTTGCGTGTTGCAATTTGAAACAATTATTTAAAGTTCCATGATCATATAGGATGTTACAAATTGTATACTCGATGGTCGAGTATAGTGAGACACAATTTCATGACATGGCCAAAATATGTCTTTCACAATCGGTATATAAATTTAGACACTTTATATTGATAAGATTGTATTGTTCTTATTGAGATTTATCTAGATTTGGGAATAAGAACAATAGTATGTTTTTTATGCATATTGAAGAGGATCACGTAGATGACTCATTTGTGATCACTTGGAATGAGACTCTACTTGATTATCAAAATTGTCACCTAAATCTTTAGCGAATAATGTACTTTGATTGCTACTTCAAGTTCTTTGAGATACCAATGAGTGAAGTCTTAATTAGAAGACTAATTTCGGTGCTTTGGGAATCGGGCCGAAATAGTTAGAGATCATATATTTGCAATAGTGGAATTCGTTCATTATCATGATGAGACGATCATCACTCTAAAATATTTTCTATAGACAACCAAACCTAAGCTTAGAAGTCCAATGACGAGATCATTGGACTCTATGTTTTGATTTGATTACAACGAATTTGCCTTATGAAAATGAGAATTAGAGGGTAATAGATATTGAAAGGCAAAATGGTCATTTTATCGATTTCAACATATTGACGGTAAAATGGGGTTGACTTGTGGAACGATAATTGGAGGATATTGTCATCGGATCATAATTTGCTTCCATAACTATCACTCGATTTGAGAGTGCAATTTCGACTTTTTGGTAGAATAAGTCGGGATTAACAAATGTATCTCAATTGGTCAGGAATTGACCCAATAAAAAACATCTATTGGAATTTGAGTCTTGTGAGTCCGATTAGATCCCTCTCTTGGCTCTAATAAATGTATGAGACTTAAGTGGTCTACTACAATAAAGTCCAAGAAAATTTGTGCGATATTGAAACTCTAATTGAACATTATAAATATGGCCTTTGTGAGCAAATTTTTCAAGATTTAGGATTAGCCACATTTTCATATTTTCCAAAAGAAAGGCACCTAAGGAGAATAAGGAAGAAAATTTAAGGGATGAAGCATTTGTCTAGGCCATTAAAAACTCTTTCAAGGTTATCATCTCACATTTATGTGTAAGGATTTAAAAACAAAATCCAATGACATTAAGGTGACCTAAGATCCATAATTCACTTGGGTTTAATCTTCAAAAGAAAATTAATTTCATCTTGTGATAATTAAATCCAATAACCAACAAATGGCATTAGAGCTAATGGTTATTAAGAGCCTTGAGTATGATTAGTTTTTTTAAATCTTAGTGTAAAATGCATTAGTATGTGTGGTGTTAGGTTTTATATGTGATCACTTTTGGCTCTAAAAAATTTATTTCATCATTGTAATGTATTTTATTTGTTGCACTTTTCTCTAGAAAAATTGTAAGACAGCACTAGGGTTTTGTATATTTATTTTCCACTTTTTCTACACTTGTGTATCGCGAGAAGATGATGGGCTTTTGGGCGCCAAATATTTCCAAATATTTTTTAAGTTGCCTTTTTTCATAGAGATTTGGATTTTGGAGTTGAAAACTCATGGCATGGAAATCTTGTTGAAGAAATGGAAGGAGATAGAGATGGAACAAACAAGAAGCAAAATCATTGTAGGGTGGGCAGCAACAGCTGCGGCCGAATGCAGCAGCTACTACCTTTCAAGAGGCAGCATCAGTCATTGCTGTAGTGGCTCAAAATGTAGTAGTTACAACAGTTTGTAACTGCAGTCTCATTGGGGCAGCGGCCATTGCTATTGTAGAAGGTGGCCACAGCTGTCTGTGGCCACAGCTGTCTGTAGCCACCACCCAATGATGACCTCTTGGGGTCGCCGTAGCCAGTGTCATCGCCGGAGGTGGGTGGTGGAGGTGGTACATGGTAGATTTGTTAGGGTTTGTGAAGTTAGGTTAATCTTCACTTTTTGGACTTTAGGTTAAAACTTTGGTCAATTTTATTGGATAAAGACTTTTGTTTTTAAAAGATTGGAACTCAAAATAAAATTGACCTAGAGGTGTCAATCCGGGTGGTTCGGGCAGGGTTGGCCCGCCAACATATGAGCCCCGATAACAGCTCGGGTGAAAAAAAGCCCATCCGCTACAGGTTCCGGGTCGGCCTACAAATTTTGGACTACAACTCAAACCCGCTCGCTGACCCATCCGGATCGAGCCCATGCTGGTCACGGGTCGCGCATGTCGCGATTTGTTTCGATTTGGCACGTATTATTGTATAAATAAAATTATAAAAATATAGAATTTTTCATATTTATAACAAAAAATATTTTTTTTTTGTTAAATGTAAACTAAGAATTGAACAAAATGATAAATTCATATTTATATCAAGAAATATTTATATAGAACTCCAATTTAATATTACATGAATTATTTATAACTTTGCAAAATTAAATTTAGCTTAAACAAATAACAACTAAATGTACTTCTAATTATTATTATCAAATATTTATAGCATAAGTACATCCCAACTAGGTTGACTCTCTCCCTTTTATTTTTTTCAAATTAAAAAAGAAAAAAAATTTCACGGGCGAACGGATTAACCACGACCCGTGTAGCTAGGTGCAACTCGCAAAGCCCACGAGTCACACCTCATTGACCCTTGAACTGCCCGCTCGGGTCACGGGTCAAGGGTAGGCCCGCGGTCCCAGGTCGATCTGGGCCGATTTTCACGGGTTTGGCTGGCCCGTCCGTCTTGACACCTCTAAATTAACCGACAATATTAGATTGAACTACAAGTAAATTAAAAAAATTGGGTCGAAATGTGATTCAATGGAAAAGAGGAAATTACACTAAACAAGGTATTTGGTTTTGACTTTTAAAAAATCAGGTTTATACTTTATTTAATCAAAAATCAGGTTTTAATTTTTATCATTAATATTAATAATGATATTTTAAATTAAAATAATATACATACCCACCCTACTATCTACCCTCCAAATTTATTTTAAGTATAAAATCCTAAAAAAACCCTAAACCATTTCATTCTTTCAATTCTCTCGCTTCCACCGCCACCGCCACCGCCACCGACGGCCGCCTCCACCGCCAATGCCCGCCGCCTCTCCCCTTTCTTCCCCCCCTTCCCCTTCCCCGCCGTTTCTCCCCCCTCCCCCCTGCATCGCTGCTGCAAATCGCAGCAGCAGCGGGCGACGCCGCTGCTGCGATTTGCAGCAGCGATCTGCTGCTGCAACGTGCAGCAGCAGCGTCGCGACGCTGGTGTGCAGCGTCGCGACGCTGCAGCAGTCTGCATTTTTTTTTTCTTTCCTTCTTCCTACTACCAGATCTTGGGTTTTTGAGTTATGGTGATATTGGGTTTTTTTGAAAATGAAAATGGTGAGGTGGTGATTATTTTTACGTTTTGGTGGTGTTGGAACTGTTGTGGCGATGGTTCTGTGTTGTTGTGACGGGTCGAAGGCGTTGGAGGTGGCGATCGCGAGTCTCTGTGACCTAGGTAGGTGCCTGTGACCTAGGAATTGTGTCTGTGACTCGTTGAAATAAAGTTTAGGTGACTGTGACCTAGCTATTGTGGTTCTTTTTGGTGTCTGTGACCTTACTATTGACCTGTGACTTTGAAATTGTTAATTTGTAACTTGAAAAAGGAATCTGTGACCTTAATTTTTTTCACCTGTGACCTCGAAATAATTTGTGACCTATAAAATTTTAAATCTGTGACCTCGAAATAATCTGAGATCTACAAATTTTTTTATCTATGACCTCGAAATTACCCGTGACCTACAAATTTCTTGATCTGTGACCTCGAGAAAAAAGTCGTCAGATCGGAGCAGTCACCGGTCGCCGGAGTAGTAGCCAGAGCAATGGTGGCGGTGTAGGTGGGGTGGGGTGGGGTGGGGTGATTTTATTATATTACATTTAAATATTTAATTTAATATAATAATTATAAAATGTAATTAATTAATTTAAGAAAAACCTGATTTTTGTAATTTTAAACTGTTGAGCCTGATTTTTAATTTTGGAATAGTAAACACCTGACCCATGAACTTTTCCCAAAGATTTAGCCCATTTTTTGTCCGGATTAAAACCTGATTTTAATTTAAGTTAAAGTCAAACAATCATATTAACAACATCTTTCATGAGTCCCACAACTTTTCAATCATACATTTCAAAAATTTATATCACGATCTACTAAAAATCTAATTTTAATTCCCACCAAACACCCTCTTAATTCTTGTTGCATTTTAAATTCTTAGCATGAGCTGTAAGTGATTATAATTCATTTAATTATTACTTTTATTGCTTTTATGGATGATGAATGAATGTATGTTTATCACATGCCATGTAGATTAAATGAAAAACACCGGGTGCACTAAAATCATATGCATTGGTATTGCTCAATTTTTTCATCACTTTAAATTAATTAGAAGTGGTTGACAAAAAATATTTTTAATAATTTAGTGTCATTATAATTTTTTATATTTGATCGATTATTTATTAAATAAAAATCCAACGGTTCAAGATAGTAAGTGGGAGAGTGTTTATAGGCATGTATAAACATGTGGCCTCTTGTGTCATCCAATTTGTTATTAAAATATGTATGTCTAGTATCGAATTACATCAGTCTCCCTATAGGAATACTACGATATTTTAGATTAACTGAAATTGGATTTTGAAATAAAATATTTTTAAAATGGAATAATGGGGTGATTATCCTATAGATAACATCTCGTATATTTCGGAAATTCTAAAATTATTAGCGGAGGTTATTACACTTATGTATGAAGTTTTTGAAAGACTTTCTATAGAAGGTTCCAACAAAATTATTCATAAGCCAAATAATAATCAATCCTCATTTTTTATTGTGGCATGAGATGTCTAACTCAAATCAAATGAGTAGGAGGGTTTGGCCAATTTTATTGGATAAGGACTTTTGTTTTTAAAAGATTAGAACTCAAAATAAAATTGACCCACAATATTGGATTGAACTACAAGGAAATTAAAGAATTGAGCCAGAATGTGATCCAATGGAAAGCTTTAATGCTTGTTGTATTTTAAACTCTTAGAATGAGTCATAAGTAATTATAATTCATTTAATTATTGCTTTATCGCTTTATGGATGATGAATGAATGTATGATTATCACATGTCATGTGACTAAATGAAAACCACCCGGCTCATTAAAATCATATGCATTGGTATTGCATAATTTCTTCATTACTCTATTTCTTCATTACTCTAAATTAATTAGAAGTGGTTGAAAAAATTATTTTTAATAATTTAGTGTCATTATAATTGTTTATATTTGGTCGATTTTTATTAAAAAAAAAAAACCCAACAGTTCAAAATAATAAGTTGGAGATGATTTATAGGCATGTATAAACCTGGGGCCTCCTCTGTCATCCAATTTATTATTAAAATACGTATGTCTAGCATTGAATTACACCGGTCTCACTATAGGAATACTATGTTATTTTAGATTAACTGAAATTGGATATTGAAATAAAATATTTTTAAAATGAAATGATGGGGTGATTATCCTATAGATAACATCTCATATATTTCGGATATTTTAAAATTATTAGCAGAGGTTATTACACTTATATATGAATTTTTGAAAGGCCTCATATAGAAGGTTCTGACAAAATTATTCATAGGTCAAATAATAATCAATCCTCATTTTTTTATTGTAGCATGAGATGCCTAGCTCAATAAAATGAGTAGGATGGTTGGCCAATTTTATTGGACAAGGGCTTTTGTTTTTAAAAGATTGGAACTCAAAATAAAATTGACCCACAATATTGGATTGAACTACATGGAAATTAAAGAATTGGGCCGGAATGTGATCCAATGGAAAGCTTTAATTCTTGTTGTATATTGAATTCTTAGGATGAGTCATAAGTAATTATAATTCATTTAATTATTGCTTTTATCATTAGACTACGAGGTTATTAGGGTAGTCAGTTAACTAATGGATACTATAATCACACTGCTGGTGATGAAAGCATTGCTATTGCATTTGGTCTAATTTTACAGATGTTTAGTCGAATTTTCAAACATTCGTAACTACTAAACTGACCTACAACTGTAAGGCTTAATGATAGGTAGACGACTCATCTGAAGAGGCTAGACGGCGATGATGGCTAAAACAATTTATGATAGTTATTATTCTCAATTTTTTCGAAAGATTAGTTGGATCATGACTATTTCCTCGTAATTTCTAATCATGTCAAGTTTTTTGTTCGACATTGCAGTCGTGAGAATCAACTCTTTACTATAAGAAAGACTATCCATGGTTTTCCAAAATTTTACAGGAATTTCTTCTTGAAAAATTTGAAATAAGATATATCAGCAAAAATTAAACCTTATCTACAATTACATTGTAATTAAGCCAAATATTTCTCCAATTTCTCCACCTCTTCAGTACTTCCAATGTACAAGGGCACTCGCTGATGTATCTGCACAAAAATACAACAAAAGATCAAAACTGAAAGATGAAACCTGAGGACAATAATGTAACAATTAGCAACAGGGATCAAATTTCATTTGACACACCTCAGTTGGTAGAATATCAAGGACTCTGTTATGCCCATCCGATCCTTTACCACCGGCTTGTTCAACGATGAAGCTCATTGGTGCACATTCGTACAAGAGCCTCAGCTTCCCATTTTTGCTCTTTTTGTCACTAGGATACCCATAAATCCCACCATATAACAAAGTCCTATGAAAATCGCCAACCAAACTACCGATGTATCGAGCAGAGTAAGGTTTACCACTCGGGCCTGGATCCTTAAGATCATCAATGTACTTCTTCAATTTACCATCCCACAACTGGTAGTTGCCTTCATTAAAAGAATAAATCTTTCCAGCCTTTGGTATCTGAATTTTTTCTTGAGTAAGCACAAATTCCCCAAACATGGGGTCCAATGTGAATGCAAATACACCTTTTCCTAAGGTGATCACGAAAATCACAGAGCTAGAGTACATGCAATAGCCTGCTGCAAGAAGATTATCTCCAGGTTGACACACATTCACAACACACCTCTGTTCCACATTGCCAAGCTGTAACAAATCAGAAGTTACAAAATTCTTATTTTAGCTAGATTTTACTTATTTCAGTCTCAACATACTGTACGAAAATAGAACTCAAGCCTATATGTATGTGATAAGAAATCAATTCAATACATTGAACCACGTTTTATATAAAAGCTTAACCTGTTAAACAGTGGCAATCAGATTCATTTCTCAATCTAACGTCCAATACATGCCCAATTGTCATTAATTAAACGATATAGAATAGCAATATACCGTGGCAACACCATCAACGTCTGCTAGGCACTCATCATTTGGGCTGTAAATTCCGAAAATAGAGCCAGTGGATACAGCAGCATCAATGTTGGATGATCCATCAAGAGGGTCAAAAACGACAATGTAGTTTCCTGAATAACTCTCCTCCACAGCCACCGGCACATCTTCTTCCTCAGATGCTATGATTCCTGTCCTTCCACTTGACCTCAAGCAATTAGAGAACACCTAAATAAAACACATCAACCACACCTTCAACAAATTATTGTTCATTTCATGCCTTGAAGGCCCATCAAAATTAATTTGAATTGTGCTAATGACATTTTATTAAATCAGTTTCTAAAAGTTTAAACCAATAGAGATAATACCGTTTATTAATTTTAGTGTTCCGATGAACCCATAACATGGTAGTCAGATTCATTAAGATTTGGATTCAAGACTTTTGCGTCGTTGCACAATATTTCATAAATGGATAACATTGAACTCAATGGACCTATATGCTCTATGTTACATTGTTATATCTAAATGTAAAAGTAGTTAGAGGGATTAGATTAGACGTTTATTCACACGGACCTCGTTAGAGATGACATCAAGCTTTTTCTGATCCTCTCCTTGAACATTAACAGCACCCTGAATCCCTGTGAGGTTAGAAATGCTAGCCCTTTGAACTAGAGAAGCAATCTGCTTACACGCCATTGAAATACTCGAGAGTACTATAGTGAGTTCAGCATCAATAGTACCAGCCTGTTCTTGCATCAACAGCCAGTTAGTCAATGTCTCAATCTGATAACCACTTTTCTTCTTCGTCTCCGCCTCCGTGGTCACCGCCATGCACCGGACTCCTCCACCACTTGCCACTCTCGTCCTCTTCCTTGCGCCACCATTGAGGGTCTTGGCATCCAAACCGCATAGCTGGAAGGGGGAGAAACGAGAGATAATGGACTGGGAACTTGAAAAGAGAAGATGTGATGCTGTTGAAGTTGCAGCCATGGTGATTTTTGTTGGCCGCTTTTACAGTTTTCTCTATCGAAAAATCTTGTCTAGTTTGTGACGCAGGTTTGTAGCTTCATCTCTTAAATTTTTGTTGCGATATACTTTTAGATTGTAAGGCTGGTAATAATTTCTGGTCATCTGGTCCCACTTATCTTCCTCTCAAGTTGAAATCCGCTACGAGCAATGGCGTTTCTTACTTTGTTTTTTAATTCAACTTGGCTAACCCGCCAAGAGGATTTATAAACTTAGCCAGCCATGCTTGTAAGATAGTTTCAGGACCAATATTCCCAAATTGAGCCCTAATCTGACTGACAAGTTTAATCGTACCTATGCGTTAGTGTTGAAATTTTTATGGATCTTTAAATATTTAGAACATGAAAACTTAATTACCTTATTGTCAAAATTCTCCATGTCAATTGCGAAACATACCTTAATTCATTGGAAATAATTATTTATTACTGAATTTTGATTTCAAATCTTAAATCTTGAAACTTGAATTGCAATATTTTCATATTTGGCTTCTTTCACTTTTAATTTTGAATTTTGCTTTCTTTGATTCTTAATTCTTGTCCTTGGTTTTGCTTTTTGATCCGTAGCCTTAATTCTTGAATTCCTTTTTCTTGATTGTTAATAGTAGATTGACTGTTCTTGATTGTAGGTTTTTTTTTCCCCCTTCTCTCTCTCTCTCTCTCTCTCTATTTATTTTTTATTATTTTTGGATCTTCCTCTTCAATATGATTTCTCTTTTAATTCTCGAGTTAATGGGATAACACAAAGAATGAGAAATTACATTTGAATTGAGGGTCATAACCCTATTTATATTTCCTTATGTATTCAGCTCATCGTCAAATACAACTGTAAAATCGGTCTCTACACATATAATTCGGTTCACACTTTATTTAGATGCCAAAACCCCATAACTTTAACGCTTTATTAGATCACTTTAATTGAGCTTAACCTTAAAATAACATTTATACACAATTAATTACATATGTAGGTTTACATGACAAATTAAAACTCAACGATCACTCACTTGAGCCACATATATTACCTTATAAATGTGTATAACCTTATGAACTCAAACATTTTGCTATCATAACCGAAAGTACATCCGAACAATATTGCCCATCAATTATATTAATATAGAATCAAAACTGTCTTCATTACAAGTATCACAAATAAACTTTCAATGGACACGTATATTAACAAAATCAAATAACATAGATCAAGTGTGGATGTGTTGCATGAAAATTACATGTAATGTAATCCAAACATATATTTCCAACTAGTCTTACCTTATTCTTTAATGAGATTATACTAAAAACATTAATTAGAGTGAAACTGGACTTAATACTTTTTTTCTGCATAATAAATCGAGTATTTATAAACATAAAATATGTCTGAATCAGACAACCACCAGATACAAACTCCCACTAAATTGACATATCATAAAAAGATGTAACACTCGTATGAGCAATATGTTCATGAAAGACTTTGGGTGGTAGTTCTTTATTAAGCGGATCCGCAATCATGGAGTTTGTTCTAATATGCTTTATAGAAACCTGAATACTTTGAATTCTTTCCTTAACAACTAGGAACTTGATATCTATAAATTTTGACAGCATCGATCTCCTGTTGGAATACAAAACTACTTTGTCACAGAATAACTTAAGTGGGCTTTTAATTCCATCCAAAATATACAGCCCAATAACAAATTCCACAGTCATGTGATCAGAATTAGAATAACCAATGATCTCCAATTGGTCTAATTTTTTGTATGTGATCATGTAAACTTTAGTTCTCTATAGATACCGAATAACCCGCTTGACTGCTTTTCAAATATCTATCACAAAGTTAATTAAATAACTTCCCAGCATTCCAATAATGAATACTATATCCGAATATGTGCAAAACTAAGCATACATTAAACTCTTAATTGCTGAAGCATAAGGAATTTTTCGTATTTCATGTTCATTAAGTTTATCATCAAGGCATTGATTTGAGACTGTTCTTGTCTCCCTTAGTAATAGGAATATCACCTGGTTTATATTTCTACGTCCAAAATCTCTTAAGAAATTTATCGATATAACTCTTTTATGATAATCCAAAATTACCCTAAGGACAACCTCGGTGTATTTGTATCATTCATACAAAAAAAGGCGTAACAATGATTTTTCATTTCAAAATTCTATGACATAAATTTCTTAATTTCATACAATAAGTCTATATCATTGCAGATAAATAGTATATCATCAACATACAATACCAAAAAGATATGCTTACTCCCACTAAACTTGTGATATACACGATCATCAACTGATTCATCTCATAACCAAACGAGATAATTATTTGATGAAATTTGTGATACCAATGACGGAAAGCCTACTTAAGCTCATTGATTTTTTTAATTTACAAACCATCTGATGTAACTCAAGATCAAAAAATGTCACAAGTGACATAATAATCCTAACAGAGTCTTTCGTAGAAATCAGAGAGAAAGTCTCTTTAATGTCAATGTCTTCATTTTTAGTAAAGTCATTTGCAACAAGACGGGCGTTACATCTTTTCACATCACATTTTGAATCTCTCTTAGTTTTAAATATCCATTTACAACCAATGAGTTTTGCACTTTCAGGAAATTGGATAAGTTCCCAACTGTCATTGACACTTATGGACTTTATCTCTTTATTTATGTCATCAATCTACTCTTTAAAATTATTCATTTGCATGGTTTGATGAAAGTTGATTGTGTATAGGAGATTTTGTAAGATTATCTCGATCCGAAATTACTTCTTGAACTAGATCTGAAACAAAAATTTGTCCCTGGTCCTCATCATTTGCAATTGCAACAGAAGAAGTATATACATGTTTTTCCTCTAAGCCAAAATTCTTAATCTTATAACTTTATCTCCTCCCGCAAACTTTACATCCTCAAGGAATTAGACATTTTTCGTTTCAAAAATTGACTTGATAGTGGGATCTTAAATTTTGACCTTTTAAAGTATCCAATAAATTAGCAGCCGACGATTCTGGAGTCCAGTTTATTTTTCCATGGTTTATAAGGTCTTGCTTTAGCTGGACAATCTCAAATGTGCAAGTGCCTCAAATTAGGTTTATTGTTTGTCAAAGCTCATAATGGATTTTGACAGTTGCTTTACTGAAACTTTATTGAGAATTTAAGCCGCAATCTTTAGTTCTTCTTCCTAAAGATTCTGGTAAAGTGAAATAACTAATCACACTCCTTACCATTTCCTTAAGTGTTTTATTTCATCTCTCAGGAACACTATTCATGCTAGGGGACCCTAACATGGTGTATTGTGGGATGATTTTACATTCCTCTAGGAATTTAACAAAAGGCCTTGAACATTGTTCTCCTGATCTATCATATCTGCTATAGTATTCATCACCACGGCTAGATCAACTTATTTTATTCTTTTTTCGAGTTGATTTTCAACTTCTGTCGTATAAGCCTTGAACATATCCAATGATTGAGATTTCTTATTAACATGTCCAGTGATTGAAATTTCTTATTAATGAGATACATATAGTCATAGCAAGAATAATTGTCCATGAACGTAATATGTGACTGTGGATCATTCCAGGAAATCGAAGGGAATGGTCTACGGATATCCGTATGAATTAGTCCTAAAATGTCCGAAGTCCTATTAACACCTAATCTCTTTATGTTTGTCTATTTTCCTTAATGTAATTAATACAAACATTAAATTCCGCAAAATCAAGACAATCAAGAATTCATTCTGACATAAGCTCTTATTTTCTCCTTTGAGAGAAGTGACATAATCGCTTGTACCGTAATGAGACGAAATTCTCATTAGTTAATTTATGTTTAATACAACATAAATTCACATGCAAGGTTTGTTTATAAGAAGCAACTGTATTAAGCAAAAATATATGTTATCATAATCGGATAAAGAACTGGTGAGAAAAAGACTAAAGTGACTATTTTCAAATGAATAAGAATAATCGAATTTGTCCAAAATAGAAATATAAACCAAATTTTGTCTAAAAAAGGTACCCAAAATGTCTCTTTCAAATCCAAATAATAACCCGTCCTTAAAAATAGCCCAGAAGTCCTTATAGACTCAATTTTAACTGATTTGCCATCGCTCCACATAGATGAATCTTTCAACATCAATTGATTTTAGAAATTCAAGAAATCCCTCTAGAATTTATCAACCAAACGTATCTTGATATTGAAACTAAATAACTTCAAAACAAACTAAAGTAGAAGTGTACTTTTCTTTAAAGAACAAGTGTGGTATTTAGTACAGTCTCTCTCTCTCTATGTATTCTAATTTTTTTTTTTACAAAATTAATAGCGAGATAATTTATCCTTTTGAGACTTTTGCTATTTCTTTTGAATTGAACAGAATACAGTTTCGTTATTTTTTAATTTATCCTTAGAGGTACTTGTCAAATAAGTACTTTTAGTTCTCTCTTGATTTAGCTTTTCTTCCTCTTGCACACAATATGAAATGAGTTCATTAAGAATCCACTCCTCCCTTTTGATAGTGGTAACCAACCTTAAATTAATTGAATTGTGTAAGAAGAGAAATCAAAATCAAATGCACGATCAAGTCATCAAACAACTCAAAGTTCAATGCCTTTAGTTTTGAAGTAGGATGAGACATATCTATTATGTACACTCTTATGTTTTCTTTAGCCTTCTACTTAAGTGAAATCAAGTTCGCCAAAGGCGTACTAGCTTTGGCCTTTTAACCTTTTGCGAAGCATTTTTTACTTTTTTTAGAAATTCCTTAGCAATAGTTACCTTTTTGGACACAGCAATGTCATTGAAATTTCATGCTCCATCATTATGAGACTTATGTGGTTTGAACAATCTCACTTATCTAAGTCCCGTTTTATTAGTGGAACTCTTATCTATAAGAGTAGTGGGTTGTTCAGTCCTTAACGCAAGGTCTAGATTCATGTCACCAAGAACGATACAAACATTCTCTTTCTAACCCTTAAACTTTGGTTCAAGCACATGAATTGAATTAATGTTGGCAGGTATTGCAAAAGTGGATGTATTAATTGAATAGAGAATTTAAACATAATTAAGATGTTCACGTGAGAATCCATATTGAGCAATCGATAAATTCAAATAATAGTGAGCCCCATCACAACAGACTGGGCACAACTTTGACATTTAGTCTTTGAACAAAAATATCAACTTGTAAATGTTACTCTTGGTATAGTAATCAAATATTGACAATAAACCAGGTTAAATATTAAGTCTATCTTTGGACCGACTCAATGTTCACATAAAAATAAACTCTACACGTGTCACATATTTATTATCACTAATGTGCAAATAATTCGACCAAATATTGACATTTCTTTGAGCCAGTGAGTATCCCCATGAATTACGTACAGACAACCTTCCTAAATTTCCAAATAAATTAGTTTAGATAAGAGATGTTACTTTGACTGCCCAGACAGTGACTGTATCCCCAGTTAGTATCCCCATTTTGATATGTGAGTATCTCCAGTTAAACAACGCTGCTTGGGCACTGCCCAAACAGTGACTGGGTGTCACGACACTGCCCCATATTATCGTAATACAGTGCCGCAGTACCCAAACGCGATGCTGCAGCGCTGCAACAATGTTGCAAGTCGATCATTTACCAAAAATTCCAAAATTTTGAAATTTAGGGCTTGAAATTCTCATCTCAAATTTTATAAAATCAAATTATGAAATTCTTTCAAAATCTAAATGTTTTTGAAATTTAGGGCTAAAACTCACATATCAAATTTGAGGAATCCAAAGCATGAATTTCAACCCAAAAATTCTCTCTTTAGTCTCAATGATTTAACATGGCATTGGTCCTGATATCGCTTGTTAGAATTTTTATAAAACTTTAATTTTTAAGAATGTGAAAACTTAATTATTTTATTCCCAAGATCCTTCATGTCAAATCACAAAAGAAATTACTAAATGTGGATCATATTTTAATTAATTGGGAATGATTCCTTATTATTGAATCTTGATTCCGGATCTTGAATTTTGAAACTTGAATGACAATCATTTCGTGTTTGGCTTCTTCCCTTTTAATCTTGAATTTTGCTTCATTTTGACTCTTATCCATGGTTTTGCTTCTTGATTTTTGAATTTCTTCTTCTTGATTGTAAATTGTAAATTACCCATTCTTGATTGTGGATTTTTTTCTTTCTTTTCAATATCTTTTTTCTTTTAATTGTTGTGTTGATAAGATTTCACAAAGAATGAGAAATTATATATGAATTTGGGACCATAACCCTATTTATATTTTCATATATATTCCGTCAATCGTCAAATACAACCTAAATGAATCCAGTTTTTACACATATAATCCGGCTCACACTTTATTTGGTACTCGAAGCCTATAATTTTAATTCTTTATTAGATCACTTTAATTGAGTTTAACCGTAAGATAGTCTTTTATACACAATTAATATATGTAGACCCATATGACAAATTAAAATCCAACAGTTAGCACTGACATCTTCTATTATTATCATTGTTTTGCAATTTTACTTTATCTCATCTTCCCATCCCTAAGGTGAATAGAATTCAATCACCTCTCTACCCACCTTTATGGTACTAGCACACCAAAACATCATTAGAATGTAAGATTGTAGCTCCAATGGGAGGTATAGAGATCTCATGAACTCAGACGATCAAGTTAGATGATAAAATTTGGGTGTACGAAGACAGGTTGAGTGTTTTGGATAAAATTTTAGATGTCAAGGACCTTAACTTTGCAGATGCATTTATAGAGTTCAAGGTGCATAAGGCGTTCTAACCTCTTGGGCGGGTTTTTCCCCTCCATATTTTGATAACGAGGATGGCTAACTCATCATTGTCGCATACCTCGCTGCACCTACCCAAAGTGGGTGATTGATAAAGCTCACTTTGTAGACTTAACTATAACTAGCAATTGTAAAGGAGCGTTGATTGCTTCTTCATGCCTTGTCCCATTCAATCATTCATATTTTCTTGTTGAGACGAAATGATGTATGACAAATTATTTCGATGGCCTGATACATGCCCCACTAAGAATCTACCTCGATAAGTGATAACTATCATAGGATATTTGGGCAAAGTATATATCTTCATCTTGTTGTCCTATTTTGTTACTTGGGGTCTTCATCTTCAGACCCTAAAGGGCTTTATGTTAGAATAATTCTATTATGTGGGCTTCCATTTGATTGCGAATCTTACAGATTAGATGTATGGTTTGCAATTATACTATGATTAGGCCCGATATATTAGTGATCACTTGGGCCGTTGTGCACCTTACAAGCTATATTATTATAATGTCGTAATTTTAAGTATGTGGGCCGGAATTATGTAAAACATAATTAGGGTTAGAATAGGTAATGGGCCAACTTTATAATTTCATATATAATGGTTAGGTCATCTCTCCTCTCCATATCGTCTTGACTTATCCCGTTGATGACTGGTTATTTTGAAGAGAAAAGAGAGGAATATCTAGCTAGTAATATTCATACATAACAACGTCATCCGCAGATATCAATTTTGAACTATCAATTAATTACGTGATTCTTATTCTTAGCATGATGGTGTTAAATAATTACAACAATTGGTATCACAGCTGCATGCTAAGATTAGAATCCTTTAAGAAAAAAATAATAAATAAATATATATATATATATACATATATATATATATATATATATATATACATATATATATATATATATATACATATATATATATATATATTTGCTGCTCCACCGCCTGTGTGCAACAATTGGCACAATTGTATTGTTAATCAAAATCAATAACAAAACCAAGGCTACTGTTTGTTTTTCTTTTCCTTTTCTTTTGCATCTGTGCATACGTGTGAATAATTACTATGGAACAAAACAATTGTTGTATCCTCTATTCTGTTTGTGTGCATATATTTTTTTCTTCTGTCTCCCTGTTTTCCTCTCCTTGTGTCCAGATGGTAAATATATTGATGTTTCTCTATTAGACTACACAGCGAAGGTGTTCTTCATGGATTCACTCAAGTTTTTCCTCTTCTTGTGTATATGAATAATTGCAATAGAATAAGTTTTCAATTGATTCTATCAAAGCATAAACTACAACCCAAGCCACTATCTCTTCTCCTTCGTATACAAGAATATGGAGTTTTTTTTAATTTATTTTCCCTAGAACCAAAACTGCAGCGTGCAATTTGTGTAGAGTAATTACCATAAAGAAAAGGTTATTAGATATATTACTAGAAAATGGTGATGAAACATGTCACTGAATTCTAGTTATATATCTACATTTGGGCCTTTGATAGTTCCAAACAATAAAAGGCGAAAATTTTAATTGCTATGAACAAATTCATGAGTTCACATAATTGTTTTTTTTTTCCGATGCTGCAACAGCGAGCAGCAACTCGCGGCTGGTGCTGATGCAACCGGCAACAGCGCCCGGTGTTGAGTCAGTGAGTAGCGTTACAGCGCCGACTACTGGCTGCCCGTTTATTCGCCGACCGTGGGCTGTTGCTTTTTGGCCTGGCGGCGCTACGAGATGGGAGAAAAGCCTAGAGTCCCACCAAAATATAAGGACCCTAGTTATCCTACCATTTCTTGTATCATCGGGAATCATGAGTTTGGACAAGCTCTTCTTGATTTAGGGGCTGTGTCAATCTCATGCCTTATGCTATTTACTTGTCACTAGGATTGTGTGAGATGAAGCCTACATCTGTAACTCTACAATTAGCTGACAGGTCCATTATTAGACCTAGGGGAGTGGTTGAGGATGTCTTGGTTCAAATTGATAAATTTTACTACCCCATTGATTTCTTGATTTTGGATGTAAAGTTGATGTAAATGTTGATTCTAAAATTCCTATTATTCTTGGTAGGCATTTCCTTGCTACTGCTAATGCTCTGACTAATTGTAGGAATGGTCTTATGAAACTATCATTTGGGAATATGATTCTAGAAGTCAATATTTTCCACATCACAAAGCAGCCAATGGAAGACGACGAGTGTCATCAAATCTACATGATTGATGCACTCACTCGGGAGGTAGCTGATAATATATTTCTTGGACAGCACAGGAAATTCTAGAACCGGATGGATTGGACGTCGCCATCAATAAACATCTTTAGAGTGAGGATCAAGAGTCAAGTAATAGGTCTTATTTTACATTACCAATTTCTAACGAGAGGACTTTACCTTTTGTGTTGCAAGCCCCCACTCCTGATTTTAAGCTTTCCTTTAATCACCTCACGCATGTATTTGATGGAGGCGGAAGAACATCACTGGTGATTATGTCCAAGGAGCTGAGTACACAGCAAAGAAAATTGAAACCACGTTTGCTGGATGCGGCTGAAGGAGGAAACTTTGGGTCGAGCCAACGACAATAAACAAAGGCACTGCTTGGGAGGCAACCCAATGGGAGTTCGTTCATTTCTTTTGCTGTTTACTTTTACACTTATATTTTAGTTAATTTTTGTCATTTTCTTTGCATTACCAGTCCATTGCGTACTTTCAGGCTTCTTATCGTTCAAGTTTATGTTGATTCAATGCATCATTTTTGTAATATCTCTTCATTTGGATTTCATGTTTATGCATTGAGGACAATGCAAAA
Organism: Fraxinus americana; assembly: GCA_035079005.1. Taxonomy (NCBI): domain Eukaryota; kingdom Viridiplantae; phylum Streptophyta; class Magnoliopsida; order Lamiales; family Oleaceae; genus Fraxinus; species Fraxinus americana. The sequence goes on from CM068708.1 coordinate 39,026,650, forward strand.
TTTTAGTTGGGGGGATCTATTGGATTTTGTTGTGAATTTCATGTGATTTGTATAAGTATCATGGAATTTTAATTAAGTTTGGGGGTGGAACATTCTTCATTTTACTGCAATATTTACATGTTTGTGTGAAAAAAAAATCGTTTATTTCTAACTTTTATCTCTTAGCATTAGATTATAATCATAGTTTTGTATGCTTGTGTGGGTTTAATAACTATGTCAATTATGATGTGATTATTGGAATAGGTATCAGCTGTGAATGATGAAAATAGTGTAGTATTAGATTAATTTAAATCTGTTTATGTAAAACTTGACATTTTCTATGCACGTTACTGATGTTAGGCATATTGAGTTAGTGATACGGTTCATTATGTAGAAGATAGTTGAACGTAGTAACTAAACCCAAGTAACCTCTAGTGTATTACTCTATAATCCAACTATAGGTTAGTTTGGAGACGATTGAACTATTACAGGGAAACATTGAGATGAGTAGATATTCTGTGTATGAAACTCGTTTGGATTATCTAAAACCCAATGAGATGAAGACTATGTGAAAGTTTTAAGTTAAAGGTTAGTTTTAGAAACTGAATATCTAAAAGAAAATGGGCATTGCACTATTTTTTGAGTGAATAAAAATATTTTTTCGAGTCTATATAACTCGGGTGATTAAGTCTGTGAGGGTGATTTAAAACTTGATACCCTATAATCATTTGACTTGGGAGTCATCGGCCTAAAATTCGTTACATAGGTTGTATAGAAAGCAAATGAGAAGATGTTCAAAAATAGGAGGAAAAAAAATGGAGAAAACGTGAAAATGAAAAAAATAAATAAACGAAATTGTATAAAACTACACCTTCTGTTGACGTTGAAAATTGTATAAATGAAATTCAAGCGAACTTCAATGAGGAATACGAATTTTATTAAGTGTCGGTGTGAATTTACAAGCGATTCAACTATCATTTCTATGTTTATAGGAGATATTTGAAATATGAATGATGTAAGAAGATTTTGTAATGTGCAAAGTCTCTCCTTTTCTTCACTGCTATTTTGTTTTTTATAGGAAAAAAAGGTACATGTTTTATTAATTTCATGTCTTGTCACTGAAATCCCGAGCTGAAGAAGTACACATGTTGGATGATCCAATTGGCTGCCGAGCTCGATCTGGCAATCATGGTGATCATATCTTACATGTGGGCTTTAGCAATTAATGAAGTAAATCTTGGGAAAGGAGTCTAACTATCTTTTCAGGGCTTATGTAAGCATTGATGTCATATTATTCCTTGTGGATCTCTCTGATTGGCTGATTCAAAGATTGTGTCAGTGATTTACAATCATTAGAATCCCCTTGAAAGACTACATAATCTTTCTAGTTACGCTGACCATCCGAGTCGATCTCATACCACCAAGCTCAATTTGTCACGCACTCATCGCATGCTCAAATTTGATCTGTCTGACCTTCGAGCTCAGCACGTCAGTTCAGCACGTCAACACCTTTGATGAGAAGCATGTAATTTAGTTTAATCTTAATGGTTGAAACAATAAAAAATATAGGAGAATCTCGACTTGTTGAAGTATGAACTTGTAAAAGTGAGGTTTATCCAAATTAAGAGAGGGTTAGAATAGAATTGAATAAGTTCAACTTAGGATACACTCTAAGAAAATTGAGTGAAAAACATAAGTTTGGGGTGTGTGTCTATCGAGTAAGGTAATGATATATTTGACTACTATGGGTCAAGTGTTGAACCAATCACAACCTTAATATGTTGACATGAGTTTTCACACACACGTCGAATTATGCATATAATAGGTGGAGATTTATTTAATTTTTACACTGTTGTAATTGTTCATTTATTTGATTACCGAATTTCAATCCTGAGCGCAGCATGTTGTTGGACCATATTGTACATAGAATTGAGTTATATTATTTTGTTTGAGGACAAACAATAATTCAAGTTTGAGAGAGTTTGATAAGTGCATTTTTACACACTTATCGTACTATCAAAACATGAAAAATTGTTGATTAATATGTTGAAATATAGCTTAATTCTATGTAATTTATGTTTTGCAGGACAAAGTGCTGAATGTAGCGGAAATAAGGAGAAACGAGTGAAAATGGACCAAAATGGAATAACGTGAAAGTTCAAGGACTAAAGTGAAAGTACTCTAAACTTGTTTCTAACCTTGTGATGAAGATTCGAGAGTGTTAGATATCCATTGGATGAACAAAGGAGTCAAAGGGATGAAATATAGTCAAGACATTATCACATATCAACTTTCAAGTTGAAAAGTTTTGTATCAGTTTTCAACCTCATATTGAGACCAATTTTTGACATTGAAAACAATCGAATTCGAAGATGGTATATGAATAAAAGTTGTAATCCTTTGAGTTAGCTTTCCAACGCATCTTAAATCACCTCAATCGGACATCGGGAGAGAAATTGATGACGAAAATACTGAAAACTGTCTGGTGAAAAACTTCTAAAGCTATGCGGTCGCATATGGTTATTTCTATGCGATCGCATAGTACCTTTCAGAGATTTTCAGTAGCCAATTTCAGCCTTCCATGCAACCACAACACCTATAACTATGCGGTCGCATAGTTATAAAGAAAACCCGAATTTTCAAATTTCCTTCTACGACTCAAACACTTATAGTAACTTATTGTGACACAATTTCTCAACCCTAAAAGACCTCAGAACGCCCCAGAACGTCTCATTCCTCATTATTCATCATTCTTCATCTCTTTTTCCTCAAAAAACTCATGAGGAACTAAAAACCAAGGTGAAGCAAGGAAGGAACTCGTTGGATTTCGAGATTTCGCATCAATTTATTCATGTAATTGCTCTTTTAATTGTTGAACAATTTTAGTATTTAAACTTTTCTTTTTATTAATTTACATTGAAATCGATTTAACATTTAAAAGATTTTTCATGGATTCAGTCATTTTTTTTCCATTGTTAAATTAAATTATTTGTTGAGTTTCAATTTCAATTACTTATTGTTGAGATTTGTTTAACTTTTATCAAGTCCTTTATAGATCTAGTCGTGCTCTTTCTATTGAATGGTTGAAATAATTGTTGAATTTTAATTTCAATATCACTTTATTAGCGGATAGATTACTGCATTATGCTTGATGTATATGGTCGATCTTTAATCTTGTTTCAATGAAATTGTGCGAATATATCATAAGTCTAGATTCTAGGATTACATTTGTGAATTAAATTGGTTTTCACGATAAATCCTCCGATAGAGAGTTGGGATGAAAATTCTCTAATTGAGTTATAAAATGAATAATTAATGTGATCGATCCAATCCAATTGAGGGAATTCCAACAATTCACTATCTCAAGTTATTGATTCTAATTTCACATTTGAAACATTGAATTTTACTATACATTGAAGATGATAATTCATCCCTTTTTGAAATTCTCGATAATTTTTCCATTTCTCTGTGGATACGTCACCCCAAATCTACACTACAACTACCGCATTATTCTTTGAATGTAATCAATGTAGCAGTGAAAATTGCTGCATTTTTTTAGCCGTTTATAAAAGTAAATCAAATGTATTTCATCTCATGTTCTCTTCATTTTTCATATGGCAAGAATTAGATGGATTTAGTGCTTATTTGGTAGTGATTTTTGGGGGAAGAATTGATTTTGAATAGTGAGATGATGGGAAATGTGTAGTTGAAAAAGAAGGAAAAATTATTAATGTGATGGAAAATATTATTTTATTGAAGAATGTGTGGTTAAAAATGAGAATTGATTTGAGAATTAATTCTCAAAATTAGAAACAAACACTCCCTTAGTACTAATAATATTAAATATCTATTTTTATTTCGAAATAGAGTACGGTAAATGATAAACTTTAATTAATTGTCTTATATTTGTTATGTCATTTCATGGTTATATTAAGGCAAATTTTTTATTAGATTATAAGTTGTGGTCCTATAAAATGAATGGATGGCAAGAATTAGATCGATTTAATAGGAATAAAGTTATATATCTATTTTTTATTTTGAAATAGAGTACAATGAATATTAATATTCTTATATTTGTTTTGTCATTTCATGGTAAGTTGCAGAATTTTTTTTATTAAATTATAAGTTGTGGGTCCTATAAAATATATGAACAATAAGTATCTAGATAAAAAATAAAAATAAAAAAAAAAAATTGATCAGCATTATAAGCTTTGCCAAACATGCACTAAGTGCAACATTTTTTACAAATTATTGACTTTAATGGAAGTCATAAATTTATATATGTTTTATTTTTGAATTAATAAAATTTTGATGGATTTTCCGAAATAACATATAAATAAATGTGGCATGCTATGTATACATAAAATTTGGTATATAGGGGTATCCACACCCTCACATGGGTGGGACCCATTTTATGTACACCGAGAATTATTCTAAATAAATATAAGAAACAGTTGGTTGGACACTTCAAATACGGACATCAAAAACATGCAATCCCCGTCCAAGAATAAGTGAAAGTCCGGCCGATGATGTCTCCTAAAATACCCGACTTCCATTTACTGCCATATGCCTCCCCTAAATTTAGAGATTACCTCTTCTTTTTTCTTTTTTTTTTAAACATTTTCAATTTACTTAAATAAACTTTCTCCTCCACCACCACCACCACCATAAACATACACAATTCCTCCATTCAATTTCTCTCGCAAACCCATTTCTTCTTCAAATCAGAAAACAATGCATCAAATTCAAGCCATGGCTTCTTCTTCAATCAAATCGCCATTAATTTTCTTCTTTGTGATCTCTCTTTTCCTCCGAGGAATATTTGGTACATCTCTCTCTCTCTCTCTCTCTCTCTCTCTCTCTCTCTCTCTCTCTCTCTCTCTCTCTCTCTATATATATATATATATATATATATATATAAATTTGTGATTTTGATATTATTATAATAATTATTATTTTTTAATCAGCTGAGGTGATTTGCGATAACCTGCCATCGAATTTTTGTTCATTTGCAATTGCGTCGTCGGGGAAGAGATGTGTGTTGGAGAAATACAGAAACGACGTCGGAAAGTTGGAATACACATGCAAGACATCGGAGGTGGTTGTTGAGAGAATGACTGGATATATAGAGAGCGATCAATGTGTAAAAGCCTGTGGTGTTGATCGGAGCTCTGTCGGAATATCCTCAGATGCCTTACTTGTACCGCAATTCACCCAAAGCCTATGCTCGCCGGCGTGCTATCGGAATTGCCCAAATATTGTTGACCTTTATTTTAACCTAGCTGCCGGAGAAGGGGTATTTCTACCTCGTCTTTGTGAGAAACAAAAGACCGAGCCTCACCGTGCCATGATGGAGCTTTTGAGTAGTGGTGGCGTTGCCCCGGGTCCCGTGGCTGAAGAACCTTCTGGTTCTTACGTCGCCGATGAATCAGATTCCTCGCCTTTTTAATTATTTAATTTGAAAAATGATTGATGATTTATCCTCACGATTTTTACAAGTATTGTAAATGAAATTATTGAAGAACATTAATTGCATTGTTTTTGGATTGGGTTTGCGGAATTGAAAATTTTCAATTAATTACATGTTTGATTTTCGCCTTCTATTACTGTAAATAAATAAATAAGTAACTAAGGCGTTGAACAAAATTACTCGAACAAACATCGACATCTCTTTATCATTATTTCACCACAATAACTTATCAAACTTATGAAAAAAGTAAAAATGAAATCATGATTACAATTATCGGAATAAACAATCAAACTAACAAAACAATAAATAATATTTCACAAGAATATTAACATTTAGGAAGATCTGAGGGAGGTGGAGGCAAGGTTGTCGACGGTGTTGGTCCATTCTCCACGACGAAAGCAGTAGCAAGACCCCAAGGCAAGTGCACGTCCAAGTGACAATGCATCAACCATACACCTGAAATGTATCACGATATGCAACTTTCACGTACAGATATAGTGATATAAAAAATATAACTAAATAAATAAAATATTAATTAACCTGGATTATTTGCTCGAAATCTAACCACGGCCCATCCTCCAACCGGCACGCCAATGGTATTACGCTTTTGTGGGTTTACAAAGTTGAATTTTCTGCTGTCTCGAGTCATGTTGAAGTTGCCAAATCCTTGAGCCAAAACGTAGAAGTTGAATCCATGCAAGTGTATAGGATGATTTTCGATCCCAATTAAAGCTGTATTCTGCATCACAATCTCTATCGTCGCATTATATTTTACTTTCTTCACTTTCGTTGATTTCGTAGTCATTACGATTGATTGATTGAAGCTGTTATTAGGGTTTGTGTAATCAAAACTCAATGGTGGATTATCAGGAAAATCAGTGGTATAAACTCCACCAACGTCGTTGAAAAATGCCTCCAACATCGACGATTTATTGGGAAGTTGGAATGATGCGTTATTCATGCTAGCAGCAAATCTTTGCCCAAGTGGGCCTGGGCAGGATGCGTTCCCTGGACCTCCACATGCAACCAAGCCCAGCCCAACAGTTATAAACATGTGTTCGTCAACGTCTCGTGGTACGTGGGCCCAAAAAGGCCCAGTAAGAAGCCCAGTTAGATTGCTAAAAAATTTGTGGGCTGTGGGTGTGTCATTAAATGCTGGTAGGACAGGCATTTTAGGGGTGGATTGGGTAGCACCATTGTAGACTATAATCCCTGTCGTTGTAGTGTTATCAAATTGAACACCTGCTGCACTGGCATAAGGATTTGCTGCCATATAGTACAACCCCGGTGGTTGATCGGCTTTGAAGAGGACATCGGTGGTTTGTCCGGGACCAGTTACCACGACGTCAGTAACATAGGGGTTCGTGTACAAGGCATCGATTGCAACCACAGTCATTTTGTGATCGGCTATCTTGAAAAATAGTTGATTATTGAGTGCGGCGTTAATGATTCGTAAAAGATATGTTTTTCCGTGTACCACATTTAGCCGAAATGTCTCTGCAACAAAGAATAGTGCCTTCTTCTAATTAACAAACTCTACATGTAAAAAGTACTTAAAATTAATTGAAATCTATATTATATTAATTATATATGACGTTACTTACTATTTGAAGAGCATGGGTAAAGATCCCCAGGCTGGCCATTGATTGTGTACGCATCTGATATATTGGGTGCATTGCCGGAGGCTAGAGCTTCATTCTCCACATCAATAACGTTAGCATTCCACCATTCTCCTGCAATCGCATATATCTTCGCCATTAGAAAAAAAAAAAATCGAAATCGAACATCTAAACAATTAATACAATATATTATAAAGAAACAAGAACATGAGTTAATTACCAAGGAGAATTGGGACTTCCTTGTGTGGCTTTGGAAATGGATATGACCGGCCTTCTCTGGGTCGGATAATTAAAGCTCCATAAACCGTGGCCCGGAGCCATTGAACGTGTGCATGCCACCAGAGAGTCCCTTCTTGCTTTGTAATATTAAACCTGTACGTGTAACTGTGTCTGGGCCGGATTGGACACTGGGTCACAAATTCGGGTCCGTCAGCCCACCCGCTGAGTAACTGAAAAACTCCATGCCTGTATAGATGATTAATCACGAATTATATTTTAATTTATCTTTTGCCAATGATAATAATAGTGAATCAAAATAATCTTCAAAAGTTTAGAAATGGACGGAGTCTCTTGTCACAATTTATACGCCTGGTGGCCCGAATTTCAAGTGCCTTTTGACTTTAAGAATATTTTATCAAGAAGAAGATACGATCATTTTGTTTATATACGTTAGTTTGACTAGTACAAAAACAAACATGACATTTAGTTATACGATATTTGATAATAACTAGATTGCCAAGTTACTTTTTTTGTGAATCAAACTACTAGATAAAAATTGAGCAACCAACTTGAACGATATTTACACACCTTTATTTGTATTTCACATAACATTTCGTATAACCCACTGCTTAAAATTTACGAGGAAAAAAAATCTTACCAATGAATAGTGAGGTTGTAGGGAGAGAGGTTAAAAACGTGGATGACAAGAGTATCGCCCTCTCTTACACGAAGAGTCGGGCCTGGAAGACTTCCGTTTACTGCAGTAATCACTCGTGTGTTGCACAGTCGGTTGACAGTAAGATTTTTCACCTATATAACGAAAATTGCATGTTAACACAAGTACTCGATTTCATGTCAAATCAAAACAATGGTTGAACTTTATGTTAGATAATCAAGCACAAATGTCACGTAGTTGTGGACTTTACAGTATTGAATTAAAGAAATTATCTATGATACTCGAAAGTATTAAAAAATTACATGAAACGAATGCTCTACGATTGCAGCCGAAGCGAATGAAGAAGCCAAAAGAACTAAAGCAAATCCCAGCAAGAAAACTTGGCGTGTCATCTTGAAAGAGAAAAACTAACTTAAACAAGAGATTAAGAAAATCATGCAAAAGATAAAAGAGAAAACCCTCTTTTTATAAGAGAAAAATCTCCATCGGTTGCGTGAAAAAAAAGAAGTACATTTGAAAATTGGTTTAGTTGTGTTAGAGAAAATTTCGTTACCTAACTGTTTAGAATGCATCAAAGATAGTATTAAAAATAATATTGGAGCTAAGTTTTGCTCTCTCTGATTGGTGATCTTGACTGGTTCTTTTGTGGAAGTTTCCATTTTCCTTTTACTATGTTGGAGTAGGTAAGTAAATAGTCAATAATTATATATTTTCACCTTTTATAAATAAGAAATTCATTTGTTTCCTGATTTATCATGAACTGCCTTTTTTGTGGCACTATTGCTGCAAATGATGAATAGCATTACTCTAATAAGTTTTAGTGCACTAACACCCTCGCAATAAAATGGAGAAATGTTTATCTAACTTGACATGGTGATTCATACAAAAATTATCAAGTCAAATAAATCGTTACGATATTTGATCGACGTGTTATATTAAATGTAGGTTATTTTTCATTACTACAATTCAATTATTTCAATAATACCTTACTTTTCATTTTTCAATATGTATTTAATTTACAAACTGTAATAAATAATATAATTAATTCACAATTAATTAATATTCGCATTCATTTAATTAATATTAATTAGAATTTCGTTCACATTCAGTTTATTATTCACGTCCATATACGCTAATTAGCATTGAGTTTCACTTAATTGAAAATTAAATTATATTCATTTAATAAAAATGATTTAACATAAAATATTTAATATTTAAACATCACATCAAGTGATAATTATTTTTTGGATGAGAATCATTTTTTGGACGATTGTAATCATACTACAATTCAATTATTTCAATAATACTCTACTTTTCATTGGTATTAATCTAAATTAATTAATATTCACGTTAATTCATGTATCGTATTTGTCATTCATTTCCATTTATACATTTAGTTGTAATTCTAATACTCATATTCAGATATACATTTCACTATTTACGTACATGTATAATAATTAAGATTTATTTTTAGGGGTTTGCATTTTTCTCATATTTAAATGAAAAGGGTAAATGAATGATCAAATATTACTTTTTCACAACACTTATAAAATATTTCAGAATAACGTGCGATGTACGTTCAACTCTAACTAGTATTCTTAAATATACTCATTTTTTATCCAAAATTATACATTTTTATTCATTATGTTCATATTCTTTTCTTCCACGGAGCTTTCTTGCAGAAAAGAAAAGAAGAAAAATCATCGGCAATAGATACCAATAAAATTATGCATGCATTCTTAACCTTAAACGGATAAGAAATTGACTTTTAGCTGCAAAATAACGACTAATATAAAAAAAAATATTTTAATTCATAAAACTAAAAATTATTACTTAGAAGATAGCAATAAAGAATTACAATTTGTCTTTATAGTATTGACTGGAGTTAAATGCAGTATTTTCTATATTAGTAAAATCAATTGTAGACAAATTTGTTCCTTAGCTAATCATCCATATGACCATATCTTGTCATTGCAGTGTGAAATTCGTGTACTAAATGATATTGAATTTGTTGTTTTAAATTTCAAGATTGTTGAAAAACAGTTGCCCTGTATATCACGTAACCTCGGGCCATTCAACCAATTCAACCTTCCTTCCACAACAAGACAACCACTTTTGTAGGAAAAAAAAAGAATTTAAACGAATACGTACAATAGCATGTACTTAAGCAAACGAATTAATCAATAAAATTATTGAAGTATTATAATTTAGAATCTTGTACAAAATCTCCATTCATTCAAAATAATATTCATGGGAGAGAGAAGACCTGATCTGGTAATAACCCTACAATGTACACTTCCCGTGTGAGAATTTTTTTAATGATTAGATTGCTTGTAGTTTAGTTCATTGTGTAATAGATTATCCACATTGTCCAAATCATCCTCTTATTGCCAATCTAAGTTGTATTCTTGGACCCCTTTTTGGCACAACTTCTATTTTCGCTTCTAAACTTTTTGTAGCAAAAATTCTTGAAAATGCTCCTTTAGGCCAGGTTCTTTTAAAAACTCTTCTAGTAAGATAAAATACTTCAAAAAATTATTCAAACAAAAGTAATTTTTTTAGTCTCAAAAGCAGTTTTTGACTCTTCAAAAGTCAGTCAAACGGGCTTTTAGTCTATCAGTTTATATATATATATATATATGATCATGGATGTCTGAACCAACTTGTGCGCACTTTGATTAATCTCATGGGGCCCTAAAGTTTACGGTATGGTACTCACCTCAGTGGTTCTGAAATGACTCGAATTGGTGACCACTGATCATTGGAGAGTAAACTCAAAGTCTGACCAATTGAGCAACCCTTCAAGGTTAGTCTGTTAGTTTACAAATTATGTACGCGTAAAGAGACATGTTGAAGAATTATAATTTTATTTTTTATTTTTTCTTAAAGTTTCAAATATAGGAGATGTAAATTGTTTGATTTCTATGTGCTACTAAAATTTAAGTTAGGTGTACCTTCACCAAAGACTTCGTGATTCAGACAAATAAGGGAAGGATGGTTATTTGGGAATGAGTAAACTTTGTATAGATAATGATCAACAAATTCAAATTCTGAATGTTTGCTTATGCAACTCAATTTGTGACATTTGACCACCAAACAAAATTTCTCTCTTTTCTTCACACGCCTCTTGGTCCCTATCTCAAGTCAATGTACGTGTCTTCAGCCATTCCACGTTTTTGATTGAACGGAGCGAACGAATATCGTGAATATTAGTTTCGAATCGAACTTAATAATTATTTTTATTTCATGAAAGCAAATTTTACAAGACAATACGATTAAGATTTCCATTCCGTTTTGTTTAATCGAGTGCACATATTTTTTTCTTTGCAAAAAGGCGAAAAAGTGGAACTTTCGCAGGAATTTTCATGCACTTTTTGGATTTTTTACTACCTTCTATTTCACACATAGGCTTAGTAGACTTTTGACCAATTAAAAGGTAATAAAATGAAAGTTTCAGTTTGAAAATTTCACCCAAATAAAAAAAAAAAAAAAAATCAACCTCATAACCCTTCAAATTTTGACCAATTAAAAGGTAAAAATGAAAGTTTCAGTTTAAAATTTTTGCCCAAAAAAAAAAAGAAAGAAAAATTCAACCTCATACGGTCATACCCCTTCAAATTTGTCGGTAATAATTTCTTTGTTAATCTCAATCTCTCTTGCACGTAATCATCTTATTCAACGCGCAATTACTTTCTAAATGTCAAATTAAAAAGTCAATAAATCCATCTCATCTCTTTTGGATAACAATTTGGTAAATTATAAAGAATTGTTGCTATTGATCATTTAAGTTGTGATTAATCCTAAATTCGTAAAATGATTTTCCGAGAGAATTGGGTGTTTGATGCACATTATGAAGAAGAAAATGTATTTTATGATGTGATGTGATGTGATAGAAAATATGTGTTTAAAAAATAAGGAAATTTTTTTAATTTACGTGTAATATTATTTTATTGAAAAATATGTGGTTCAAAATGAATTTTGGAAAAATGAATTTTTTTTAAGAATGTGTATCAAATAGCGGCATAATTGTCATTCATAGAAAATTCCAGAGAAAATAAATTGTGTACAACTGCACGCAAGTTTAGAAGAAGAAAGAAGAGTCCAATTTTATAAGAGTAATGCTATTAATCCACCGTCATATTGGAAGTGCATCCCACGGACATTGCTATCTAGGTTTTGTATGAAATTTTGGGTTAATGTGTGAGATAATGAGTGGAGAGAAAATAGATACAATGAAGGCATAGCATGAGAAATCGTGAGAAAGAGTGCACGAAAGGTTGGAGTGTGATAAGTGTATTTTATACGTTTATTCGAATTTCAATTCTTATATATTTATTAGTTTATTGAGCAAATATTTACTTATTGTGTGTTTGATGGATATTGTTGGGGAAAGAATGAATTTTAAATAGTAATATGATGAGAAATATGTTGTTAAAAAGTAAGGAAAAGTTATCGATGTAATGTAAAATATTATTTTATTGAAAAATATGTGGTTGAAAATGAGTTTTAAAAAATATATTTTGAAAGAATGTGTGCCAAACAGAAGTTTAGTTTATGTCAAATTATGTTAATTGTAAGTAAAAGTCAGATTTGACAAGTTTGGATGAAATTAGATCGAAACTATACAAATTTGAGGAATTGGGGATCAAAAATAATCAAGTTTTGAATATGATGACTAGGGATGGACAAGAACTCAATGTGGATGACCAAATTACACTAAAATAGAAAAAAATTCAGCTTTTGTTGGATTCTTAATTTCATTCAAATTTTATATTGGAGATCCTTTATGACTTCTTTTTTGAGTTATTCTAGATTTCTATATATAATTTTAATTATTCTTTTTCATAGGACACACAATTTAAGAGAGAGAAAAATACATAATCATCAACATCAAACGGCAAAAAGTTAGGATTTAAAGACTTTTGATATTTAAGAAAAAAATTTGTGCAAGATTAATTTCTTTCCATCATCATGATTTCTAAACTTAGTTATGAACTCTATACTTGTTTATCATTTTTCTTTCGTTAGTATTAGTAGCTAGATTATTAGTTATGACAAATAATGTATATGTGTGACCCTTCAATTTAATTTTCGAGATTCTAGCACTTAATTTTATGTTTTCATTTTATTTATGGGGTTTTATACTTTGAATTACTTGGTCAATAATTCAACAATCTTATGACTTTATAACGAATCGAGAAAGGAAGTTATAGATTTAGACCACATAGCAAAATTCGAGAATTGTATAAAAGTGTAGAGATATATTTTTTTGTTAACGCAGTCGTACATGGATTCTTATATATTTAAGGCATTTAATTAATAGGTATCCGAATTCACACAAAAATATTGACTTTATTAATTAAATAGAATCAATATGGTCTCAAGAGAGGTAAATTGAACACTTTAGTAAAATACGACTGAGTATTACAATATTAGAGTGTGTTTGGTAGGGATTTTTAGGGAAAAAATTGATTTTTGAATAGTGATATGATGGGAAATGTGTGGTTGAAAAAGAAAAAAAAAGTATTGATGTGATGAAAAATATTATTTTATTGAAAAATGTGTGGTTGAAAATGAGAATTGATTTACTGTAGAAAATGAAAAGCTGTACCAAACAGGTCCTTAATGAATCTTGATTAATGAATTAATGGGGATTTATAGATAAAATTATAAGTTCTAACATTCACATTTACAATGCAAATTTGATTATTTGTGTGTACTTAGGTAACATTAGTATAAGTAGAATAATTTAAATAATCAATCACAAACATCTTCTTTGTATTTTGTCAACTAGAGTTAAAAATAGTAAATTTAGAATTAAATTAAAGTTCTCATGGGAACGATAATCCGAATTTATTGGTCCACTATATTACTCGTTAAAATCCGTACTTATGGGATATATAAAATCGACAACAGAGCGAAAAAAGAGAGAAATGGTGACAAGAGACGGAAGTACACAACCGTGTATATGTTTGTGGAGTGATGATTATATTCGAGTCTGCAATATTACTAGTGGCCTTGGTGAATGCGTCCAAAATTGTGTAGGTTTATTTTCATCAATAAAATCCTATTTTCTTTGGTTTACAAATTAAGCAATTTGGTATCAAAGCAAGACGATCGAAAACAAATTTCTAAGTTTTTGGAATTTGTGCACAAAGTAAGATTGTGAAATTTCTATAAAGCTTGTTTAATAACGAGGTCATTCGAGATAGTGAAGAAACTCAATATTCAAAACTACACACAACTCCAATGACAAAATCTGTGGAATGTAATTGGCGACAGCGACGTAACACCACTGAAGAAGCCACAGCTCTGAAGAAGTGAAAAATTAAAGTGGGCAAAGATACGTTTGCTTTAAAAACAACAATCGAGAAATAATTATTGGAGCATATAACAAACAAGACCACGTAAAAAGAAGCAGGGGACACGTTCGTCGTACTATTCTCAAAGAAAAATGATTTCGAGAGAAGAAATTAAATTCAAGTCTAAATGACGAATTAGCGTTGATAGCAGTCCTCCCTAAAGAAATGAATTAAGAAGATAATTGGATCGATGACTCAAAAGAGGACACTGCGACTAATGAAGAGTGTTTTTGTTGGACTCCACAAATCAAGACTCAAAAGAAATTAAAGTGTTTGAAAAAAAAAGGGAAATTCCTTGCAGACACCTCAAAGGATAGAGCTAGTAAATCCAATGGAATTTGATGACATGTTGTAAGAAAAGGTATTAGAGAAAATCAGAGAAGAACGACATAAGCTCAAGAAAATACAAGACGTGTTGGAGTCGATCAATGAACAAGAGCATGCAAAGACAATGCTAGAGGAGAATTGACCGTCAATAAGAAGATATTGAGAAAATGTTATAAGGGGGTCAACATAATCAATAAGAAGGGATTGAGGTAGGTACAAATTTACAACAACAAACAAGAAAGACGAGTAAACATGAGAAATCAAATACCAAGTATGCTAACTAAGAAATAGATAATGAAGAAAGTATGAAAGAGCCACATATATTTGAAGTGACGATGTGTTTAACGAAGGATCAAGTGCTTCAAAATTCGTCGAGTTTCGGACTCACATGGGCATGACAAAAAAAGAAAATAGTTAAAATGAAAAGTTGGTGTTGAAGAGGAGAATTGAGATGCAGGACTCTCGTTCATATAATACTCTACGGAAAAGAAATTCTGTACAAATGCGGTCAAGTCTAGAAGAAAGAAGAATTCAATTTCACAAAAAATATATCACCAACGCCAGAACGAAATTATCCAGAAGCTTAATTTTAATCCACATTCATATGGAGTTTTGCTACACAAACATAATGCTTGACATAGGTGATGACACAACACAAACACATGGGGGAGGTCGGCATTATTTAATTCAGGTCAAGACCCACATGCAATGTGAGAGGTCGGTCAACCCCTATGTCAAATATTATGTTCATTTAGCTTAATTCATATGATAACGTTATACAAATGCAGCCCATAAACATTGCTATCTATAAATATAGTTATTGTATGGAATTGTGGATTAATTTGTGAGATAGTAAGTGGAAAGAAAAAAAGATACAAGGAGGGTGCAGCGTGAGAGACAATGAGAATTGAAAAAGAATGCAAGAACGGTTGGAGTTAAAAAGAGAGGAAGCACACCGCGGTGTGCATATTTGTGGAGTGAGGATTATATTTGAGGGTATGATATTACTAGTGGCTTGGCGAGTGTGTTTAAAACTTGTGCGAGTTTATTGAATCAATAAAATCCTATTTTCTTTAGATTTGAACTCATCATAATAACAATTCGCATGCTTAAATATTTTAAAATTCTCCGTTGGATGAGGAGAACGACGTTAACTAAATACCAATTTTATATGTAACACATTGAAAATGGAAAATATAAAAACTTAAGAGCCTCATAAATAACGTCATAATCTTGATACACCTTTTACATTATGAGATTATTAATGTAAGTGACAACAATAAACTTGCGTAAGTATGAGGCTAGATTGTTGATTTTTTTAATTTCAATTTGCTTGCAATTAGTTGACTTTGCAAATATGTATAATTAATTTCTGTAAAATATAAGGGAAACAAAATGAAATAGACAGTATGAATAGCTCGATTAAAAATATATCTTAATTCATCCCATTTCTTTTGAATAGTCATACAAATTTTCAATTATCGAACCAATCAAAAACCCATAAATTAATCAAGAATTTGGGAAAGAAGGGTGGCAAAGCTATCAATTTTGACAGAGAAAGAAAATGAAGTATGCTCAAATTAATTTGAAAGAAAAGCAAATATATCCAGAAAAGAGGTGGAAAAAAATGAAACCCATATGCTGACTATTGATTTTGAAATTAAATTGGGGAAAATTGTCTGTGGTGTTGACCCCGAAAAATGGCTCGAACACGTGACCAACAGAATAATTCTTCACGTCTACTTCCTTTGTGCACAATAGCACACTATTAGTCACTCGTGGCCTTTCCCGACGGGGGTGGAGGCGGCCGCGAGCACTCCAATGGCTAAGTCAGTATTTCAGTCAATCGGAAAGTAGTGCCTGGCGTTGAAGTGGTTGTCGGGACGTAGTTGAGAGCATGTGTAAATATAGTGGAATGCCCCTTTAAAGTTAAGACTAGGATCCAAAGAATTGAATGGAAAATCCCCTACTCCTACGAACGTGGGGGTATGTATACTAAGAAAGGAAAGAGGTAAACCGTTGAATGAGGGGACACGTGTCTTCAGATCCCAGACGAGTCAAGTCCTCATAGGTTGGCAAACATTACATGATTTCTGACACATTGGCTTAGTTGACCGTTTGTAGCCTGTCACCCATCCCATCAGTTAGTCAAGAACTTAACTTGGAAGATCTCAGAAAAAATCTTAATAGAGAGGTGACGAGGTGGAACGAATAGAGTGTGGGCTTTTGTATCCGCCGTGATTGACGGATGAGTTCGGTAATTCCACTAGATGGGGGAGATAGCGCTTCGGTTCAGGGTTACTGAATTAGCTCGCCCATCACGTATTCAGTTTGTTCGCCACGTGGCAGTACTAGATCAGCTCGGCCAACACGTGGCAGACGAGGTGTATGGATGAGGTGGAGGGCCTCTGAGGACCTGTAACAACAATCCCTCAAGTCATTGTATGAATATTTATATAATGCATGGACTTTGTAGAGGTAGTTATATCGCGTCACTCTGAGGGCGTATGCGTTAGGAGACATAAAGTTGTGCAGGAGCGAAACCTTGATGGAAGGACGAAGTGATAGGCAATGGTAACTTTGAGGAAAGTTGTTGCAAGGGAAGTCCTGGCTGAAGGATGAAGCGATAGGTGTTGACAACTTTGAGGAAAGTTGTTGTAAGTCCGGTTGAAGGACGAAGTAATAAGCGTTGGCAACTTTGAGGAAAGTTGTTGCAAGTAAAGTCCTGGCTGAAGGACGAAGTAATAGGCGTTGGTAACTTTGAGAAAGTTGTTGCAAGGGAAGTCCTAGCTGAAGGACGAAGCGATAAGCGTTGGTTACTGAAGGGTTGTTGGAACGTGTTGATACGGCCGAGGCCTTGGGTTACGTGCCAATGATTTGAAATCTTTCGCGTCTTCCCAAGGCAATCATGTGGGGGACGCTTGCTTACATCCAAGGCACGCCTCCCTTACCATAAATGGCAATAATGGTGGCGGTCGCTACTCCCAAGACAACGCGTCTTGATCGCTCATGAAGCTCACCGCCTTATCAAGGCCCTTAGTCCGTATGACTCTTGGTTTCAATGATGATTGTGGGTCTTGGATTTGAATGGCTCAGATGGGATTTGAGATTATCCAACGGCTGGGGTGAATCTAGAGATGCCTATATAAGGCCCAAGCCTCCCATTTCAACAACTTTTACCTTTGTGAAATCTTCAAGAAGCCTTGCGTTTTCTCATGCTCTCATTGTTTGGTTTCCTTCTCCGGTGAACAATCTGAACTTCTGGAAAATACTTCAGGGGTTTCGACGAGTGACAAACCCATCTTGAACTTAGGTAAATCTGTATTCCTTGTCTTCCTCTCCTTTTATTTTTGAACTTTCAAAAATCCTTTGGGATGGCTGTTGAGGGTTTGTTAGCGGAGCAGTGAGCGAGGCGAGGAGGGTTCTAAACTTAGGGAGCCCATATTCGTTACTTCGGATGAGTTGGGTTGGGCCATTAGGGGTCGGTGAGAACATATGGAGGCATCCAACCTCCCCCGTGGACACTTCCATCCAATAGGGGATTTCCAACTACCCTTAGAGAAGTGTTGGAGGGTCTTCAAGATTCCAGATAACATAGAGCTTATTCTACTCGAGCCAAACGAGAGGGCCTTCTATCCGAAGCTGGGGTACGTAGTGGTGAGTGAAAATTTGTTTAGGACAGGCCTTAGACTTCCTTTTCACCCGTTCTTTAGGCTA
The DNA here is from genome assembly GCA_035079005.1 of Fraxinus americana. NCBI lineage: Eukaryota > Viridiplantae > Streptophyta > Magnoliopsida > Lamiales > Oleaceae > Fraxinus > Fraxinus americana. The sequence continues at coordinate 39,045,019 of CM068708.1, forward strand.
GTGCTCCGGTCTGACGGGCTAACCCCAACCCACTCAACCCGAACTCATGGTCCCAAATGGTGGGAACATGGATGTTATGGCGCCGAGTCAGCATAGGGGTAGACATGCCCTTTAGCGTATTTCATTTTCTTTATTTCACGAAAAGCATGGCCGGGGTTGGAAAGAGCAAGGGTTGATATTATCTCGCTCTGTGGGCGTCCCACTCCCCTTTCGTAGTTGGGGTGCCCACCTCGATTAAAGGATGGAAGAGCTCCTGGTTTTGGTCAACCGGAAGGTGGGACACCATGGAGAACGACCCCAGGCACCTCTTACCGCCCCTACCTTATACTCTACCAATAGTAAGTGTCTTTCCCAAGCTGATTCACCTTAACACCTTTCTTATGGTCTTAATATTTCTCTGTTTATAGGCTCTCTTCCGAGGTGTGAAATATTAGAAGGGGAATGGGATATCATCATCCAGCTCTACCAGAAGCCCCTTCCGGAGAGGAGCTATAACGAGCTGATCGATGAGAACACTTCCTTCGTTCTTCACGATTTAATGGCAAGCCAAAGTAAGTTTTTCAGCTCAGTTCTTCTTTAAACTTTTCTTCGATTCCCAACGTACTTAGCAACATTCTTTTTGTAGGCAACTTTAACCAAAAGAAAGTTCTGAGGCCAGATTTTGCCACAATTCGTCGGAGCGTTGCAGAGGCGAAGATGCTCAAAACAAGCTCGACTACTTACAAGAAGCAGTCGGAGCGACTGTTTTCCCTCAGTAAGGCTTCGCAGCCTGCTGAGGAAGATGACCTAGAGGAAAGAGCCCCCCTCATAAAGAGAAAAAGGGTCAGCCCTGCAGGAGCCTCTACTTCGGCTCTGTCAGTGGAGACTCATCCTCCCGTCCAGTCCGGGGTGACTGTTGTAGCCCCTTCAGCGATTCCCAAGGCCATCGTACCTATCACTGCCTTCTTCTCTGAGGGGCCAGCTAAGAAGAAATTGAAAAAACTTGCAAAGGCCCTGGCTCGAACTAAGGCGACCTATTTTTTGGGGAGTAAGGATAATGACCTCTCCGAGGCAGTATTAGAGATGCTGCCTCCGGAAACCGTCGCTGTCGCCCGAGTCCATGACAAGTATTGGACCGGGGCCTGGCAAGATCACGCCACCTCATACGAAATTGAAGACCTCCGGCGGCCAATAATGCCGTGTGGACAGGATACTGATTCGAGGGTAGGATCAAGGCCTCATCGACTGTGAGGCTGAGGTGGCAAAGGTCAAGAAGGAGACCGAGGAGATTGAGGAGAAATGGATCATGGCCCCCACCAAACTAGATTCGGCTGAAATCCAACTAAATCAGCTCAAGAATGAGCTTCATGAATCGGTTTCCCAGGTGGCGGCCCTGACAAAAAGAGTCGACCAGGCCAATGACCACCAAAGAATCACTTTGGAGGCTCTGGTTGAGGCCAATAAGCAAAGAGCCTAACTGAAGATGCTTTCTGAGGCTTAAACAGGGAAGATTGAGTCTCTAAATGTTGAAGTGAAGACAATTGGGGATGTGGCAGTCGAAGACTACAAGGATAACTTCGAGAAAACCAAGGAGTACGATGACTTCGCCAACTATTGGGCTTCATGAAGTGCCCAAGAGATTATGTCTCATCTGCGAGAAAAGGCATCCAGAGCTTGATATTAACTTTTTGGATGAGGAGTTTGGAGGCTATACTGGGGGTCGACCTGTGGCCGACGAGGAGGCTCCTCAGGAAGAAGTGGGGGAATGGGCCATTGTAGACGTAGATTAGCTTTTGTTCTTCTTTTTCCTTTGTACTTGGCTTTGGCCTCATTCTATAGTAAATGGAATTTATTTTCTTAAGAATTGTCGCATCGTTAAAACATAACCACTTAAGAAAGGAAGAAACCAATGAATAACAAGTAGCATCGCATCGGCTAAACTTAACCACTTAAGAAAATGGAAGGAGCCAATGAATAACAAGTATCATCGCAGCAAACAAGCTTAACCACTTAAGAAAATGGATGGAGCTAATGAATAACAAGTATCATCGCATCGGCCAAACTTAACCACTTAAGAAAATGGAAGAAGCCAATTAATAACAAGTAACATCGCATCAGCCAAACTTAACCACTTAAGAAAATGGAAGGAGCTAATGAATAACAAGTAGCTAAACTTAACCACTTAAGAAAGTGGAAGGAGCCATTGAATAAGAAGTAGCATCGCATCGGCTAAACTTAACCACTTAAGAAAATGGAAGGAGCCAGTGAATAACAAGTATCATCGCATCGGCCAAACTTAACCATTTAAGAAAATGGAAGGAGCCAATGAATAACAAGTATCATCGCATCAGCCAGTTCATTGAAACAAAGTGGAAGCAGAAAACAGTTCGTTCATTTGATTTGAAATATTTACATAGATAAGAGTATCCTACTGATAGTACTTCCTCATATGTTCGATGTTCCATGGGTAGGGCATCGTTTTTCCTCCCAAATCTTCGATCATGTAGGTGTCAGGCCTTATTTCTTCGACAACTCGGTACGGACCTTCCTAATTTGGCCCCAAGGTCCCTGTGCCCGGATCCTTGGATGATGGGAAAATTTTATGGAGCGCCGGTCGCCTATACGGAAGGTTCTCCTTTACATTTTGGCATTGTAGTATCGCATCATTTTTCGTTGGTAAGAGGCAAGTTTAATCTAAGAGTCGTCTCTCCTTTCTTCGATTAATTTGAGTTCTAGCCTCCTCAGGTCGTCGTTTGTTACATCATTGAAATGGATTCGACGCGGAGATGGAACGCCGCCTCAATCGGGTTCATTGCTTCAGCACCATAAGCTATTGAGAATGGAATCTCCCCCGTTTCTGTTTTACACATAGTTCTGATGGCCTAGAGGACTTGGGGGAGTTCATCAACCCAAGCTCCTTTGGAAACGTCCAATTTCCTTTTTAGGGTGAGCTTGATGGTTTTGTTGACAGCTTCGACCGGCCATTGGCTTGGGGATGATGAGGTGAATGAAAATGCTTTCTAATCCCGAGCTCATCACGTGTCGAACTGTTTGCCATTGTCAGAGACTAGAGAGTGAGGTATGCCAAACCTGCAGATGATGTTCTTCTAGAGAAACTTTGAAATGTTTGCCTCAGTGATTTTAGACAACGGCTCTGCTTCGACCCATTTCGTAAAGTAATCAATAGCAACAATGGCGAAGCATGCGCTTCCCCTTTCCTTGGGTAGAGGACCAATGAAGTGTATTTGTAATGCCCCCGGAAAATTTTCACAGAATACAATTTAAATTTTGTGTGCTATATTTTGATATTTTGAAAGTTAGAGACTAAAATGATATATAACAATTTCAATTTTTATTTGGGTCATATATTTATATTTTGACCAAGTATGATAAAGATATGAATATTGGGCTCGTTGGATAAGTCATAATTAATTATGCACTTTAGGCTCGAGAAAAAGTAAATTTGGATTAGCGAAACCAAAAATGTTGAGATTGAAAGATATTGTTTGAATTGTATTTTAATTGGATTAATTGATGAGATTAGAAACTTAATGGCCGAAACGTATAAGGCAAGTTGGAGAAATTAATAATTGATTTTGTCAAATTAAGGAAGAAAATATTATAATAATAAATTAATGGAAAGAGAGAGTGTGCCACGTGATGTGTTAGTTTGTTTTCTATTTTATTCTATTTTATATTCTTTAGTTGGAATTGATTTGACAATGTGTGAGAATCTAGATTGATAAGATTTGGTCAAAAATTTAGTTTCCAAAATCCCTATCAATTACCCTATCCCATCCCACACATTTCCCACTCATGCACCAATTATCTAGGTTATTATTTGCCTATGTATGTAGGCACATTATAGTAGAGAGAACACACACAAAAATTTTATTTTTACATACGGAACACACAAGCAGAGGCAGAATTGGTTTGGAACGTGATTTTGGGTTTTCATCTTTCAAGAAATTATTTAAATCAATAAGGTAAGATTACGAGGTGCAAGTGGTTTGTCCTATTTAAATTATTTCTTCATGTTAGATAAATATTATGCTTATAAAAGTAATGATATGATATGATTATGATATGAAATGGTCATCCGGTACTAAAGATATGATATGCTATGAGTTCTTATCGGTTCTAAAGATATGATATGACGTAAAGGTGTCAATCCGGGTGGTCCGAGCTGGCCAACATATGAGTCCGGTAACGGTCCGAGTGAAAAAAAGCCCACCCGCTACGAGTTCCGAACCGGCCCACAAATTTTGGACTATAACACAGAGCCGCCCGCTGACCCATTCGAGTCGTGTCCATGCGGGTCACGGGTTGTACAGGTCACAGTTTGTTTCGATTTGGCCCATATTATTGTATAAATAAAATTATAAAAATATAGAATTTTTCATATTTATAGCAAAAAAAAATTTTTTTTTTGTTAAATGTAAACTAAAAATTAATCGAAATGATAAATTCATATTTATACCAAAAAATGTTTACATAGAATTCAAATTTAATGTTACATGAATTATTTATAACTTTGTAAAGTTAAATTTAACTTAAACAAATAACAATTAAATGCATTTCTAATTACTATTATCAAATATTTATAGTATAAGTACATCTCAATTAGGTTGACACCTACTTAAATCTTAACAATAATTTAGTTGTTCAAAAATTATATATTTTAATATTTGTAAATCCCCATTTCAATTATTTTATATATTTGTTCAAAAATTATATATTTCAAATTTAATTTTTTTTTTAATTTTTTTCACGGGCCAGCGGGTTAACCGCGGCTCGTGAAGGTGCAACCCTCGAGACCTGCGGGTCACACCACCTTGACCCATGAACCGCCCGATTGGGTCACAGGTCGACCCGTGGTCCCGAGTCGATCTGGGCCAGTTTTCACGGGTCTAGTCGGCCCGTCCGTCTTGACACCTCTAATATGACTGTATGATATTTTTGACGCATGATTTAATATTTTTATGCGGGATCGCACCATTATTCGTATCCTACTAAGTATCTTCTGAGCTAAGGCCTGTCCTCCGGAGTGATTCCCACAAACGCCTTCATGGACCTCTCTCAGAATGTAGTTAGTCTCCTTTCCTCATGTGCATCTGAGGAGGGGGGATGAAAATCCTCACTTATACAAAATATCATCTTGCAAAATGAAATGAGCAGCTCTTCTTCGAAGTCGTCGTGCTTCGATTTCATTGTCTGGCAAGGTGTGCTCTTTCAAATAAACTAGGATCGGATGCATCCAAGGGGGAGTGCTCTCTATCCACATCAACTCTTCTCCCTTCTTGATAGAAGGTTCCACCAGGTGTTCAATGGGCACTATTTTAAGTAGCTTCGAGTCCCTGCTACTAGCTAGTTTAGACAGGGCGTCCGCATGGGCGTTCTCATGTCGGGGCACCGCATCAACTCGAACTTCTCAAAGTTAAGAAGGAAATCCATAACCAGCTTCAAGTACGTTTCCATGTGCTTGTCCCTAGCTGCGAAGCTCCCATTGACCTGATTCACCACCAACTGTGAATCACTGCTGATGGTCAACCTTTTCAACTGTAATTCCTTGGCCATCCGAAGACCAGTTAGGAGGGCCTCGGATTCGGCCACATTATTGGAAGCCTTGAAGCCTAGTCTCATCGCACAGTTGAGTTTATGCCCCTCTGGGCTCTCCAAAACGAAGCCAGCTCCGGAGCCCATCTCCCCGAAGGAACTATCCAAGAAGAAGTTCCAACTGGGAGGCTCTGCTGGCTCCATGCTTACTTCGACCTCAGGAGACTTGGAAAATTCTGCAACAAAGTCAACTAGGCCGTAACCCTTAATTGCTGTCCGGATACGTAAGTTAGGTCGAACTCACTAAGCTCTACTGCCCACTTTTGTAACTTTCTCGAGGAGTCTGGCTTTTGAAGGACCTGCCTTAGTGGGAAGTTTGTCAAAATATGGATATTGTGGGACTGAAAATGACCTTAGCTTTCGAGATACAGTAATTAGGGAAAGAGCCAATTTCTCTATATTCGGATAGCGCGTTTCAACGGGTACCAAAGCTCTGCGTACATAGTAGATTGGTAATTGATGCGTCTCCTCCTCTCTTACAAGTACCGAGCTGATTGAGCCCTCAGCTACCGTACAACAATTAAGGTTCTCATTTATTCGATTTGCCGAGGAGTAGTTTTTCAACTCTTGGAACGCCTTTTCTTATTCTGGGGTGGCACTTTTGAAGGTTTTGAAAAAGGGTAGGCACTTTCCAGTGGCCCTTGAGATGAAGTGATTCAGCGAGGCTATTCTTCCAGTGAGCCGTTGCACTTCCTTGGGCCTGTGTGGCGACCTCATTTCGAATAGAGCTTTGGTTTTTTTTTGGGTTGGCTTTAATTCCCCTTTGATTTACAATGTAGCCCAAGAACTTGCCTGAAGCCATGCCAAAATGCGCATTTAAGAAGGTTCAGCCTCATGTGTACCTTCTTAGTGTCAGGAAGGCCTCCCCCAGGTATCTGATGTGCTCCTTTGTCAGGAGGCTTTTCACAAGCATATCATCAACGTAAACTTCCATAGTCTTACCTAGCTGATCAGCAAACATCTTGTTGACAAACCTTTAGTAGGTGGCCCCAGCATTTTTCAGGTCAAAAGGCATCACCTTGTAGCAATAGAGCCCCATATCAGTGATGAAGGTGGTACTGTCTTCGTCGCCTGGGAACATAGGAATTTGATTGTAGCCTAAATAGGCATCCATAAAGTTTAGCAATTCGTGGCCAACGAAGGAATCTATTAACTGGTTGATTTTTGGGAGTGGGAAGCTATCCTTTAGGCAGGCCTGATTAAGGTTTGAGAAATCAATGCAAAACCTCTATTTGTCGTTGTGTTTCTTCACAAGCACGGGGTTCGAAATCCACTTTGGATAGTTGGCTTCACGGACAAAACCATTACTGATCAACCTCTCCACCCCTTCTTTCAGGGTCTCATACCTTTCGACGTTCCCTCCTCTTCTACCTGTGTGGAGTACAGTTAGGGTCAATTTACAAGTGGTGGCAACTGACCTTGAGGTCTATCACAATCATGTTTTCATGCCTCCATGCGAAGACATCTGGATTCTTTCGAAGGAAGTCCTTCAGCTATTTTTTAATCTCCTTTTCTAATTCTTTTTCAACCTGTAAAACCTTTGATACATCCAGAGGGTCTACTGGGAATGTTTCTAGCTCCTCCATTAGGGTGGTCTGTGATTCTGATTCAATCATCCTAGGATCTAGCTCTTCCAAGGATACTTCGGACCTGGCCTTTGCCATGATAACATCTTGCATTGGAGGTCTCCTTTCTTCAGGGACCTCTGTCATTTCAACATCTAGCACCATGTTAACTCGCGGTTTTGCTTTCTTTAGAGAATTAAGGTAGCACTCCCTGAACCCCATCTGATTACCTTAGACAGTGGCTATCCCTCGTTCTGTAGGAAATTTCATGCAGAGGTGATGGATAGAAGTGACTACCCATAGCTCTTTTAGTGCGTGTCTCCCTAGAATTTCGTGATAAGCGGATTGACGATCGACCATGAACTCCATGAAGTGGTGTGCCACCTGTGACGAGGCCCCCATCTCAATAGCCAAAGTAATTTTACCTCTGGGGATGATACTGTCTCCAGTGAATCCGTAGAGGGGCGAGTTCATCGGTGTTAGCTCGTGGTCCACTTTCATTTTTGTCAAAAGCCGTGCCGAATAGGATGTTGACCGAACTACCATTATCCACTAGCATGCATTTCAGCCTGTTGCGGGTTACCACAGCTCTGACCATCAAGGCATCGCAGTGTGGAAAGTGCACACTTGCCGCATCTTCTTGAGTGAATGTAATAGGTTCTATGGCCCTTCCCCTTGAAGATTGGCTTACTATATAGCTGGCCATTGGTGGACTTCTCGTATCTCTCGTATAATTCCTTTGAGAATTTTTGGATTCACCTCCTACATGGGGTCCCCCGATAATGGTGTCAATCTCACGAATGGGTTGCTGTTCATTCGAGGTAGCAATGTCCCTCCTAGGGCGTTGTCTGCTCCGAGGCCTCTCTCGTCACTATTTCTGTCATTTTGGGGTGAGTGACTCCTCGTTTCCCCTCTCCTTAAAGGGCTTCATCCTAGCGCGTTATCTTGGTGACGGTTCTCCCTTATGTTACGGGGATTGCTTCTAGGCATGTTTGTTTCCCTGCACTCGCTTGTATCATGGCCGTAGAAGCAATGAAAAGTGCAGTATGGCTGTATTTCCTCCTGGGGCCTATCTCTAAGCCTGTCGCCTCTTCCTCTATTTCTAGAGGTCAAGGGTCGTCCGGTACTCCTGGTAGGGTTGTTGGTGTTAGGTCCAACATTTTCATAGGCCAGAGTTGGGACTGCGTTCAATGTGGCGATGGCCAATGCTTGCCCCGAAATAGGAGCCACGACATGTCCAGCCTGAGTCCATTGCTGACTTACTATCTTGGATGTAGGCCCTCTTTCGATCTATCTCTAGGATAGAGGAAGTCCTTGAGCTGCTCGGTTTCGATGATCAATCATTTCCTCGTTGACAATCTCAACCTTCATCATTTTCACCAGCTCATCATAGGTTGATGGGTTTTTGCTTCGGACAACCCTCCAAAATAGAGTATTCATGTTCAACCCTCCTTTCAGGGCTGAAAGGGCCTCCTTATCTGTTACCTGCTCGAAGTAGGTAATTCCATCAGTGAAGCAGGCGATATAGTTTTTTAGAGTGTCCTTCGCCACTTGCCTCATGTCTTGGAAGTGCTGAATTGGTGTTTCTCCCTCATTTCTTGACAAGTATTGGTTCAAGAATGCTTTCTTGAGGTCAGACCAGCTCCGGATGCTCAGAGGTGCCAACTTCACTAAGTGTTAGGAGGAAAGCTCTGCATTTCATTCTTGTTGAGATGCTTCTTCGGATCGCCCTTTCCTTCGTATTTGGGAATCTTAGGAGGGACAAAGTTATCAGGCACCGAAAAGGTGCGAAGTTCCCTGGAGAAGGGAGAATTGTCATCATCATCATCATCGAGTTCATACTACCTACATAATTCGTCAGAATCGTTCCCATCTGCTATTGGGCGAGGTGGATGCTGGGCAGTTTTAGCTCTGTTTTCCCAATCCGCCATATTTCAGCTCTCTCGCCTATTTCTAAGTTGAGGGGTTTGAACTTGGCTTTGTGGCTATTTGGTGCGTGGGCTGGTTCCTATTTCTAGGCGCCCGTCCGATCCGATCAAAAACATTAGCAGACATCTGGGGCTACTCTTCGTATTTCGAAGGGAAGTTGTCCTCTCTTGCAGGGGCACTGTCAGTCGGAGTGGCCGTGTAGTTGGAAGTATCCATTCCTACTTCTCTTTTAATAGCAGCTTCACCCTGAGGGCTAAAATGGGTTCTCCAGCTAGATTCTGCCTCAGACCGTCTACGAACTGATAGTTGAGGATTTTGTGGGGATTGGAGACCACCTAGGTTCTGCACTTGCATGAGGAGTTCTTGTATGGTAGCGTTTTGAGCTGCAATGTTACTCATGTTCGTGGCCATGCTAGCCACTTCGGTAGCCAGTTGAGTTGTTCTGTTGCCTCACGATACCGGTGATGGGGTCGTTGCTACGTGACATTCGTCCGGATAATCTCTTCTTCAGAGACATCATTTGTTCTTCTTGGGTTCACCTCTTCGTCACTGGAACTCATGATCCGAAGTGAATATCCTTCCCAAGAGTGCAGTTTTGTGTAACTTCTAGGCCCTGTTTGGGAGGAATTAGATTTTTCTACAGTAAATTAATTCTCATTTTCAACCACACATTTTTCAATAAAATAATATTTTCTATCACATCAATAATATTTTCTTCTTTTTAACCACACATTTCCCATCATATCACTATTCAAAATCAATTCTTCCCTCAAAAATCTCTCCCAAACAAGCTCCTAATCTTTTCTCAAGAATGAATCCCTTTTTCAAATGGGGTATCAACCGGATGATTAAATAGGCTTCTTTGCGAGAATACTCGTGGTTATAGTAGTTTCCCACAGACGGCGCCAATCTGTTGACCCCGAAAAATGGCTCGAACACGTGGCCAACAGAATAATTCTTCATGTCTACTTCTCCCTGTGAACAATAGCACACCGTTAGTCACTCGTGGCCTTTCCCGGCGGGGTGGAGGCGGCCGCGAGCACTCCAACGGTCAAGTCAGTATTTCAGTCAACCGGAAAGTAGTGCCCGGAGTTGAAGTGGTTGCGGGGACATGGTTGAGAGCATGTGTAAATATAGTGGAATGCCCCTTTAAAGTTAAGACTAGGGTCCAAAGATTTGAATGGAAAATCCCCTACTCTTACCAGCGTGAGGGTATTTATACTAAGAAAGGAAATATGTGAACCGTTGGATGAGGGGACACGTGTCTTCAGATCCCAGACAAGTCAAGTCCTCATAGGTGTTAGTCGTCAATCAATAGGTTGGCGAACATTAAATGGTTTCTGACACATCAGCTGAGTTGACCGTTTGTAGCCTGTCTGGTGTGCCATCAGTCAGTCAAGAACTTAACTTGGAAGATCCCAGAAAAAATCTTGATAGAGAGGTAACGAGGTGGAACGAATAGAGTGCGGACCTTTGCATCCGCCGTGATTGACGGATGAGTTCAGTAATTCCACTAGATGGGGTCGATAGCGCTTCAGTTCGGAGTTGCTAAATCAATTCACCCATCACGTATTTAGTTCGTTCGCCATGTGGCAGTGCCAGATCAGCTCGACCAACACGTGGCGGACGAGGTGGAGGGCCTACGAGGACTCGTAACATGAGGTATTGTTAAAATTCCAAATTTATGGTCAATGTTAAAAAGGGCATTTATTCCTGAATTGGGGTTTAGGGTTTGTAAAAGAGTTATCAATTATCTATCTCTGCTTTATCCACTGAGATCCAATGGCTTCTAACAATTCTCCATCTGCCCATAAGAAAGAGCAGGTATTCTTCCTCGCAGTTTATATAGAACACACGGTGGGACAGTCGCTCGGACATATATTATTGTTAATACTTATGGAACATTTAGACGATGGCTTACATGATTTGGGTAATTTAATTTAATTTTGGGCAGATTTTTGGAATGGCAGAGAAAGAGATGGAATACAGGGTAGATTTGTTCAACAAGTAGGTGAACCCTGACTTTTGCCCTTGCATATAATTCTTCATAACATTGATGTATTGGCTTTTTGGTGAAAATGTTGTTTGATTGGTGTTCTAATGTTAATTCAGAGCTTGAAACTAATTAATACTTTTTGTCCTATGATCTTAACTTGATGAAAGATGAAAACTTAAAAGGCTTGATAGTTGCTGACTACAACTATATTGTGTTATGCAATATGCATTATTGATGCCTGTTCCGCCAGTATTCATTCGACAATGGGTTTGTTTTAATCCAGGCTTACACACACCTGTTTCAACAAGTGCATTGAGAACAAGTATGCATCCTGAACCCCAATTTAGTGAAATTACTCATTTAAGCATAAATATGAATTACTGAGTTCTAGAAATCTGGCAGTTTAGAACCCTTTCTCCATCAGAATAATGATATTTTTATTCAGTTGGGTGCTTAAAGGGATTGTACTTCATGCATATTCGGGAACAAGGAATCTGAGTTAAATATGGGTGAAAACAGTTGCATTGACCGTTGCGTGTCAAAATATTGGCAGGTGAATTGATGACTTCTGCACTTCAAATTTATTTACTTTTTCTGCTGAACTCTTGCTTCAATGGTTGCAAATTGTCATTATTTGAATTTACTACAATACATATTTGAGCAAGTCATTATTTTATTTGTTGTCACTGCATAGGAGAATGAGAACAAAACTAATGTTAATTTCGTGATACATCTATGACTCGCAACACATTAGGAGAATGAGAACAAAACTAATGTTAATTTCATGGTACATCTATGACTCGCAACACATTAGGGTATTTGATTTATTTGCATAAATGCGATAGAATTGAGTTGTCACTTTCTGGGTACCTATTGTTTGTGAGACAAGAATAAAAAATAATAAAATGTGTTCTTGTTGCTAATTTTGATGGCACATTTTCTGAGAAATTCGTGATGTAAGAATAGATTTAGTTGAAAGAGGAGGAAATGCATAAGTTTTTCATCGTATGCTCTTCTCCGTGGTTGTTCCTTACTATTTTTCCTTTGTACAGGCATAGTTCTTTTTTTTTGCATTGGATTGCTTTTGCTGATAAGCCTTTTAACCTTCACATCTAATTCCAACACATGACTTTGTCAGCATGGTATGGGGTCCATCTTTGGCTAAACTTAAAGATTTGCTCTTTAATAAATAGGGGATTTGTTTGAGTCCATTTTTTGGGAGAATAGATTTTGTAATAATGATTTTTTTGGAGAATGTGCCGTTAATAAGTAGGAAAAAGTTTGAGTTTACGTGTAAAATTATTTTATTAGAAAAATGTATGGTTGAAAATTAGTTTGGGAATACTGAGTTTTTAAAGAATGTGGCTCAAACGGGGATTAAGTTAGTTTTAAATTAAATCAAATTTTCTATTCGTCAAAGTTGAAAATAAATAAATAGATTACTAATTTGAATTAAGTTAATTATGCCTTAGTATCAAAGTAACAGAAAATTAACTATCAATAAAGTTTACATGTAAGTTTTCTTAACTGTCGACCTTAGCCAAACATATTGAAGAACTTATTTTCATGCTTGTTTGATAAAGATTTTTGTGATATAATTCTTTGAAAAGTGTTTTATTTATTTATTTATTTTTGTTGTGAATGGCCTAGGTGGTTAAAAGTAGGGGGAACGTGAAAAATGATTTTTATTTTTATTTTTTTGGGAAAACATGTGGTTGAAAATGAGTACGAGGACGAATCACTTCTTAAATAATCAAAATCAAAGGCAGGCTTTGGAGGTCGGCCAAAAAGTTTATGTTGTCTCACCATCTCTCGATTACGCGTACAAATTTTTTAAACTAGTGATGTGGAAGAAATGAACAATGAGGAGAAAAAGTAACGGCCGTGTCACATTCTTTACTGTAAAGAAAAGGAGATTACACCTTAAATTGGAGGTGAGAAATTGCCCAGATGTATGTCACTGTTCTTGTGCCAGGTTTTAACCAGATTGCAAAGAACTTGTTGCAGGCTGAGCTGTAAAAGAGGTACAGTGAACCTTCTGATAGGCCCAAAGGCACGTGAATATTTCCATTTAGTTGGTTAAATTAGGGGAGGAGTATTACAGGATTTGGTAGAATAAATTCTATAGCGTTCTAAATACAAATAGGGAGTAGGTTGTTCATTTCATTTAGGCAGAAATTGGATGTCAAAGTGGGGGAGAGATGGGCACCTCGGAAGCTCATCAAACTATTGTAATTCCGCTGTATTTTCATTCAGTAATGCATATTTGGGTTCCTGTCACCTTCCTTGGGAAGTGGATCATCTTCAGAGGTGGAAGATTGGGTGGAATTGACGGAAATATGTGAGGTTCAATGGGTGATATATAAAGAGTCACCTACACATGTCTATCCATTTGTGAAATGGGTCACAGGATCAGAGCCAGCTTAACCATTAGGAAAGTGTGCAGTGGCTACCCCCGTATTTATAGAGGATCTATAAATTTTAAGAACTTTCTCATATCCTTTCTTCTTTCTCTTTTAACTAAAAAGAAACTGAAAGAAAATCATGTTAATTCTTTTACTTCTTTTACTCATTACTTGGGACATAATGATCAATATGATTAGATACAAAATGTATGCAATTGAAGTCAAAGTACAAACATTTGAAGAAATTTAAACATTAAGAATATTTTTCCATTATACAGTACTCCAAAACTAAGGTACCTAGAACAAATGCCTATTACATTAAGATGTATGGATATTTCAACAAATCCAGTAAGAATTGAATAATACTTTTCAGGGTTTGTAGAAGTGGATGATACTTTGGGAAAAGGCTTCTTTATTGAACTTAATAAGTAAAATTCAAAATCTAAAACTTGATATTACTTGTGCAAAAGAACAGAGATATGATAACGGTTCTAACATGAAGGAAATCAACAAGTCATACCAAAAAAAAACTATTGCAGATTAATACGCAAGTCGTTTTAATCCATTACTCTTGTTCTTTGTCATCTCATTTAGAACTGTATCATCTTTTAGAGTTGTAGAACACATATATTTAATATTCCCCTCTAAACCTAAGCGATGGAAAATATTGAAATATCACATATCAAATTTAAGCCTCATTTTGGGAAGAAATTATAAACTGATAAAAAAACAGTGGTGGATAAATTAGATAGTACATTTTTGCCTAATGGAATGTGTAGTCGAAAATGAAGTTTGACTATTTATAAATGATTTATAAATTTTGCCAAATAGAGTGATGCAGAATGAAAGAGAGAAAAGCAAAAAGAAGGAGAAGAGAAGAAGTTAAGAAGAAAGAGAGGAGGAGAAAACGTGGCTAAGCCAATTTCAATATTAATTAATCATCCAATTGAAGTCAACTACAATGAAACCCTAATAAATAACAGAAAATAACCTAATTTTAAGGGTTTGGGCCAACCCGCTTAAACAAGCCCAACAATACGAAACATAAATAATAAAGTCCAATAACAATAAAATAAATCTCGATGATGTCCGCATCAACTCTCCCGGTGTAGAAGAATACTCGACCCTGTCGAGTGGATAGGTAGAAAAAGGCTGCAATCAATTGCCCAACCATAAGCTCAGGGGTTGGATAAGCTTCCTCCGACGTCGATAAAAGCGTGTCAGCGGTGGTCGGAATCTGGTGTCCCCACCAACGTCCCCTAGATGCATGGAAGGAGAATTGGGCAAATAAAGATCCTGCTGACGTCGATAGAGCTCCAATAGGTCTGGATCAAGCTGTTGTAGTGTCTCTCTAGTAATCCATGTGCAATCAGACTCAGGTCGATCAACCCAACGAACAAGGAAGCGCTGAACATCCCCATCTTTAGTCAACACAATCTGTTCATCTAAAATAGCATCAATTTTATCTTTGTGTGCTGGGACATGTGGTAATGGGTTAGAAGTAGCAAGAGATTCCGGGTCAAGGTCCACAGATGGAGGTAGGAAAAGATCATCAGAGGGATTGAAATGACCTTTATAAGCAACTAAATCCTCAACATTGAAAGTATGGTGGTAGCCAAGATGTGGCGGAAGGTCAACAACATAAGCATTTGGGCCAACTTGCTTTAAAATTTTAAAAGGACCAGCGCTACGAGCTTGCAATTTAGAGGTGGGTCCATGTAGGCGCCGCTCTGGTCGAATTCGGATCATGACATAATCCCCAATATTAAAATCAACATGTCTCTTATGTAAATCAGCTCGAAGTTTATAAGATGCGATACTAGCTTCAAGTTGTTTATTGATCTCAATATGCAAGTCATGAAGATGTTGTGCAAATGTTTCAGCTGACATAGACACTCTATCATGTGGGGACATCGGGATGAGATCTAAAGGCTTCCTAGGCTTAAAACCATGAACAACTTCAAATGGACTCCTACCTAACGACCGATTCATGGAACTGTTATATGCAATTTGAGCTGTAGGAAGAATTAAATCCCAATTTCTAAGATTTTCTTGGACCAGACACCTTAATAAATTACCAAGACTACGATTAATCACTTCCATTTGACCGTCAGTCTGCGGGTGATAGGCAGTAGAAAATTTTAACTTTGTACCCATTTTGTGCCACAACGTTCTCCAAAAGTGACTAGTGAACCTAACATCCCTATCTAACACGATGGTTTTGGGGAGGCCATACAATTTAACAATCTCATTAAAGTACAATGTGGCAACCCGGACGCATCTGAAGTTCTGCTACAAGGGATAAAATGAGCCATCTTGGAAAAACGATCCACTACCACAAAAATGGAGTCATGTTTCGTGGGGGTACGAGGAAGTCCTAACACAAAATCCATGCTCACGTCTTGCCAAGGGCAATCAGGAACGGGAAGAGATGTGTAGAGGCCAATGATTTGCCTCTTTTGTTTGGCTAACTGACAGGCATTACAAGTGCTAACCATCTTGGCCACATCTTTCTTCAAACTAGGTTAATAGAATTGACATTCAATCTCTTCTATGGTCTTATCTCGCCCAAAGTGACCGGCTAAACCTCCCGCATGAATTTTCCAAACTATGAAATCTCGCAACGAAGTTTGAGGGATGCACAATTTATTAGCTCGAAAAAGAGAACCCTCCTCAAGGCGAAAAATGTCCACAGTATCCGACTGTCCATTTTGCAAATCAAGAAAGATATCCTTAAAGTCAGGACAAGTTTCGTACTCTTCCTTAAGCCATTCAAAACCTATGACTTTAATGATCATGATCGACGAAGGGAGATACGAAGACTTAATGCATCACCCGCCTGGGTTTCAACCCCTTTCTTATGTTTCAAAACAAAAGAATAGGCCTGTAAATACTCAACAAAGCGACCGTGCCTAGAATTCAATCTCTTCTGGGATGTGAGATAATGGAGGGCCTCATGGTCTGAATAAAGAACAAATTCTTGGGGTAGCAAATAATGACGCCAATATCGCAAAGCCTGCACAACTGCATACAATTCCTTATCATAAGTCGAGTACCGTTGTTTGGCGTCGTTCAACTTCTCGTTGAAATAAGCGACAGGGTGGTGTTCCTGACTAAGGACTCCCCAGATGCCGACCTCGGAGGCATCACAATCAATTTCAAAAACCTTGGTGAAGTCAAGAAGGCGCATGACAGGAGCTTCTGTCATTCGTTTCTTAACTAGTTTAAAAGCTTTAGTCACTTCATGGGTCTAATGAAACTCTCCCTTCTTCATACACTCCGTAATGGGAGCCATGATTGTGCTAAACCCCTTGATGAAACGACGGTAAAAGGTTGCTAGGCCATGAAAACTCCTGACATCATGCATAGTCTTAGGCTCAGGCCAATCAACAATCGCCTGAATTTTGGCAGGATCAGCAGATACCCCCATAGATGATACAATGAAACCTAATAAGATGACGCTATCGGTGAAGAGCGAACATTTCTTGACATTAGCATACAATTTTGTTACCCGAAGGGCAGAGCAAACTTGCTGGAGATGATCTCGATATTGTTCCTTCGTTGTACTATAGACGAGAATGTCGTCAAAGTAGACGACAAGGAACTTACCCATGAAAGGACGAAGAGTTTGTGTCATTGCTCGCATAAAAGTGCTTGGAGCGTTAGTTAGACCGAAAGGCATAACTAACCACTCATAAAGATCATCTTTTGTTTTAAAAGCGGTCTTCCACTCATCACCTGGGCGGATCCTAATCTGGTGATACCCACTCTTCAAATCAATTTTTGAGAATATCGAAGCGCCAACCATCATATCCAACATGTCATCAAGCCTAGGAATAGGAAAATGATACTTTACCGTAATCCTATTAATGGCACAACTATCGACGCACATCCTCCAAGAACCATCCTTTTTAGGAGTCAACAGCGCCGGAACGGCACAAGGACTTAAACTCTCACGGATGAATCCTTTGTGAAGGATTTTATCCACTTGCCTCTTTAATTCAGCATGTTCAGTAGGATTCATCATATAATGAGGCAAATTTGGAAGCGACGTACCCGGAACCAAATCTATGGCATGTTGGATGTCCCGTAAAGGAGGTAGTTCGTCAGGTAAGTCCTCGGGGAACACATCCTGGAACTCTTGAATGATCGTCTGGGCTTCAGGAGGGACTATGGATGGGGAACGTAATGGGACCTCCAAGACAACCAAGGCAAAAACAACCGAATCGCCCACAAGTGTACACTCGAACTCCGTAGGACTAATGATGTGTAATCCCTTTCATTCCTCACGTTTCTGTGTTTCATGTGAGGTAACAGGTCTCGGTGGAAGAGGGTTAATGTGGATCTTCTTACAATTAAACATGAACGAGCATGAATTGGATCGACCATAGATGGTTACATCTAAATCGAACAACCAAGGCCGACCAAGAATAACATGACCGACATTCATGGGAATGACGTCACACCATATATGATCCTTATACTCGAGATACTGAATAGGCACCAGACAACGTTCCTTTATAGCTATCGAGGAAGTATCAACCCAAGAGACACTATATGGCTGAGGATGAGGCACAGATTGCAACCCCATACGGGTTACAGTAGTCATCGACACCGCATTAATGCAACTACCACTATCCACAATGACTTTACATCCTTTATTATTGATCTTGATGTAAGTGTAAAAAATGGCATGACATCGCCAATCATCAGTATTTTTGGGCTGAGTCAGAGTACAACGGACAACACCCAATCTCGACGTGTCCGGGATAAGGGGCCTTGACTCTAACTCCACCGGAAAGGTTCGAATACAACCTAAGAAGGTATCTTCGTTATCATCCAATTCCTCAAACTCTTCAAACTTAGATTCGTAAACTTGATCCTCCAATACACTATCATCTCTACTCGCACGTTCTTCCAGAACTAGGGCTCGACTAGGACAGTTAGAAGAAATGTGACCGAGACCCTTACAGTTAAAACATTGTAAATGGGATGACTTCCTTGGAATTTCTGGATCCCTACCTTTATTTTCTCCTACAGGAGGACCCTTAGATGGAGAAGGCCCCAGGATAGACTTTTGGGGCGCTGCAGAACTAGGTGCTAAAGAAACAGGGGTACGGTTGTCACCACGACTTCCAAACGGAGTCCTAGTAACTAACTCATAATCTCGAACGAAGGCATAGGCATGGTCAAGAGTAGCAACGCTCCGAAGGACAAGCTCACGTTTAAGATCATCTCGGAGGCCTTGCCGAAACCTGCTTAAGGTCATGGCTTCATCCTCAACAACCTGACATCTCATTCTAAATTCATCAAATTGAGTGACGTACTCATTCACTGGTCGATTGCCTTGCGTGAGGGCATTCCATTGATCCAACAAATGACCTTTATACGATTGAGGTAGATACTTCTCTTGAAGGCGACGCTTCATTTCATCCCAACTCCCAACAAAAGGAGCATGACGACGCTCTAGGAGTTCCCCAACACTTTCCCAAAAGAGCTAAGAGGTGCCGATTAGCTTCAGACTAGCAAACTGAACTCTTCGATCTTCTGGGACTCCATACCAAGTGAAGAAATGGTTCATATCTCTAACCCATTGAGTAAATACCCGAGGGTCTAAATAGCCATCAAAGGTTGGGGCATCCAGTTTAATGTTTCTAAAGAAACGGTCATCGTGGCGATGAGGGGAATGAGTATCATAACGGTGACGTTCTCGCTCCCGTTCACAAACCTGATGGCCATCCCTACGGTTATGCCTAACGGGTTGTCGGACACCTTGGGGTCGATGATAATGCCTATTACTGGTCGCGTCCGAGTTCTCAACTTCAGTCAAATGTGGGGTATGTTCAAGGGTGGACAACCTAGTAGCTGAGTCTCTAGTTTCCTCACGAGTAGCGGCTACCTCATTTTGTAATTGTTGTTAGCTAGTGACAAGTTGTGCTAATTGACGAGTGATGGCGTCAAATTGAGTTGGGTCCATGGTCAAAGTATGAGAACTAGATGTAACAAGGCGACCACTACGCAACTGCATGCAATGTACTACCAGCTAAATGAAGTGTATAGAGAGATCAATGAGCAACTTGTTTAAAATAAAATAAAAAGACGACCTGATCAAAAAAAAAAATTTAATTTTTGGGATTATGTAAATCCAAATAGGGCAAGCTAACACTGCTGATCTATGTAAAATGGTAAAGCAAAGGTCAAATGCAACTCAACAATTTAGTCACGTAAGGTAAACAAGAATATAATACGATTAGTACGTAAAATAAATAGGAAAAAATGGGCAAGTAACACAAATATGGATTTAATGAGGTGAAGTTGTAGGGAAAATTGGAATAGCAACACAAAATTGAATTGACGCAATTTTATAATGAAACAGTAATGTAAACTAAAAATAAAGAAATAGTAGCGTCCCTGTTATTCGGCGAAGGGAATGAGCACCAAAGAAATGAGCACCAAGTAAAAGATCTCCAAGCACAAAGAAGCAGTAACTCCCATTTTGTTTGCTGAAATAACTGCGCCAATCAACAGATGAAAAAGAGATACACCTACAAAATGTGAGAAAATATTTTTTTTTCCCAACGAAAATAAATTACACAGTATAATAAAATAGGAGCCCAAATCAAGGCCCAGAGGCAAGACTAGCAAGAAAAAAATACTTTTTTTTTTTAATAAAGCAAAATCAAAATAATTCCTACAAAGACAAGACTTGGGCCATAAATTGAGGCCCAATCAAATACCAAACCTCCAGACGCATTCGACGCAAAGTGAGGCGACTGGCGGTAGAGGCGCGACTGCAAACTGGGATAGCAGTGGTCGGTGGTGCTGGGTTGTTGACGAATTTTAGACCACCGGTGGCTGACTCGAACAACGTGGAAACGCGGAGGCCGAATTGATCGAGGCTGATTCGCGTTGCTGGGGAGTTTCGGCCTCCCCTTTTAATCTTGGGATTTTGGTGGCAGAATTTAATGGGTGTTGATTGTAACGTAACAGGCGACAGTAGAGGCGGTGGAATGAATTTTAGGAGGATGACTTTGGTTCGTGTTTAAGTGAAAATATCGGTAGTTACTGTTACTGCTATTGGGCGTAGGCTAACAGTTCGTGTTGTTGCAGATGTCTGTTGATGTTGGCGGCTGGAATTTAGGCGAGAAAGAGAACTGGAGGTGGTTTAGCAGTGTTTGGGATGCAAATTGACGATAAAAATCAGGTTTAGCTCTAATACCAATTTGATACAGAATGAAAGAGAGAAAAGCAAGAAGAAGGAGAAGAGAAGAAACCAAGAAAAAAGAGAGGAGGAGAAAACGTGGCTAAGCCAATTTCAATATTAATTAATCATCCAACTGAAGTCAACTACAATGAAAACCTAATAAATAGTAGAAAATAACCTAATTTTAAGGGTTTGGGCCAACCCGCTTAAACAAGCCCAACAATACGAAACATAAATAATAAAGTCCAATAACAATAAAATAAATCTCGATGATGTCCGCATCACAGAGGCTTAGGCTCAACAGTTAAATTATTGTCTCAAACTCATTGAGAAAATTGTACAGTATTAAGACAATAAGATTTCAAACTCCAAAAATAAGAGATGCTTAGTTTGAATAGTAGTGACCTTAAGTTTCAAAGTGAAGCTAAATGTTTAGTGATGTATAGAATTTTAATCTTTGTTGGGTGTGATTATTTGGTATGATAATTTGTGTTGTGTTAATTCTATTAGTAAAATTTTAAGTGTTCTTTCTTGTGTTAATCCCTGATCTGGAATTATATGTGCCTGTTTGTGCACAAGCCTGCCAAAATAGAGTATCTGTATTGATTGGATCTTGGTTCTGGCAATATTGAATCTTCCCCCTTGGTATTTTAAAATTCCCTTCTTCTTTGAACTAATGTTTGAAGAATAACCGTGTGGTCATGGCAATTGAACCAATTGAAATGATCTCTCTGGAATGAGTATTGCCTCTACCCTATCCCCCTTGAACATGCTGTTAAATATGGTTATTATATTGTTTGACGGGATGAACTCTTTGGCCATAGTATGTCCAAACTGAGCTAACACCGCTATAGCTTCCTCTAGCAAGCTTGAAAGGACCCATTTCTCTGATGTGTATCTTTTGATGACATCCGACTTCATGGTAGGTACCAGTAAACCTTTTGGTTATGTTTTTGTTTCTTAATGACAACAAGACCTCTGAAACTTGTCTATATCCAAAATCCTGAAACATGGTGCCTCCAAAGTACATAAAGCCTTAAAATGTATAGAAATAGGACATTTATTCAGCTTCTTGAATTTTAGACTGGCTTTTTATCCAATCTACTTGTGTCGTGTACTTGAATCCTCGTCTGTCAGTGCCTTATAAATCTCTTATTGACTGCTTTTCAAATGCTCTCCACAGGTAACTAATCTAGTAGGTCAATTGCTGGGGAATAATCGGCCACCAATGTGAAGGAGATAATTTTGCACCAGATACATGGCTTGTAATTGTTGGGAAAAATCACCTCGAACGCAAGAATTGAGATTAATGACGATTGAAATAATAAAGATCACAAAAAAAAGAACAAGATTAAAGTAAAAAAAATAGAGGAGAAATTGGCAGAGGAACCGATGTTTTATTCAACAATATGGAGAGAAATTACAAGAACCAAGCAATAATGGCTTCTCTGGTCTCTAAAACTGAATGAAGAGTCTACTATTTATAGGGAAGATGTCCAAACCCAAGATGGAAACAAAATAAAAAACAAATCACGTGAAATAAAGGAAAAAATATTTTCTCAATATTTTTCCAATAAAACACGTGAAATAATGGAAATAATATTTTTCCAAATACGTGCAAAGAAGGAAAAATATATTCCCAAATATTCCAACATAATTTGGGTTTTTCACATATGGTAACCCTAATTTGGGTCACCAATTCCAACAATCTCCACCTTGACCCAAATTCTGGTGCAATAAACAAAACTTCAAAATTTCTCCACCTGAAAAATGACTCCGTCTGCATCGAAATGACCAACCTCCTCAAGCAGTAATCAAAACTCTCCATCACACAAAAAACATCTTCCTCTGTCCGGCATCCACAAGCGACACCTGAACCCTAAACCCAGATTCCCAAAATTCCAACAAAGAATTGATTATTGACCAAACAGGGTCGAAGCACTCCCTGTAGCAGAATCTACTCCAGATGCATGATCAGAAGGCCCTTTACTAGAACTGTCACCTTCAACGATCCCAAATGCATTGCAGACATCTCCAACACTGTACCTACGCTCCATGAGTCCAACACTAGTATGTGAACACAGTGAATCCGCTGTGATCGGTGGCAAAGCGAAATCACCAACGCTCCCCTGAGCAATGTTCTAAACTGACCCAGAGTCTGTCACAAGAGGTACTGTACCAAATTGAATTTCCACCACGGTACTGAACTTGTCCAAATGTCTCTTAACTGGTTCTGCGCTCCCCTGCAAAATGTACAACTGAGACTTCATTCGTCCCTCCAGTACAACCCGAGCACCCTTTCGGACCTTCAATGCTCCACCTCCACCAGAGAATTTATACCCCTTTGCATCCAGGGTACTTAGCGAGATGAGATTCCTTTTCAAGTCTGGAACATGACGAACCTGATCAAGTGTTCTGATTGTCCCATCCTGCAACCTCAATCTGACCCGACCAATTCCAGCAACCCGGCAAGACTGGTTGTTTCCCATGACAACTCCACCTTGCTTTACCGCCTCATATGTTTGAAACAAGTCCCGATTGGGACACACATGGTGCGAACATGCCGAATCAAGAATCCACTCCTCGTCAGGCTTGGACTCCACGTCAGATACCACGGTCACCATCACATCACCGCCATCAGATAAATACTCGGTAATATTAGCATCATCCGAATTAGAAGATTGCCCCCTATTATTTGCAACTAAATTACCTTTAGCCTGCAACTTGTCGCAATCCCTCTTGACATGCCCTTTCTTCTTGCAGTAGAAGCAATACACATTGCTGAAGTTCACTTTCGGTCTATCCTCCGTCGATCACCATGAGAAACCAGAGCATCCCCATCACTTGATGTAGTAGCTCCAACCAAATGCTTCATCTTCTCCTTTGAGAATAAAGCATCGTAAGCGTCTTCAATGGTCAACGTGTCACGACTGTACAAGATCGTGTCCCGAAACGACGAATAAGAAGTGGGTAGAGAACACAACAGGATCAAGGCCAGATCCTCCACATCATATTTTACCTCCAACGTTTCCAGATCTGCAACAATTTCCTTGAACACAGCCAGGTGGTCTTCCAGTGATCCTCCTTCTGCCATGCGATGAGAATATAGCCTTTGCTTTAGATGCAGTTTGCTCGTGAGACTTTTGGTCATGCATAACTGCTCCAGTTTCAACCACAAAGCAGCCGCCGTTTTCTCTTTCAAGACATCCTGCAGAATATTATTGGAGAGATGAAGATGAATCTGCGATAAAGCCTTCCTGTCTTTCCGTTGTTTCTCCTCCGTTGTCCAGTTTGCTGGCATTTTATCAAAACCCAGCAGAGCATCGTCCAAATCCATCTGCGCCAACACAGCCCTCATCTTTACTTGCCATAGCGAAAACCTTGTATTGCGATCCAGCAGTGGAATATCATATTTCAATGAAGCCATCTCTGAAAAATCTCAATCAAATCACAAAGAACCTGCAACCTTGGCTCTGATACCACTTGTTGGGAAAAATCACCTCGAACGCAAGAATTGAGATTAATGACGATTGAAATAATAAAGATCACAAGAAAAAGAACAAGATTAAAGTAAAAAAAATAGAGGAGAAATTGGCAGAGGAACCGATGTTTTATTCAACAATATGGAGAGAAATTACAAGAACCAAGCAATAATGGCTTCTCTGGTCTCTAAAACTGAATGAAGAGTCTACTATTTATAGGGAAGATGTCCAAACCCAAGATGGAAACAAAATAAAAAACAAATCACGTGAAATAAAGGAAAAAATATTTTCTCAATATTTTTCCAATAAAACACGTGAAATAATGGAAATAATATTTTTCCAAATACGTGCAAAGAAGGAAAAATATATTCCCAAATATTCCAACATAATTTGGGTTTTTCACATATGGTAACCCTAATTTGGGTCACCAATTCCAACAGTAATGAGCCAAGAACCTCAAATGTGAGAAAATAAGAAATCGATGATAGTTATTGTTCTTCAGAAGTAGAACTATCTGTTTACATGCCCTGGCACACTGAATATTCTGGTTATATTTAGTGCATTCGATAGTTTGTATCTGTCAAATGTAAACAATTTTGTTTATGTTAATTATTAAGTTGACAATAATGTTATTTGCAGTCGCTCACTACCGTAGTCACCCTATGTGACTACCATATTCATGCATTAAATCATTAACTGTCACACAACGTGGGGCGACTACAATTAGTATTCTTCTTAAGTTAAATCTCGTCCCAATCTTTTAGAAGGCAAAAATAAAGTGAACGTGGCACAAAATCAAACAATCAGACGTGGAATGGAAGATTTTTGGTCTGGTCCCTTTGGTTGAAAATCAATCGGTTTTCTAGACCTGGAAAGAGGGTAGGGAGTTGGTGATGAATGCTACTTATCAATTAACCCAACTGAATAGGGAAAATACTTAAAGCACCAAAACTTTGAGACAAGTGTGATCATAGAATGATCGACACTCCATGGAGGCAAGTCATTGAATGCGACAATAAAATGTGGTCGTTAAGAGGTGGGACCCTCTATTGTCCTAGCAAAAGTAAGATGATGAAATGAGGGACCAATAATTACATCAGATAAAAAATTTAAAAAAGAGAAATGAGAATGGGGACAAATAATTCTGATGAAGCCAAATTGCATGGGGGCTTAGAGCGTAATCCTGAATTACCCGTTTGACTGACTTTTAGTTTTGCTTCTTGTAAAATGATTTTCTTGAAAAATCAATTTCATTTAAAAATTATTTTATCCAGATCTAAAAAGTCATTCAGACATATTCAAAAATAAATTTTTAATCTCATAAGTAACTTTTGACTTTTCAAAAGCCACACCACACAGGTCCTCGGTATTATTTATTTTGGTCCCAAATGATTTTCTTTTTATTAATTTATCATAAAACCTAAATTTATTAGATTAAGACATGTTTTCTTGAATATAATCTCATGTTAGCAAGAACATCTTTAATACAATCATAAAACATTGTGTAATAAACAATATCTAGAGTTTTGTTTAGATTCAGAAATCATATAAGATGAACGAGTCTGCACAATTGAAATTTTCGTCCCAAATTTATATTTCATGTTCACATTTAGAAGTAATATCATTTTTATTATAAGAAAATAAAGCAAACCTAGATATGCATTGGAGCTTAAGAGCCGTTTGGCATGACTTTTGCATTTACTTTTATTTTATGTAGAAGAACTGTTGGAAGAAGCTAAGAGCCTGTTTGTCTACCATTATTGGTAGAATAATGGAGTAAGGAATAGTATTTTTTGGAGAATGTGATTGAAATTTAAAGTAACTTTATTGCTTTGTGTGTGGAATATTTTATTGAGTGAATATGTTGTTGAGATTATTTACTGTAGAAAACAATGTTTGTAAAAATGATAAACAAACAGGAGCTAATTTTTCTTTAGAAACTAAATTTTAAAAGAGCTTTCATATTTCAGAAGTATTTTTAGAAGAAGTCCATTATACCAACTTCCTCTAAAAACTCTTTTAACTAGAATAAGCAATTTCATAAAATTAATTAAACAAGTCCAAAGTAGCTTTAGAGTTTTAAGCTCCCTTCAATTTTTCAAAAATCATGTCAAACAAACCCTAAAACCCAGGTTGTCTACATTACTTGTATTTGTAACATGTTGATGATTAACTGTAATTTTTTCAATGCAGATACGAACTAAGGAAATCATCAGCTGAGCAAATTTTTCAAAAAGAGTTTTGCTAGGGACAGGGAAAAGATAAACGGACAGGTTTTGGTGACCAACGCCACATGGCGCCTTCAAAAAGAGTTTTGCTAGGGACAGGGAAAAGATAAACGGACAGGGTTTGGTGACCAACGCCACATGGCGCCCGGGGGGGGCACCATGTGGCGTTGGTCACCAAACCCTGTCCCCAAACCCTGTCCGTTTATCTTTTCCGTTTCAAAAAACGGGGCGCCATGTGGCGTTGGTCACCAAACCCTGTCCCCAAACCCTGTCCGTTTATCTTTTCCCTTTCAAAAAACATGTTCTTGTAGCACATGGGATTGGTTCAATTTTTCTTCATTCCACGTATGGGGTACCCTCCGATCTAAGGCATGTGATGAAAGATACAGCGACAAAAAGTTCCTCATTTCTAGAAAACAGAAGACAAAACGTAACCAAAAAGCTGTATTTTCATATGATATAGTACAAGGGCAATGACTTCTCCATAACTGTGACAAGGAAAGCATGTGCTCATAGATATGGTCTCCAATTTAAATAGAAACTATCCATGACGTAGACAAAAAGCATAGAATAACATAGTCGACTGTAAATCTGTTGAAGTTTCATGCGAGCGTTGAATAAGAAAAGAAAATAATGAAAAATTAGCGAGAATTGAAGATCAAAAATAATTGAAGCAATGAGAAAACCAGGAATTCCATGATACACTATGGCGTATGTGATGACAGGTTTCAGTCCATCCCGGAATGACTACAGATTATCTAAAAGCATAAGTAACCTAGGACTTATCTAGATTACATTCGAGGTATACCCCGGTAGCTGTTTCAATAGTTGAAATGAGGTCCAATTTACATTGTCTATACACCATTAACCCCCGGTTCAATGCTTCCATCTTCCATAATCTTGCCGTTTATTTGAGTCCTTAGCCTCTGGAAATTATGCCATAAGCAATTTTAAGAAACTGTTCCACAGGCTAATAAAAGCTTATTTGCAATCCCAAAAAAAAAAAAAAACAAAAAACCTTGTCAGAAGGGTCTCCCGAATTTCCATTCAAGAATCTGTGATTTTCTTCCTTCGACCTGCCATCCTTGCTCAATGGAAGCAACATTGTTGCAGCTCCACGATCAGGCAGTTCTACAAAAATAGAACCCGGGTCAAAATATGAATGTTGAAGCAGATATTGCGCCCCAGAGACAACAAACAATTGCTCACCTGGCAACTTTTTGTCAACAAAGAACACCACCAAATTAACCGTATACCTGTAACATAATCATGTGTTTGGAAGTCCATCAGACAGTGGTACCATGTTAAAATATAAGCTCCAAAACTGGAAGTGAAGTGCTTTACCATGCCACGATGACATCAACTGTGTAGTGCTTGCGGGATGCAATGATCAACAAGCTTTGGATCACAACAGTTAACCAAGCACATTGCTTTACAATCCTGCAATATCATGTCAATAAATAAGTCAACTTCATAGAACCATGAATATAAAAGGGGTATCATATTAGACAAATGGCCTCAAATTGTTGAGAAATTTATTTCAAACTTATGGAGATAAGCAGTTCGGGCATAAGTAATTTATTTCTATAATTCCTTCAAATATTTTCCTTCCCTCAGCACAAGTCTCGGACATTACTTCCACGCAATGCAATCTAATAAGAGGTGCATTTTGCTATTACCTCTGGGTGCCATATTTATGGTATGTCCGAACAAAGACTAGAGAGAAAATCATGTGAGATGAAAATATCAAATCACCACAACCATAAAGCACACCACTAGGAACTGCACAATCATAAAAATTCAAGTGAGCAAAAAAATTGAAAAAAAAAAAAAACACACACACATTTAGAAAACTATAGGAAAGGGGAAATAAGGCAAATGTCACCTATTAATAGAACGTCTAAGACGCTATCAGGACGTGGAAGCCTGGAAAGCTTTGAGCCCTATATCAGAAGGAACAGATTTCAATGCTAAATTGTCCAGCTCACTTTGAAACTCCAGGGAAAAAAGCAACCATGCAAAATTTCTTCTAGAAAATGTAAATTCATCAAAATCGAATTTTTTTACCTCGCGACAGTGATAGTTTGGGCCAGGGAGTTGAGTAGAATAAAAAGTTATAATCCGAAGAATTTGACAAGCCTGCAGCAACATAAAAGAGGAAACTATTATGACAATGTTCACAATTGGTTCCAATATAAAATACATTACATACTGCTGCAAATGTTTTTATAGTAGGATCTATCGTTTTATAAATGTGAAAGTTGGATTATATGCATGTCGCCATTTAAAATTCCAACGACATAACCCATGACATTAAAACACGTTCACGAATATGCTCATCCAGGGAGAAAAACCAGTAAAAGATCCAGTACCGTGTCCCTCTCCAACCAACTCCGGATTCATGTACAAAAATTATTCAAGAAACAAAGAAATTATACTCACAACTAGGAATGCCAGAACCCTACACCATA
Organism: Fraxinus americana; assembly: GCA_035079005.1. Lineage (NCBI taxonomy): Eukaryota > Viridiplantae > Streptophyta > Magnoliopsida > Lamiales > Oleaceae > Fraxinus > Fraxinus americana. The sequence goes on from CM068708.1 coordinate 39,073,894, forward strand.
TCAGAACCGTGTAAATCTTCTTGCTCTTGAAAACAAAGGGATGGAAAGTCCACTGCAACAGAACATCAACCATATTTACAAATATTAAGGATTGTGATCTTCACAAAATGAAAATCAGAAGAAAATCAAAACCAAGACAAAACTCACCAAGACAAAAAGTAGAAACATGCAGGTAAATACAGTTTCACTTATATAAGCTTTGTCTTTTCCAAGCTCCTTCAGGTAAGAAGTTCGTAAATGAGTAACGTTATCAGAGTGTGAGTAAGCATCCATTAGTAGTAGTAAGCAACATAAAGTACAAAAATATATTTTACTTACTGGAAGAAGAAAGAAGCCAGCGTCCTGAAGTATGGGTCCTGGCTGGTGTATATAATGAACACCTCGAGCAGCCAGTGCATGGATGTACTGAGAAAAAGACGTGTTAGATTTTAGAAATCAAGAATAGCATATAAGCAAGAAGGAAAACCAACAAAAAGAAGGCAAACTGATAAATGACTTGTTAACACATAACTAAAGCTAAATTCCAGCATAGCAAATTCAATATTAAAAAACTCATTCGAGGAAATGTCAACTAGAATCAATAATCAATGAGCCAGTTAGGAAATATTATGGGATATCAGCTAAAATAAGAATACTAAAACTGCACCATGGCAAGGATCTTCCACGTGATGGACTCAAGGTTTTGCACAAAAAAGCCCCAAGGTACAGAATCAGAGCGAATTGGAGTTTTATAAGCAATAAATAGTGAAAATAGCTGCTATCCATTCATAAAAACATAATTATTGGAATTTTAATCATTCCTTAGTTATATGTTTCCACCAAGTCACGATTATTCAAAAGCTGTATCCAGAATAAATCACATAAAATGTTGTTCTCTGACCAGGGAAAAAAAAAAAAAAAAGTTTAGCAACATTCATCTCGAATAAATTAGAAAGCACATATCAAATTCCCCAGAACTTTAATTTAAGAAGAGTACTCAAAAGTACAATCAAGAAGAAATTGATAAATGCAAGAATAAATATATACATACAAACCTGACAAATTAGACCTCCTAAAATATACTTCCAATTTTCCGCAAGAAGATTGATTTCTGTAGTAGTCTCCGCACAAATCCTCTTCCATAACTTCTCATCACAAAAACAACAATAATACATCAACAAATAATTCTAACAAAATAGGAAAAACAGAAAAATCTGAAAAGCAGAAACCTAATTTAGCAGTGAAGAGAGAAGAGACGAACCTTTGAAGCCCCGCGACCAATGTAAAGCGACATCATCTATGTATGTTCGAACAAACAAAACTTCCATATTACATCACAACCAAACTGTTTCGAATAAAAACATCATCATCTCCGTTTAGTGAAGAGTTAACCAATATATCCCAGAATTACGCTCAAAAACTCCTTCAAGATCCGATGAAGTAAAAACCCAGTTGCTAAATCAAAGATCCTTCAAGATAATGATCGATTCTTGGAATGGTTGTCCCAAAAAAAAAAAAACTGAATTGATGATTAATCGAAATCCACAACTAACAAACTTCAAAAGGGAACCTTTTTCTCTCTCTAGACTAGAAACAGCGTTGTACTATGTTGTTTCAATTTCTCTCTCTAAATATGCCTACTGAAACGCGAGATGAACGCGGAGGGACAGTTGCAAGTGAGTGAGGGAGGATTTTTAGCACACGTAGAAATTTTTCGCCGAGGAAATTCGTGACTGATATAGACCTCCAAAAAAAATTCTTTAATATATAATATAAAAAATGAATTATTATTATCTTTCTTAATTAAATTAACAAGGTATTGTTCTTCATTCTTCCCCTGTTTGTGATTTCTTTAAGGTACAATGTACAAGAAAGCATTTTTAAATGATAAAACGTTGGTTAAGTCTAATTCATTTGACAATCCGGCCATAGCCTGCATCTGGTGAAGTATATTTAATTTTGAATTTTTTTTTCTTTTAAATTAAAAGTATGGACCTGTTTGGTACGGCTCAAAATCCAATTAAAATTGAAAATATAGCCGTTATTGGGTCCCACACATCTAATAAAAGTCAACAATAACGATTAATTTTTCAATTTTAATCCGATTTTAATCTCTACCAAACACCATCTAGATCAAACTTCATTTTTAATTATACGAACTTACAAATTTTAATTATACATTTTATGAAACCAGCTAACTTATAATCTCGAAAAGTTTTGCCAAACGTAAGCTTAATATTTTACTATTTTGAATTAATATTTCAAACAAAAAAAAAAAGTCAGACAAGAAATTGTTGAATCTTCTAATTTGGAAATGAAATCATTTTCTAGAAGAACGTGAAATAATTAAGTCTGTCCGGTAATTATTATTTCAAAACTCTTTTTTCCACACATTTATTTTCAACCGTATATTTACACAATAAAACTTTCTGCACGTAAATTCAAAATTTTCATTTATTTTTAATCATACATTCTTTAAAAAATCACTATTTAAAAAGAAATTCTGGTGAAAAAGTATTTTGACAATTTTATTAAAACTATATTCATATCAATACTATTTCGTTAGGACAAATTTTAAACGTTGGACTAGTAAGCTGTAAATCTATGGGTCCGCGTGGCATCACTACCTTTCGAGATGATGTGGTTAATTTAGATATTTAATGTAGATAAATATTTCACTTATGATATATTTGATTGTATTTATTTTTAATGAAAAATGTCAATTTTTCATTTAAATTCCTACTTTGAAATGTTTGATTACAATTTTTTTTCATGAAAAATATTTTCCAACTTTTAAAAATATGCTTAATTTCCTCGATTTTAATGAAAATATTTTCTTTGGGGAGTTGGTTTTTGTTTTTCTCAAAACAAATAAAATATTTTATTTTCTAAAATATATTTTCCATATCAATCAAACGTACTCTTAAAATAATTCAAAACATCCTTGACTTATATCCTTTATTTGAAAACAAATTAATGATGTGTTTGATTACCAATATTTTTTTATGAAAAATGTGTTTTCCGTACCTAATTTCCTATTTTTACGTTGTTTGATTGATTTTTTTTTTTTATGGAAAATTTTTTCCTACTTTTAATCACATGATTATATTTTCCTTGAAAACAATAAAAATATTTTCTTTAGGGAGGGATGATTTTTATTTTCTAGGCGATTCACCCTCTCTTTCTTTAGCTCATCTATCTTATCTTTCTCATCTACCAACCAATAAAAAATGGACATATATAATATTTTTAAATTTAAAAACTAAATCAATCAAATACATTTAATTAATAATTTTCATAAAAACGAATTACTTAAAATTTATTTTATTTTCAGATAAATTTCATGCTCGTAATCAAACGTATCATAATAATCATATTTCCTTCAAAACAGGAAGGTCGGCAAGATGTTATACCTCCAATAGCCTATCTATCATCAATCTTATGATTTTATTTAAAGCTTATATGTCCATGCCTTGAGGCGACAACAATGTTTTGATAGTCAAAGATTACCTTTGTTGTTTTGCAAGTGTGTTGTAAATTGCATTAGTAGTTAAGCTAAACGCGTGGAGATAAAATATCAAACATTATGGAGAGCTTTTATCCAAAAACGAGTAAAAGAATAAAATGTCCAAGGAATGGACACCAATTTTCATTTCAAAATGCAAACTAACATAATAATCTCCAAAATCAGACTTCGACTACTACTAAAAATAAACTGCTACGTATTATTACTGCTAAAAGATTATGCTTTTTTACAGATTCCATTGAAAAGATTTTCTTTTACTGAACTTTCTGGTTTTCTAAAGAACTTACAAGATTACCGATTCAAGAAGCTAGAAGTCGAGATTCAATAGATGCAATCACCAATGAACTCAACTTTTAAGAAAACTAACCACCATCGAACTTCTTAGTTCAGGACCGTTACCAGTCCTTCATCTAATATTCTTGTATAGGGCAATTGAAGCACTTGCCTTAACAAGGTTAGCTCACCTCTGAGCTTGAGATCCATTTCCATTCTAGACCTGACTCGTTAACTCTTCAATAACCTACCTTGAACTGAACAAACAAATCAGGTAGAGAATTTAGAATCATGTAACATGTTCATCTCTCCCAAGATGGTAGACTCAAATTCATAACAGCTACAATCAGTGTACATTATGGCTTGAACTGTATCGTGAAGTCGCTTAATTAGCACATAACGTCCCTACCTTTCACTACTACTATGGAAAACGTCATCACCTTTCTTTTCTTTTCTTTTTTTTTCATTTTCACCCTTATTTTCATATTTCCTTGCACAAAATGTCATTTTCATCCATTTTATCAATTAAAAACTGTGAAATGGCGAATATACACTTCTCTTTAAATAATAAAAAAAAAAAAGAAAAGAAAAAACCAACTGCAATCATAGACCCAATTTTTTTTAAAAAAGCGCAAATGAGTTCCAAATAAATTATTAAAAGTGTAATTAGCACATAATGTCTCTACATTTCACTATTATTGCGAAAACGTTTTTTCTTGACATTTTTGCCTTTAATTACATTTTTGATTGCGCAAACCAACATTTCTATCCATTTTCATCTAATTTCTCAATAAAGAGATGTGAAATGATGAATATACATTCCCATTTAAATAAAAAAAAACTAAAGAATTAATTACAACCATAGTCCCAATTATTTTTTAAAAAGTGTAAATGAGTCTCAAATCAATTATTAAAAAATTATAAATTAAATTTGTCTTTAAAAAAAAAGTTTAAGTGAGCCCCAAATAAATTATTAGAAAATTAGAAATTAGTTTTTTTTTTTTAAGTGCAAACGAGTCCCAATTAAATTTATTAAAAAAATTTTAAAAATTAAAAAAGTGCGAACAAATCCCAAATCAATTATAAAAAAATTAGAAATAAAAAAAATTTAATTTTCTTTTTTTTATCAAATAGGAGGGTACATTCACCATTTCAAAACTTTTTATTGAGAAATTGGATAAAATTGATATAAATGATGGTTTGCGCAATCAAATGTGTAAGTAATGGTGAAAATGTCAAAAAATGAAAGGCCGTGTTTTTCGCTATAATAGTGAAATGTATGGATATTATGTGCTAATTATCATTTTAGTAATTTATTTGGGGACGCATTTGCTTTTTTTTTTTTAATTTGGGATTATAATTGCAATTAATTTTTTCTTTTTATTTTATTTAAATAGAAGGGTATATTCGTCATTTAAAAATTTCTAATTGAGAAAATGGATGAGAAGTTTTTCACGTAATGAAATGTGGAAATAAAAGTGAAAATGCCAAAAAAAAAAAAAAGTAAAGATATTTTTCACAATAATACTGAAAAGTTGGGACGTTATGTGCTAAATATCATTTCCACAACTATAATGTGGTCGGGTCGACATTATTGCCATAAGCAGCCTCAAAAATGAAATATAGATTGCTTAATCAGCCGCCTATAGTGTGTACCTATTGCAATTTGATTGTTGACAAATCCAACCACCTTTCTTTTTCTTGTATATTTATTGAATGAGACTAACAATACTAATTAATTAATTAATTAATAAGTGGACAAGAATAACACCTCTTCCTGATAGAGACAACTTTGTGAAAATAAGCATTTTCTCTATTTATTTCAATCATTTAGCCGCCGTTTGAGTCATATTCTTTAAAAATTCAATTTTTTTCGAATTTTTTTTCAATCGTACATTCTTCTAATAAAATAATTGAAACATAAAATCCAAACTATTTATCTACTTTTTAACCAAGTCTTCTTCAAAAAATTATTATTATAAAACTCATTTTTCACAAAATGACGGTCGAACGACCCTTAATTTCGAATAGTAACACAAGTAATTGAGTGTCATAAAGTCATTCACAATAAAATTAATAATTTAAAAGTAGATAAATCTGTACATTCTAATTACTTACAAATTAATGGGTAAATCAGATAAATGCACAATTTTGTTTAATTGGAAGACTAAATTTTAATTTGATTTTATTCAAGATAACTCCGACAAGGATGGTCGAGGGCGAGACTAGAGATTAAATATCTCCATTTACCGACCCACTTATTGTTTTAAATATTATTTCTTAATTTCAAATTTAAATTTAAAACATAAAAAAATAGAAAAGAAGATTGAGAACCTCTTTTTCTTATATTTTAATTTAATTGAATCTATATAATTTTTATATATTAACAATCAAATAAATAATATAATGTTTTTAGTCATTTCTAAAATTATGTAAAACTCACAAAATTATACACGTCCTTTTCTTTATTATATTTCTTGAAAAATTATATTAAAGAACAAAAAATACAGTAGAAAAAAAATTATATTATAATTAAACTAATATCGCGATGACGTTAAATAATTCCATATTGTCTATAGTCATATCACCAGAAGTCATCGAGTTAGCTTCAACATGTTCAAACTTCACTTTCAATTAACTTAGAGCAAGTTTGATCTTCATTAATTGGAAAAAATGAGTTCTGGATATTATTTTTAAAACAATGTGTGGTTAAAAAATAGAAAAAAAAACTTTTGATATACGTATCGAATATTTTATTGTATAAATGTATGATTAAAAATGATTTTATAGCAAACCATAAAATAAATTTATGAGTGTCAAATAGGCACTTAGAGCATCTCCAAGAGACTCTCTATTTTTAAAGAGCATATTCTATCATTTGGAAAGCATCTATAAATTTAAAGAGTTAAATTTTTGATGTACTCCAACAAACTCTTTATATTTAACACTTAAATTTACTATTCCCAAAAAATATTTATTATTTTTCTTTATCTTTTATTTTAACTAGTTTTTCTATAGATTATTTTATTGCTTTTCTACATTGAAAATTGAAACTTTTTGAATGCATTTAATTATAGAGAGTGAGTTTGGCTCTCCAAATTTGAAGAGCCAAACCCGCTCTCTAAATTAAAATCTTAATTTAAAGAGTCTATTGGAGCATGATTTTACATGTTGACTCTTTAAAATAGAGAGCATCTCATGTTTAAAGAGTCTGTTGGAGATGCTCCTGTTTGATAGCCTCCATTTTCCTTGGAAGTTGGAATTTTTTTTTCATTTTTCATCTTTTTAGTTGTTTGATATACATAATTTTCTTGGAAATTGGTTTTCCACTTGGAGTGCTCATGTGACCCATTTTCTTGGAAATTGATGAAAACTTTTTCCCACTATTTTGGTGGGAAAAGTTTTTCCATGCTGCTGTTGCTGAGATTTTTTTTTTTTTTAATGAAAACAAATGTCATAACCAATTGTAAAAAAAAGATTCACTTTAATGAACAATTTTCATATAAAATAAAACTAAACGAACATTAAATTTTGATGAAATAAATGACTTTTTAGAAAAAAATTTATTTTTGGTAATGGAAAAAAATTTTATAACCAATTGTGGAAAAATTTATCAATTCAATGAACAATTTCCATATAAAACAAAGTCAAACAACCACAAAAATTTAAAATTTTTCAGGTGAAAAATTATACACACAAAAATTTTAAATTTTTCGGGTGGAAAATTATATCAATCAAATGCACTTAATTATCAATTCTCTGTAAAACAATTTTTAGGCAATTACTTTCCCTGGAATTCATTTTCTTTCTACTCATTTTCCACCATTGCAATCAAACGGACCCTTAGTGTCCAATCATATTAACATATCAATATTGTTTTACAAAGACATTTGACAAATGTTCATAACTCTAAAATGAAATTATTCTAACGTTGTGAATATTACTTTAAAAAAATAGTTTAATAAATTATAATCTTCTTCACCTCACTCCATCACCACAACATTAATCAAGGGAATTTTCTTCCCATTCGCCTAGGAACAAGAGGAAGAATCACACGTTAATCGAGAATTGAGCTCCACCAGTTTGTCCCTGAATTCATTGATACCCCTCCTATCACTGCAAATTCTGGGGTGACAGTGGGAGAATCACCTTGAATTCGCAAATATCCTCGTGTTAATTGCAAATTCTTGGTGATTTTAGCAGTGAGGGTGAATACGGAGTTTGGTAAAAATGATGATCATATCTTTACTTTTTAATTATTTTATTTTCATAGTAGATTAATTTAATTTAAGGACTAAGATAGTTTGTTAAATAATTTTGTCAAAAATATTGGTAGGTTCCCCTCCATATTCACAAAATGATTATCAAATTATTGACACGTAACATAAAACTTTAAATACAAAATTTGAAATGAAAAAATTACCTCCAATCTTACATCTTAAATTTCAATTCAAAAAATAAGGTATTAACAATTTTTTGTAATAAAAATTCAGGTATATCCATCCCATCCCATCCCATCCCACCTCACCTCACCTCACCTCACCCCACAATTCGCTACGCCACACCACGTTACACCACCACTCCACATATCATTTTATGACATTTCTTCCCCAAAATTGAATAGGTTTGTAGACAAAATCAATTCAATCTACGCCGGCCACCATACTCATGGTCGTCGTGCTTTCCCTTTTCTCTCACCCACTCTCTCTCCTCACCCTACTCTCCCAAATCGTCATGTTGCTCTTCCTCTATATCCTCCATCGTAGTGGATCAACCGCTCATCATCTTCAAACGACCATCTCTGATCTAGAAGCCCTATGGGGTGTTTCTAAATTGTTTCTGTTCACGGGGTGTTTCAGGGATTGTCCATGTTCATGAATGCGTGATTATATATACATAAAAATTGTCTATTATAAATTCTTCTTATTACAAATGAAACCTAAACCAACCTCAACCTTGGCTGCGGGACATTGACGATGAGCCATTCTTGGTTAACATATTAATTCAAGTCAAAGTCAAAAAATCAATATTAACCATATCTTTCATGAGTCCCACAACTTTTCAACAGTATATTTCAAAAACATCTATCACAATTTACTAAATATCTAATTTTAATCCCCACCAAACACTCTCATAATTTTACACAAATTTTAAGATGGCTATGTTCATTGCTCGATGAACTAAACACAAATGTTTGATGACCAAAAAAGCATACATTTTTGCCCTGTAAATGACCAACCATGTCTGATTTTGCTATCCTTGGATTTTGTGGTAATTGTTGAGCATAAGGATAAGTTCTATATTGGTTTTGCCTTGGTTAATATAGGCATTGATTACTGTTACGGCCAATTTTCTTATCGTGTTGCTTGAAGAAGGGATAAATACTGTATTTGGAGATAAATGTTTCAGCATGATTACTTATTAGAATAGGCATCTGAGTTGATTTGCTTATCATGACTGTTGCTAACTCCAAATTTTTATCAAAAGTCTTAACACAGTAAAACAAATACTAATTATTCAAAGTGTAAATCACCATCATTCTATTTTTGTCACTTTTTTAGTGTTTATCACTTTTTTTGAATTTTGTCACTTTTTTTTAGTGTTTATCATTTTTTAAATTTTTCTATCACTTTTTTTGAACGTGTCATTTTTTTTAAGTTTGTCACTTCTTTTAACTTTTTGTCAATTTTTTTTAGTATTTGTCATATTTTTTTGTCACTTTCTTGAAATTTTTATCATTTTTTTAAGTGGCAAACATCACTTTTTAATAAAAATGACATATAATGTCATTTTTTAATTAAAAAGTTATACTTAATTTTACATAGTATTTTTTACATTCAAAATACTTTTCATATGATTTTTCAAAAGATCATTAATTTGAAGGGTATTTTTGTAAGTTACCCTTGAAATAATGATTATACAATTGAAAAGATTTTAGGGAAATTACAAAAAATCGGGTGTTTAAAGAATGATTTTCAAAAATCAAGTTTAAAGTTTAATTATTCAAAAATCAGGTAATAATTTTATATTTTAACTAATATTAAATATAATATTATTAACCATAATTCTCCCCCACCATTCCTTCTCCCCTCTTCCCCTCTCGTCTCCCCATCCCCCTCCCCTAATGCTGCCGTTCACAGAGTACGGCAGCATCGCGACTCCTCCCATCTCTGCCTGCACGACACCTTCCATCTGTGCTCCCTTTTTTTAATTTTTGAGTGGTGGTGATTGACGGTTCAGTGGTGGAGGTGCAGAGTGCTATGGTGGTGGAAGTGTGTTGGCTGTGTTGGGTGGTGAATTTGGTGGTTGCGGTGAAGTGTGGTCGCGGTGATGGAGGTGATGGTGGTCGTGGCAGATCTGGTGGTCGCAGTGATGGTGGCGGGATCTGGTTTGGATCTTATTTGTTGTTTGGAAATGGTAGTTTTGATGGTGGCTGACGGCGATGGTGGAGAAGGCAACGCTGTGAGGTGGTGGTTGTTTGTGGAGTGTTGGCTGTTGGTTGTTGATTGGAGGTGGAGGTGGAGGTGGTGTGTGATGTTGGAGCAGGCATTTGTGGCGGCGACTATGTGTGTGATAGTCATGGAGTTGTTTCCAACGGCAATGGTGGTGCTTTCTATTGTTGGCGATGGTTGTGCATTTTTGTAGTGGTGGCGATGGTCGTGTGGTGGCAGCGGTGGCCGGGTGAGGGTGGTCGCAAGTTGCAGTGGCCGTGACGGTAGTGGTGATGGGTGGTATGTGACCACTATTTGGTATATGTGACTAATTATTTGGTCATCTGTGACCAACTATGGGTGGTGGATCGGATCGGGGTGGGGTGTTTCGGTGTATGTAACCAACTATTTGGTTCAACTTGAAAATGTGTAACCGATCGATAAAATGTGACCTACAATTTTTTAGATCTGTGACCAATAAAATAAACCGTGACCTATAAAATTTTGATTTGTGACCTCGAAATAATTTGATAAAATGTGACCAGTAAATAATTTGTGACTCATAAGGGTGCATCTGTAACCATGAATTGTATAATTGTGATTTTAATATATTTAATTAATAAAGTATATTTAATTAATTAACAAATACCTGATTTTTACATTTTTAAATTTAAGACCTGAAAATTGATTTAGTGATAGTTAATAGGGAACAATACATTTCTAAGGTATTTACTTTACACATTTTCAAAAATACAAAAACAAGTTTGAAAATTCATAAATCAGGTTTTTTAAATTTTTAATTAATAATTAATGAATTATTAAATTAATTATTTATTAAATATTTAATTCTAATTTAATATAATTACCCCACCCCACCTCACCTCACCTCACCTCCACCACCCCAATCGACTTTCCGATTACCACTATTCACCGTATGTATTAAGAACCGTTCGATGACTATTCCGACGACTGCTCCGACTTATTCGTCACATGACTCAAAATTTTTGTGGGTCACAATTAATTCGTTGGTCACAGATTTCAAAATTAGTTGGTCACCGATCAAAATTTATAGGTTACACAGTCACAGATTTCCAAATTAGTTGGTTACATATTTTTTTTTAGGTCACAATTCAAAATTTTCATAGGTCACAATTTATTTATCGATCACAACTTAAAAATTTAAAAGTCACAATTTGTTCATCGGTCACAATTGATAGGTCACAAATTCTTTTTGGTCACAAATCACAAAATTTATAGGTCACGATATTTTTATCGGTGGTCACAGATCGAAAATTTTGTATGCCAAAAATTATTTCGAGGTCACAAATCAATAGTTTTATAGATCACATATTATTTTATTGGTCACAAATCCAAAAATTACGGGTCACAGTTAGATTTTTTGTGTGACCACCACCAACTTTTGTGACCACCCCATGACCACCACCGCCGTTGTCGCCAGAATAAACGGCACTACCCCGTGACCACCACCGACTTCTGTGACCACACCCGTGACCACCACCTCACCACTGCCACCGGCCGCTGCAAACACCACCATCTCCAACAACCACACAAATCATTCACGGCCAGATCGTAACTACTGCAAATTCGCCAACAACGCCAGATCCACCGCAAAACCACCTAACCGCCGCCAATAAAAAAAACCCCAAAAACCACCTCCACCACCAACCACCAAACCGTATATCCACAATCACCAACACCGTACAATCGCCAACCACGACATCACAGATCCAGAATCAATGTAAAACCCTAAAATACGGAACACCAACAAAACCGTCGCCAGGAAACCAGTCCACCGCCAACACCACCCTTCGACTGAAAACCACCACAACAAACACCGACAAGCATCAACCATACAACCATCATACCCATCCAATAAATCAACCACTGCCGTCGCAAATCCCAACCACCGCCGTCGCTAGCGCGCGCACAATCTCAGAAAACTTGTTAAGAGAGACATAGGCGGGGGGTGAAGGAAATTGCTGTTGACAACCTGCGGTGTTTACAACCTGGGCCAGCGTGTGGCATCACATTTCTGGAGAGAAGAGGACGAAGCTTCGAGCACCGATCGTGGAGAACGGTGAGAGCGGGGAAATGGGTGAGACGGCGAGGAGAATAACGGCGAGGGGAGAGACGGCGGCAGAGGTATAACCTGCGCCAGCGTGCGACATCACATTTCTGGAGAGAAGAGGACGAAGCTTTGAGCGCCGATCGTGGAGAACGGTGAGAACGGGGAAATGGGTGAGACGGAAGGGAGAGACGGCGAGGAGAAGGACGGCGGCGGAGGCGGCGGTATAGAGCACAGATACAGGAGAGGAGGTGAATTAATTGATTTTAGGGTTTGGGCCTTTGGGGGTAGATAGGTAGGTGGGAGTATATATAAATTGATTTATTTTAAATAGATATAAAAATAAAAATAACAAATATTTTTTTAATTATTAATTAAAACCTGATTTTGGAAATATGAAACTTGAGTTGGGATTTATGAAAATGGTAATCTAAAAGTAGGGGTGAGTGTAATTTCCTCTAGTTAATACTTGATTTATCAACTCTTCCCAAGATTTTAAACAAATACAAGCCCATTATTGAGTTTAGAAACCCAGCCCATATAAGTTCGGCCCAATCACCTCCACAACTACTCTCTTCAATTTCTCTCCAGTTCGCCTACGAGTCAAAAGAACGGGTCCAAATTCGTATCATCGTATGTGCCAAGAACCTAGGAACATTTCTTCGCAATTTCCTTTTTTTTTTGTTCTGTGCCGTTCAATTTGCAATCATTCCTTTAATTTTCTCCGCATTAGCACTTAGTTACTTGAAGATTTGCGAAATTCTAACTAATGGAAGCATTCGCGGCCGTATCTTTCAGTCGACCTAGTTTCTTCAATAATGTAAGTGATTTTTTTCGGTCGTATATACGGAAATTATGTTTTTATTCGATTATGCGATTGTTTTTAAGTTTTGTTTATGTTGAAGTTAGATGTGATAATTTCTGAACTTCGTAGCCCGTAGGTGAAGGAAATTAAAAATATTCAGGAGTATTTTTGGAGAATATAGTGAAATTAAATGTTTGGGCAAGGCCTGTAAATGTGTTTGTTTAGTTCTTGTAGAATCAAGGATTTTTTTTCCTTTTCTTTTAGGTTTAAAATTGAAATCGGAAATGGATAAATATACAAATTTGAGTCCTCTTTCCATATCCCCCCTGTTTATAATTATGGATTCTGATGGAAAAAGAATATAAACTAGCAGCCAAGGGACAGACCCAGACTTTTTGTAACGTGGGGTCAAAAATTAAAATGCATATAACGGCAAGAATCATAGTCAATAGTTCAACAGGAATTTTTTTTAATAACAATAAACAGAAGATAGATGGAAAACCTGAACATAATGTTGGCATAAAGTCTAGCATTTCTAAATTTGAATGCAAAACCATCTTACACAATAGAAATTCAAAGAAAATGAAGGCAGTCTTACAAAACCTAGTTTTAAAAGGAGATCATTCACATATTCGTCTCTCTTCGACTAAAGATATTTCCTGCAGCTGGAGTTCAGCTGCAATAGAAAGTGTTTCTTGACGATCAATTGTAAAAATAAAATATCTTCCTTTTAGGACGAACCTGCAACAGAGCTTATTAATCACTCGAAAACTTCAAATTCCCCGAAAACTAAATTGTACAAGAGAAGTCAATCTTGAAAGCCGCCAAAAGGTTGTAACCCCCGTGATATAATAGTTTTCACATACTTGTAAGCTTTTTTGAGAATGGTTGCCCATTAACCTCCAAAACGGCAGACAAATGCGAATATGGTGATGCCGCTATTTAACCCTCCAGATCATTGAGCAGGGTTGTCTTTCCTGATCCAGATGGTCCCATAATTGCAAGTAATCTACCAGGTTCTGCTTATCCACTAACATTATGCAGCAAAAATCACACCTGAAAATAGAAATGACAACCTAAATTTCCCTCCCATAAAATACTCATTGAAATACAATCTAGTTCTTAAAGACTCGGTTTAAAGTGAAAAAATAAGCGATTAAACTCTAAAAAGCAAAAACATTACCCTTAAGAACTTACATGTAAGTGTTTTCTAAAGAGGAATGACAAGACAAAATTTCAAAGTGATGTAAAACATCCAAATATAAGATTTTACAAATCTATGTCTACGAGTTCCACGTAAAATTAATTTGTACGTTCTGTACTATTATGATCTTATATTATTTATATACCTCATATTTTCTCAATTTGGGATCAGACAGATTATTAACACAACTAAAAACATAATCACAACAACTCCTTTGTAAGTACTTTTTCTCTCTAGGGGTATCTATGTTCCTAAATTTCAAGTATCTATATCATTTAATTGTAAACCATTTTTTACTAAATTTAAACAAATTCAGTCAGAATAATCCAGCCATTCAATCAGAATTTTCAGCTTGTACCTTGTTACAATAATTCCATTTTTTTTCTTATTTCCTTCTCTTCCAAATTCCAAATGCACTACACTATAGAATGTTTTTCAAATCACTCAACTCGAACCTACTGTTTGTAGGTAATGTTTGACATCAGTGAATGTAGAATTTCAGCTCGTTCCTGCATTGATCACACCGGGATGCTTCATTATCATTATTCACATCCCCAAAAGCCATGCAAATTAGTTTTGTCTGGCTGTTTTGGAGTGGGATCTTGTTTATCTGGTTGCCACAGTCACAATTCATGGCATACAACTCTGAGTAAGTTCCTTCAGTTCCCTTCAAAAAGATTTATGACGCTCAGTATTATCATTTTTGCTTTAACTCTTTATCATTAGAATATTAATCCTTCGCTAAAATTTGTTTTGTTTCTGAGCAGAAGAGCCGTTTGCATGTAGTATTCGATCAATTACATCTTAATCAATATTCGATTGATTGTTCCGAGGTTATCGAAAAAAGGGATTTGTCATTCCATAATAATCTTTTAATTGGCTAAAGCACCAGAATAAAATTCCAAACTTTTACCTTGCCTTTCTATTAGCTGCAGTTTATGATGAATTTGATTAACACAATGTGGACAATGGAAATGCAGTAAAAATCTAGAACTGCCTTTATTCTTCTGTGAAATGTTGTTTTCTATATTAACCTTAAGGAGGTATAAGCATTTAACCTAATGGATAGAGGATTCAGGCCATTCCATTTAGATGTTGGAGTTTTGTATTGTGCCATGTGTTTCTGGACTTGCTGATGTAGTTGATTATGTCAGCATAAAAAGAAAGAAAGAAACAATTTTTCATAAAAGGCTTCCAAATTTTACGTGGCTAATCATTCCCATGCGAGTTATTTAATACTATGCCTAATGCTTAGATGTCAATATTTCTGTCATTCCAAACATGCATCACCATGAGAGAAATTTACATTTGTTTTCTAAATTCTTAACTTGATTCCAACTCCCACGCGAGTTATTTAATACTATGCCTAATGCTTAGATGTCAATATTTCTGTCATTCCAAACATGCATCACCATGAGAGAAATTTACATCTGTTTTCTGAATTCGTAACTTGATTCCAACTGAGTTCTTCCCACTGAGTTGTAGATAGGCACAAAATTCATGCATCACCATGAGAGAAATTTACATTTGTTTATAACGATCTCCTAAGCACCGGTGCTTAGGTTATCCTAAGCATCGGTGACGTGGCAATTAACTATTAACAAATTTAATCATTAGTGTGGGACCCATCGTCATTTCCCAAACAAAATAAATTCACACGGTGGCCAAGCATGAATTTTGTTTAGTTAAATGAATTAATTATGTGGGGCCCACCACTATTCCACAAATAGGTAATTAAGAAACTTAATTAACGTGCATTTGTCACACTTAAATTCACTATTTCACTTATTTACACATGCAAAGATTAGTCACCGCCTAATTGTTTAATTATATTATTTATTCATAGACTAATTATTTTAATGCAAAGATTGGGTTAAATATTTCACTTAATTATTTTATTTATTCATGTACTAATTATTTTGTTGCAAAGTGATTCCTAAATTACGACGGTAAATCTGGAATGCATTTGCAAAGTGATTCCAAAATTTAGTAGAAATGCATTTGTAAAGGAATTTAAACTATCTTAAATCAATGTGGGGCCAACAATAAAATAAACTACATGGAGCGTCTAACTGATATTAGGCATGCAAAAATTCTTCATAGCATTCAAGTTCAAATGGAAAAAATTGAAATGACGAAATACAATATTTTGATCGAATAAGTCTAGAATACACTGTCATTTCCCCCATAATCGCCAATACTACAACATCTGTAAATTAGTGTCCTTCCAAAATGTCTAACCTTGCACATTGAGAATTAAAATGAATTATCTGCAAAACGAGAAAACAATAAGAAAAGATATAAAATTGAAAAATAAGAACATTGTTTAACCATGAAAATATGAAAAAAAAAAATACCTTTCAAGTAATGTCGGACAATTTTGCTTATCGTGCGATTGACCACGTAATCCACATCCATGACAAACCCTCTCTGTTCACTATTTTCTCTTTTGATTTTTTTAATCTTTTTCCACACCCCTTGGCTCTTACTTGTAGTGGTTCATTGATGATTATCTGCTCTTCGATGATTTTTTGTCCCATGAATACCTGCTCAACACCATTACCATTATTAATCTCCTTTATTTTATTGTGAAGATCCTCCAACCCATTCCTCAAGAGATTAGTTCCCTCCTCAGTAAGAGATGCATCATCAATAACAGCTAACAAATATTGAGACAAATTTGAATGCCGTGACATCAATGATTGGTTAGGAATGCCATTCAATTCTCCATGATCCTTGTCCCATACTTGGCCAACTTTCGCCTGTTTGGTCCACCTTTGGAGAATATATTGAGTTGGCAATTGTAAAATTTGTTTGATCCTAAAATATGCCAACAAATGCCTACATGGAATTCCTTCACATTCAAATCGTTGACAACTACAACATATAGTATCTAAACACTTGCTATAATCAAGTTTTTGACATCTTGATGAAGAAGATTCTTCGACCCTTGTAGCTGTATAAATCACCTTAGCTTCATCTTCAAATAAGGTATGTATGACGTAGGCTTGACAACTCTCAAATATCTCATCTTGAAAACTTTGAAAAACCTTTCTTGTATAAATCTTTGACATTTGAACTTCCATGGGCCATAAGGATTTCATCTTTGGTTGTTCATTAATATCACAATGGTTAGCCATCAACTCATGATGCCTTTGGTGTCCTAGGGCTCTATTAAAGTGTATAATAAAATCCATCAATGAGTTTTTTTTTGAAATGTACCTTTTGAAAAATGAATGAGAACTTTCTGCTCTTTGACTACTTGACATTCCTGTTGCAAAAATATGTTTAACAAATGCAGGGAACCATCTATTACATATCTCATATATTTGGTGGAGCCAATCATTATCTCCCAATTTAGTTGATTGCAACATATTCATCCAACTAGTTTCAAACTCTTCACTATCCTCTGAGTTCATAATAATGTTTCTCATCAAATGGTAGTTGTCTCGATGAATTACTGTGTTAAGCTTTTCAGAGAATTTATTCAAAATATGCCATATGCAATAACGATGAAATGTATTCGGAAGAACTTGTGCAATTGCTCGTCATTGCAGGATCTTGGTCCGTGATGATCATTTGGGGTGCACCCCTAGGCATGGCATTCATCCATTGCTTGAGTAACCAAACGAACGAATCAATTGTCTCATCACTTAAAAATCCACAAACAAATATTATTGTGTGACCGTGATGATTAACTCCTGTCAATGGAGCAAAAATCATCCCATTTCTATTTGTGGTGTACGTTGTATCGAAAACAACTACATCTCCAAAAAAGTTATATGCTCTCCTTGAGAAAGAATCAACCCAAAAAACACCTAACCAATCTATCATCACCGTCTTATCAAAATCAAAGTAAAAACCTGGATTTTTTTCCTTCTCTAAAGCAAATGTCTCAATCAACGACTCCGCATCAAATTCCCCTCATTTCTTCGTTCAGATCTCTTTCATAATTTCTGATGTGTCTCTCTGTACATCCAATATTTTGAATACCTCCATATTCAATTTCCATCAAACTTATTTGTTGACTGGTCGACACGTTTGCTTCAGATAATTGTTGTCCCAAAGCCTTCTTTGCACTTGAAATGTGCCGATCCGACCTCAATAAGTGTACTCTCGAAGGAGTCATGGGTGCATGATTATGAGTCTCCAAGAAGCTACTAACAATCCAATTTTGAGATGATTTATTCCTAACCACAATTAATTTAGCCTTACAACCCACATGAATGATTCCCCGATTTTTTTCACCACTCTGTTGAATTGCATGCTTTAACTTTTTCTGATAATTTTCATCTGTTTGTCCTTCTTTGTAACATACAAATTTTTTAAGGATTTGCTCATTCGTATCTGGTCTCTTCTTACTAGTTGACATTCTAGCACTAAATCCAGTTTCTTGTGCATAGTTGTTATAAAATTCATATGCAGCTTCAATTGATTCAAATTTTTGACCAACTTTAGGCTTGCGATCCTCCGCAACTTGGGGTGTGAATGTTTGGGTTGTAATCTTCTTCCATGCTCAATAAGATTAAATGCGTTGACCTTCAAAAAAAAAAAAAAGTAACTGATTATTGTTAGCATATAAAGATACAAAGAATACTATTTTCCTTAAAAAAGAACCATTAATAACATTCTAAACCTTCCAATATCCAACTCAATTAAAATATAAAAAAACTTTACAGGAACCAACTATGATTATTTTCATTAATTATCATTTAGGCAGATTTAAGATATGCTATAGTAGTCCTAATTGTGGGTTTCATTTTATAGGAGCTGTGAAACAAACTTTGCTGGTTTTAACATTTTATGGAATTAAAATTCTCTCAATCTTAACTTTATATTCTTACCTTCTCTCATAGTATTGGTGTGTGGTTAGTTTTAATCCTCATTTCAAGAAGGGAAAAAAACTTTGCTTGTAAACTTCATAGAATTAGGATGAAAAATTTCGCCTCGGGCTAGCATCAAATATTATTTTCTATATATCATAAAACTATTGAACATGGTGGGTAAGAACAATCCAAAACAAAAATAGAACTTCATTTGAAAAAAAAAAAGAAAAAAGAAAAAAACCCATCGAGGAAAAAAATTAATTTTCATCATTCAATATATTCATTCATTAAAAAAACATAATATTTGCACATAATCTTACCTTAATTAACGTGCATCAATCTGAACAAGGGTAAGAGATAGAAATTAATGATGAACTCTTATGGCTTTTCCTTTTGAAGACGACGTTGAAATTGGTTATGACTTTTGGACTCTATTGTGATTAAGATTAAGTTTCTTAATTACCTATTTGTGGGATAGTGGTGGGCCCCACATAATTAATTCATTTAACTAAACAAAATTCATGCTTGGCCACCGTGTGAATTTATTTTGTTTGGGAAATGATGATGGGTCCCACACTAATGATTAAATTTGTTAGTAGTTAATTGCCACGACACCGGTGCTTAGGATAATCTAAGCACCGGTGCTTAGGAGATCGTTTCTGTACTATGCCTAATGCTTAGATGTCAATATTTCTGTCATTCCAAACATGCATCACCATGAGAGAAATTTACATTTGTTTTCTGAAGTCTTAACTTGATTCCAACTCCCACGCGAGTTATTTAATACTATGCCTAATGCTTAGATGTCAATAGTTCTGTCATTCCAAACATGCATCACCATGAGAGAAATTTACATTTGTTTTCTGAATTCTTAACTTGATTCCAACTGAGTTCTTCCCACTGAGTTGTAGATAGGCACAAAGTTGTAGAAATGTAGAGAGTGCAAAAAACTGGGGACTTGCACCGACCCAAGCTGTCCCCTAGCTAGCTGGATTGCCATTATCTCCAGCTTAACTCTCAGATCAAACCCTATAGTCTTCCGTACTGTAATTTCATTCTTTTTTCGACTCTCTTTGTACTATCCTGTTCAAATAGGAATTATGCTGCCTTTGTGACGAGAGCTTTTTAGGCCCAAGCAAAATACGTCTCAACTATTTTTAGGAATTAGGATGTTATTTCCCTAATTTATGCTCAATAGGTGCTACCTCCACTTGTTGGAGCATATCTGTCTGAACTTGAAAAAGAAAAATGAGCAAGGAAATTTTTGTTTCCAAACATGCTTTTGTCTTACTTTTAAATAAAAATTGTTAATTATTTTGAAAGTATTGATTACTTTACTGGAAAAACATAACCTTATTTTAAACTTTCAGCCATAAAAAATTATTTGGATTAAAATATACTTAGCGGCTGTCTGGGAGCTATTCCAGCCCACTTTTAATTAAAAATTTGACCCTTTTACACAGTGAATGGGCCCCACAGCTGAATAGAAATTGGCAAAAAAAAGGACAAAACTGGCAGCATCAATTGACTGCAGCAGTCAAATGAAGTAGAAATTTCAGTGAAAAGACCTTTGTGTCCCCAGATTTTTAACTTTCACCACATTAGAAAGGATATTTTTGACATTTCGAATACTAGGTGAAAGACGGCTGCCAGTTTTTGTCCCTTTTTTTGCAAAATTCTTTCCAGACGTGGGGCCCATTCACTGTGTCAAACGGTCATATTTTTGCTTAAAAGTTGGCTGGAATCGCTCCCAGACGGGCTTAGAAGTAAACATTTTAAGCTTAGCCAAACACAGTCTTTGAACTTTTTCATTTTATTCATTGTTGTGTGCTTACACATCCATGTTATTATCATCATTTTGCTATATTCATCTTCTACATATTTTATTGGATTAATATTCTTGGCCAGGCTCAAAGCCAGACCAAGAAACAAGGCGCCGATGTGGTGCCCTGCTGACCTGTCAGCTCGTCCTCCAATTGATGTGGCGCCCTGTTTTTGGGCCTGGCTTTGAGCCTGGCCCAGTAGCATTGTTGTATTTTATTTTGTCTTCTCAACATTCATTGCCACATAATATGACAGATTTGAAACCCGTTTCCTAGAATTTCCATTATAACTTGGTAACTTTCAGTCATATATGATCCCTTTAGTGCTTCTCTCTTTACTTGGATTATCAACCTATCATAACTTCCCTCCTTTATTTGGGCTTAGAGCAAACTTTACAAAAGATTGGCATAGTTTTTGTCTCTATCTAAATGTGTGTGATTATTTGTTGAGTTTATTGAGTTTCACCCAAATCAGATCATTTTGGGTTCTGCTGGTCTTGATGCATTCCGTTCTTTGCTACTAAAGTCTTCGGAAATATGTCTTGCTGACTAAATGCTATTTCCATGCACAGAGATCTCGTTTTTGCTGTTAGCTATAAGGAGGACTAATTTTATTTGTTCAAAACAGTACCTTTCAGGCACCCTTCTCAACCACGTTCATTGATATCATGTCGAGTTAAAGCTGACGACTCTGATGGGAATTTGAGTGGTGAACGTGTCATACTGACCGAGCAGACATTGGAGCAACAACTACAGATTGCTATTGAAGAAGAAAACTATGCCCAAGCAGCAAAAATCAGGGATAGCCTTAAAACTCTCCAAGAGGATAGCAAGGCTTCAATATTAGGAGCGAATGCCAGATTTTATAACTCGTTCAGAAACGGGGATTTGGCTGCTATGCAAGCTCTCTGGTCTAAGGGTGAGCATGTGTGTGTTGTGCATCCTGGTGTCAGTGGCATATCTGGCAATGACCTTGTGATGGGGAGTTGGGAATTTGTATGGGCGGACTATGATTTCCCGCTAGATATTGAGATTAAGGACATTCAAGTTCATGTTAGAGGCAACGTAGGGTATGTCACATGCATTGAAATGGTTAAGAAGAAGGGAAATACAAATGTTTTCGAGAGGATAAATGGTCAGTGGTTCATGTGTATTCACCATTCATCGTATGTCGACCTGTGAACTAGAATATAAGGTACGTACATCTTTTTTCACTTTCCCCTTACAGAATGTGATACTAGGTAGTAAAATTTTGTATTTGGTCTCTCTGGAGATGTACTGTCTTGGATCTTACATTGTTAAGAATCTCTAAAAGAAAAACGGTTTGCAATATCAAATGTCATCTTAATATAGCCATATTTTCTGTAAGTTGAAGTTGCAACTGTCTCTTGTTGCTCTTGCATTGGGAAATAATTTTTCGAAGAACCTGGATAACCTCAAAATTATAATGTCTATAGTCTAATGAATATACCTCCTTCATTAACAAGTGGCAAAGTGACGAGAAGTGATACAGTTGAAATAAGTAGATTTTTCTATAGAAGAAGTAGAGCCAAAACATTCTAATCTCAGCAATCAACTGCCATTGACACGTTAGTGTTTCAAGAAGTGCATTAAAGCATAAGAACTGTAATTTTCTTTAAGTTCAAGTGAAATTGTTAAGGGGTCTGCAAAAGAAACGGAAATACGTATGTGAATAATATGTGCATGTTGGTATATAGAGTATTAGACAAGTACAATCCAAAATTCACATAGAAAAAATAAAAAAGATTTTCTATTTCAAGATCATGTCATCTTCAAGGTGTATTTGGTATGCAAGATTCGTCAGTGCTTCAAAGTATTAAAACAAAAAAAGAGTTAAAATCTTGGTCAATCTAACGATCATGCACTTGAGGTCTTTTGCTTGAATCATTTCTTTGCATCTTTCACCTTTGCGTTGCCTTTTACTTCGTTAGACAATTGGGAAGTTTCAATAGAGGCGAAATAAGAAATCGGAGTATAAATCTTAAATTTTCACAGGTGAAATGAGATGACCTAAATTTTGGGCTACAAAGATTCAGGCCTCATCGTGGAAACCTGATTAATACATAATTGAAAAAAAAAATTTGTTGAAATTTCATGTCTGTTTGATGAGAGTAGTGCTATTTTAGCACATTGATATCAAAACATCAGTATAGATGGCATTAATGTAACATTAAATGAGAGATATAATTAAATGAACCGCTTAATTATACTTTTCATTGAACCTATAATTGAACGCCACCTAAACTGATATTGTAGTATCAGTGTTGTTAGATAACATTATTCATTTGATGATTATTCCAAATAGGTTTAGGGTTTACTGGGCCAAAGGATTAGATTTCATATTAGTGAAAGGAAGATGTCGTTTGTACACTGATTTGTTGACAATATTGTTAAACATTGCAAGTGTTAGTAAGTGTTGATTGAGTGAAAAAATTGCTAAAATTTTAAACGGTTCAATGGTATATTGATACGTGCCGAAGTGTAAAAAATGATATAAATGATGATTTACACGTAACATGATTGTTAATGAAAATATTAGTTCATTTATTATAATTAAAATTAGATTAATTTTAATATTTTCATAACTAGACTCGTTAAGTTGACAAATTGCGACTAAACAATCCACGTCTTAATTTAGGCAATTTATTTAGTTCAATAACTGTTTTTTATTTTTTTGAGTAACGGAAATAATTGAACAAAGATTTAAATAATTAATATCATAATTCATACTAAAATAATATGAAATAACACTCAAAACCATTTCAAATAAATTACATCTGAAGACTTCAAGAAGTGTGCAACAGTATAACAGCACCCTTTGCCTTTCGAGATATTTGTTATAAAAATTTAAAAAAAAATAAATAAATAAAGATTTAGAGTTTCCATAATAAACTTGCTTGACGCAAAAAATCTTGGAAATATAAATTTAAATGTTGATAGTTGTTGAGCAACCTTTGAATTTAAATATTAATTCGGTGAACCCAATGAAGAAAAAAGTGGGTGGGGTTTGGCAAAATGTGTTTGAATTAGGTGAGCATCCCCAAAAGTAAGTGAAGCAACCTTAAAATATTTTTATTTATCTTTATCTTAATAGTGTAGTGTGATACTGTAAATATCGTACGTAAATTTAACAACGTTGTATCCTCCATCGAGAAAATTCTTGCATGCATTAATGCAAAAATGAAAAACAAATGCATCGAAGCTAAGATCACTGATCTTTCCTCAATCTACGATTTCTCAGTAGATTTTTTTAGTTGAAGGGTGAAAACATTTAAAGGAAAAGTTGATGGGCGCCACGAAGGAAACAAATAGAAATTTACAAAAGAATAAATGAAAAAATAAAAAAAAATTCAAAGACTTAGGCTTGGTTAGGCATAGGAATGGCATATGCATTCAAAGAACAAGTCAAAGATTGATAAAACGCGAAGTACACATAGCCCACTCATCCATAACCATCTACCAACTACAAAAACAAAGCCCTTCATGCCTTTAATCACTCCTTGGGAATGTGAATCTTTCAATCTTCGTGAAATTCTATGAAAAACTTATATAAAACCCTTGACCTACTAATCATTATGATTGTGTTGTCTGACATAAATAATTAGAGAAATGCTAGTTGTACATAACTATTTTCATAAGAATAATACTACTTGCAGTGCAGCAGATCCCACACACATGTCAAGTGTGTATTTGATGCATTAAATGTGGTAAAAAAACTACCACATTAATGTATCAAATAATTACATGTCATGTGTGTACCACATAGGGCGACTGCAAGTAGCATTACTCTTTTCATAATGTTATATATAATGATGACGAGTAAGTGGAAAAATTATTTGATAATGAGATTTTGATCCAATTAAATCTCATCACATCGTTTGTTGGTAAATCATTATATAAGTTGTTATATACATATATCACAACAAAGATAACCGTGTGCAATTCAAAGAAAAGATACGATCAATCCACATATCATATCTTGACTTCTCAACATTCCTAATGTTATTATTGTGAACAATGGGAGAATTGACACATCTATATCATGAAAATTCAATTCTCTCAATGACTCCTTGTACAAGAATTACCAATAGAAAAAAATGCATAATTACATCAATATAATCAACTCTAAGAGACATCACATTTCTCCAAGGGATATCATGTGTATTGACCATCTAGAAGGTCTCAAAGTAATGAATCATAAGAGTCTAGGACTATTACTCTTTCAAGATTAATAACACCCTTTTTTAGTAGAATGAAAAAATTGATCTCAGTAATGCTATTTCGTAGTAAAATTATCTCACTAAATCTTGATTCAACACATTCTATTGTATAGATGACTATTAGTGACGAAGATAAGTCACCTTATCATATGGAGGTTAAGATACTACAACTTTATTAAGTTATTTAATGAGAACACGATACTAATTGTCAATAAGTTCCAACAAAACTCATAATTTAGGGGCCGTTCTTTTTGTGTTTTGAATTCATTTTGGGTTTTGTGATTTGTTTGGCCATTTTGAAATTGTTGAAAATATGTTCTTTTTGACATTTTAAAAAATTGTTTTGAAAATTCCCAAAACATGTTTTGAAAATATTAATTTGATTATAACTGAAAATACTTAAAACGACAAATTTGTCGTTTTGGGATTTCTTTGTAAATTTTTAACTTGTTTTTAAAAACGCGTTTTTCAAAAATGGGAAAGAGAACGCGTTTTCACTGTTTTGGAAAATCGAAAATAGAAAACGACTTGAAAATGATAAAGAGAACAGTCCCTCATGTTCTGTTACAAAACAATTAGCCATACTATCGAATTGTTGTAATATAAAGGGCATGAACAAATACTCGTATGATCAATGTAATACACGCATTCTACATTAACAATAATCAACTGCATTCAAAACTCAATTATAATTTTTTTTATTTAGAGGGCTCTTTTTCTAAGAATATCATGCCCCTACTATCCGTTAGATATATATCATACATTTTATTTGAAAGTGATAATTAAATTGTGATGGTCGATTGAGTGAAAAAGGTTGTGAAATTTATGTGGGAGATTGTCGGTTCAAACACTATTAGCCACATAAATATTTAATAGTTTATAACAAGGCCTTGGGGTTCTTGGATTAAAATGATTTATTATAATTATTATTTATTTTAATTACTTTCAGCTTTATTTATGTAAAAAAAAAAAACCAATATTTTTTATTTTATTACTATTTTTTTTAATAAAATTTTGAATTATTAGTGGAAGTTATAATTCGTGGAGTATATACAACTTTTTCTTGAAAAAAAAAATACAGAAATCATTTCATTTTCATACTTTATACAGAATTGTTTCTAGATTTATATTATGAATATATTGTTCAAGAGTAATTTTTGAAAGTTCTAAAAATTACTTGTTATTGCTGAAAAGTGATTTGATAGTTGTAGCTTGAGAGAGATTGTTCACAACAATTAACGTCGAACAATTTCACTTTAAGATATCGCATTGTCATGATTCTTAATCGTTCGACAAAATATTTTAACTTTCTGCATTTTATTTTTACAACACTATCAACTCGCAACCTGCTTAACTAAGCAAACTATTGCGATGTCCGTGGTACCACCATAATAAAAGGAACAATACGAATTTCCAATACGAAAAGCGCGAGATGCCCGCAATATCACGAAAGACGGGCTTTAGTGGAAAAAATGTTGTACAAACAACGAAATAATAAATGAAGGCATAGGGAGAAGAAGATTATTGTCCAACTTCTCGACACCTAATCCAAACCCCACCATTGCAAATTTAAAGCATTTACGAAAGTGTGCATTCACATATTACCTCCACGATCCACGCCCAATTTCTTTGTAAGGAGGAAAGATCGAATAATAATGGCTGTGGCCTGTGTGTGACCACAAGAATCAAATGTGTACCAAATTTCTTAGTAGACACGAGAATCGAATGTGTACATTAATCTTACACCTGTGGAAGGCAATTCATACAACCTCAGTTGACCCTGCCTTATCGTTTGGTCCAAAATTGACAGCAGAAATTAAGAGGCAAACGAAAAAAGAATCACACAGCAAATGCTTTGACCATAAAAAGCTGAAAAAAAAATGGCCAAAACCGAATCACACTGCAGAAAATTAAAGAACAACAATTGAATTTTCTTGTTAATTCCTCGCCCGGTCAATAGCAGATTCCAACACTAGAAACAAACAGGGTATTGCGGTGGCAAATGCCCACGAGCTCGAGCTCGTGGCTCGTTATAAAACGAGCCGAGCACATGGCCACATGGCAAACGCCCACGAGCTCGAACTCGAGCTCGTGGCTCGTTATAAAATGAGCCGAGCTTGTGCTCGGCTCGTTTGCTCGTGGGCGAGTTCGGCTCGGTCCACGAGCTCGTACTGTAGAGAGCCGAGCTGAACGGCTCGTTTTTTTTTTTTTGAAATTTTTTTTTTAATTATCATTCTTAAAAATAAAAAACGAGCCGCTCGTCAAAAACGAGCCGAGCCTGCTCGGGCTCGTTTTTTGACGAGCCCAAGCGGCTCGTAAGCCGCTACAGTACGAGCCGAGCGGCCGAGCCGCTCGGCTCGATTGCCACAACTAGGGTAATAGAAGCAGCAGAATATTAAAAAATAAAACCTTATTTTATCACTCAAATTCATTCCAAATAAAAGGGACCAAGAAAAGGAACAGCCAACAACCACTTTATTGAACCTTAGTAAACCCAAGAAACCATTTTCTTACACAAACATATCTTCTTTATTAGATCATCTTCTAGTTACTACTGTCCTAATTCCTATACTAGTACTGGTAATAATCTGTCCCAGAAACTATTACTGTGAAAAATCAAAAATCTTTTTCTTTCTCCTAATCTTCAACTTCATATCTTATTCTCTTTAGGGATTCCTAACCCATTTGTAATTTTGATCAGTAAGTCCACTCCTGGGGAAGCCTGAGTTCTTGATTTGTTACTGCTGCTGGTCTTTGATTTTTCCTCTGCTGTGCCATTAGAACATTATTTGTGTACTTCACAGCAGCAGCTGCATATTGAATCAAGAAAATTAACTTAGATATTCAACCAGTAAGGATTTTGAATAATTGAGAAAAGGTAAGAAATAATTATTACCATAGTCAGGAATGAAATTTCCATTTGCTCTGTTCTGCAGCTGCTGCAGTGCCTGGGAATCCATGGATTCCAAGTTCAAATTCAAAGCCTGGACCACTCCATCTGGTAACAGAACTGTAGAACACCCTGCATTTGCAGAGACTTAGTCAGCAGAGATTATTAAAAAGGATACTTCATCAAATATAATTCTGAAAAATCCAAATATTTGGAAAATTCAAAATTGAATTATTCTCGCATATCAACGTACACACTGAAGTCTTAAACAAGATTATAACCTGATTTCTTTCGAGTTTCAGTGGGGGCTCCTACTCTTCTGGGCAAGAAAACACCGGTTCCGGTACGTTCTTTTTTAGTACCGGGATCTCCAAGAAACACCCTCATGCCTGACCCAGTCTGCTGATGTTTTGGAGATTGTTGTACAGTAGACCGACCATCCATTGACAACGCATTAGAACTGCCATTATTCTGAACCATATGCGAGTAACCACTTTTCATTTGACCATAAAACCGACTTCCTTGTTGAGGTTGCTTCATCATTTGTTGCTCCTTCAACTGCTGGAACTGTACAAATTAAAAAAAAGAAACAGCTCAGTGCATGCAGAAAACAGTCCAAAACAGGGGAGATTAGGTCGTAAGCAGTACAAAGTTTCTTTGAAATTGAGCAAAGACTTACTTGCGTAGCTTGCAACTGTTGAAACGAAAGGTGGGTATGGTTCGGGTAAAACCCAAAACTGCGATTCAGGTTTTTGGATGGTACTGTAACAGCACTGGGTTTTCTGGGCGAAATGAAAGGTCCATCCACACCACCTCTGTAGTTGGTAGAATAAAACCCAAGTGTTTCTTCCATCATTCTTATCCGGGCAACCTCTGCTGCAGCCGCAGACAATAAATCCAACGACGTTGTCGAGTCTTTCCGGTTGGCAACCGGCGGTGTTGAAACCGTAGACAAACAGTTGGTTCTCTGACAGCCGGAACCCGGGTTGCACCCACGACTACCCATAACACTACATAGAGTCGATTGTGGAGAACCAGAAACCCACCATCCCTGTAAAAATTTGAGACCCCAAATTAAAATACCCTTCTCTGCGAAAAATAAAAATCAAGAAAAAAAATTAGAAAGGAAATGTATACTTTTTTGCTTTCAACCAGGTAATTAGAGTCTTGTATAGTAGATTGAGCTATCTTGCGAGTTAAATCAGGCATATAGTCATCCTCGTCGCTCTCTGTTTCAGTAGATCCCATCGCCGACTCAACTGGTGAACTCATATCCGAAAAAGGACCAAACGAGTTTTCAAACGCAAATGAAAAATCATCGATTTTCTTCGTCTGATGAATTTTATTATGAGCACTTATCAGTAAATCGTCGTCAGTTAAAATCTGCGGCGGCAACCAGAACTCTCCAACATCCAACTCTGCCGCCATTTCACCAATTGAAACACCAATTAGTTCAACAAAAAAACCCTTCGAATATACGTAAGGGAGGCAAAAATGAACTAAAAATCTGGGAGAATTCAAAGGTGGCTTTTGAAATTGGTTGCTGCCTCTTAATTATAGATACCCACAAACCCAAGCGGTGCTCGCTGTTTCCCACAGGAAATACCCAGGGTCCCAGCAAATAGAGAGAGAGAGAGAGACACAGAAGATAGTAACGAAGGAGGCTGTGGAGAGAGAGAAGCAGCGGGAGGAAGCAGTGTTTTTATAATGTAAACACAGCAAGAGTATGGTGGAACGCATAAAACCAAACGCGAAAGTGTAGCGTAATCTCACGCGCCGCTGTCTAGATTCTGAGAGCCTGGGGTTTTTTTGGCACTAATTTCGATCGATTTTGGATAACACAATTTATGAAAGAATAAATACATCCGTGTTTACTATTTTTTTAGACATCAATCTCGAATGATTTAAAAATCACTCAAAATAGGTATAGAGCCCGTTTGGTAGAGATTAAAATCGGATTAAAATTGAAAAATTAGCCGTTATTGCTGACTTTTATTAGACGAGTGAGACTTAATAACGGCTATATTTTCAATTTTAATTGGATTTTAATCGGTACCAAACAGGCTCATAGTGTTATCTTAATCGATTCTCTCAACCGATTGAATTGTCGAATTTCAGTCATTTCTAATATTCTCTTTTAATTTTATTCTTCATAAAATAATTATTTCCAACTAACACATTTTCTTCAAAATTAACTTGTAAATACAAGCATATTAATTAAAAAATTATTTATAAGCAAAAAATAACATTATAATTAAAAAATTATATATAAATTAAAAATTCCATTTATGTAAAAAATTATTTATAAAATAAATATACTATTGATAAGACAAGAATTCGCTTATAAAATATAAAAAGTTGCTTAAAAGTAAAAACTCATTTTTTAAAAGTATAAAATTAACTTATAATTTTAGAATTTATTTACAAGTAAAAAACAATAACTTAATATTAATTAATTTTTTAGTTAAATATTAACTTATATATAAAAAATTTACATATAAATAAAATATCACATGAGTAAAAAAAAATTAATTAAAGAAACTATAAACTTAAATTTTCATTAAAATATGTAATTTTATTATTTTAAAATAATTTTTAGAATCGATCAATAATAAACTCTCAAGCATATGTTGGACAATTTTGAAAATCGCTATTAAAATCAATCAAAATCGATTCTCTCGTAAACTCCTAAAATCGATATTTTAAAATCTTTTTAATTAATCGAAAAGGCTAATACTATAGTGCCAACGTGTTGACGTCTTTCTAATTGGTTAACTAATGGTGCCTAGCAATTAGAGATTAGAGGGGTGGTTTCGGGGTTTTTAATATTAAACTAAATTGACATTTCTCCCATTAAATTCAATAAATTAACGAAATTACCCTTATTTAATTGGGGTCTGACCCATGGGCCCCGTATGGTCAGATACTCAGAATCGGGGTCCGAATACATGGCTAACGTAACTGCAGAAGATATTTGTTCGCAAATTAAAGTTTCGACACATAGACGGGAGGTCAAAAATAATGTCAACCGTAAGTGTACAAAAATCATAATTCTTTGTACCCGATACAATTTGTTTGTGGACAGTTTTTCTCAGTTTGTTGTTCAATTTGACTGCAATAATCTACGAACAATATCTTTGTTGAGAATTTAAGGGCGCATTTGATTTACTATTTTCAAATTATTTTCAATTTTTAATTTTACAAAATGCTAAAAATATATTTTCTCAAAAAAATAGGTTCATAAAATTGAGAATGAAACGCTTACAAATCCCAAAATCAAGAATAATATGAAGAATTATGCTTGGTGTACATAAAAAACCAAAAATGCCCTCTCCCATGGGTGGGGTTCACGATTATTTTAATCATGGACCCCCACCAAATGTATGTGAGAGGATTGTCAAAATTGATGTAACTCTAGCATTGTTCATTCTATACAATTTTGTTTGTACATAAATTGATGACAATGAAGGTTGACAACCTCTCACATGTGTGCAAGCCCCATAGGGATGACAAAAAAACCCGATAAATCCGATACCCGCGAGGACCCGCCCCGAACGGGGAGGGAAAAACCCGCTTAAACAGGTAACGGGGCGGGGACGGGGCGGACGGGGCGGGGACGGGGCGGGGAGTTTTTCCCCGAGGCGGGGACGGGTATTGGGGTCCCCGCCCCGCTCCGCCCCGTTCAAAAAAAAAAATTTTTTTTTTTTTTTTTTTTTTTGGAATTCAATACTTTGAATGAAAATTTTCAATACTTTGAATGAAAATTTTCATTAGTTCTAATAGAAAAATAGCAATTAAAATTATTTGTCTAAATATAATGAATATGGACGATAAAAAAAAAATTATCAAAAACTTAAAAAAAAAAAAAAAATTAAACGGGGAATAAACAGGGAAATCTCCCGCCCCGCCCCGCCCCGCCCCACCCCGCCCCGCCCCGCCCCGCCTTAAACGGGGAACGGGGCGGGGATGGGGATGAAATTTCTTAACGGGGCGGGGGACGGGGAGGGCCTCCCCGCCCCCGCCCCGCCCCGTTGCCATTCCTAAAGCCCCATGTTATTAAAAAATTCCAAAAAAAAGTGGGCCCCCTTATTGTGAGTGTTCGGTCATTTTCAATTATCATTCATTTCGGTACATGTAGCATAGCTGATTAATTTTTAGCTCATAAATATTTCAATCATGCTACTAGTACATAAAATTTTAACAGAAAACTTCAACAGACAACGCGCGGCGGGAATTAATTGGAAGATGGAAAGAAAAAAGAAAATAGCCCAACATCTGCTATCACGTCAACGTCGGTAAGAATTCCGTCAAGAATTCCCTGAATTCAGGGCTTTTTCCTAAATATTTACTCCAGGTTATATGTATAAATTTGAACACTTTTTTTTACATGCATTACTACATGTATTCTAGGTGCTTGAGTCCAAATCTGGTGGTAACAAGACATGAGATAGATGCATTGATGCATGGAAGCGAGGACCTAGAAGGAAAGGTGACATCGAAACGAGATAGAAAAGGAAGGAAATGATCTTCCTTTTGTGTAAATTTCTTATATAATCGACATGATAGTACATAAGGTCATCTCCGACTTATGGCACCAAATTTGTGTGACTTTATTCCAAATTGGGGCAACATTTACACCATCTTACAAGGTCATCTCCAAAACATAGCGCTGAATATTACACCAAATGAACAATGTTTCTTTTATTTCCTTATTGTTAAATTCTTAACAAACAATTTATTTAAAAAAATATTCAATTATAAATTATATTGCTACGAAAATTTATAAATTAAAAATTACATCTAACTAACTAAAATACTGCATTAATTAATAAATAAATAAATAAAAAATAACACTCAACACGACAATTCAAAAAATATTACATTTAGACATAATAAAAAAAATTACATATAATGAAAAAAAAAACTTTTACAAAAGAAACATAGAGCACAACTAGTTTGGTCATTTAATTATCAAATGTGCAACTTTATAATTTTAACGGGTAATCTTATTTTAATGTATTCAATACTTAGGCCTTGTTTGAGAGGGATTTAGATTTTTCTACAGTAAATCAATTCTCATTTTCAACCACACATTCTTCAATAAAATAATATTTTTTATCACATCAATAATTTTTTTTTCTTTTTCAACCACACATTTCTCATCATATCACTATTCAAAATCAATTCTTCCCCCAAAAATCTCTCCCAAACAAGCTCTTATTATTTGTTACTTGATTACAATTTATTTAAATAAAAATAAAAATAATTAAATAAAAATAAAGTTAAATTATTAAATAATAAAAAAGATATAATAGAAATTAAAATTCGTTATAGTATAAAATGAAGGGCAAAAAGAAAATATGTAAAACCGTAAAAAGTACACCAAATTCATCAAGAAAAATGCTAGTGGTACATAACCTATGACATAATGGTCTACGTAATATTGATGTGGCACCCATCCACTTGTTGATGTGAAAGTATGAAATTTGAATTAAAGGTTGGATCAGCTGCCACGTGTAATTATGTAGACCATTATGTCAATGGTGATGTACCCCAAGCATTACTCATTCATCAATTTGATGTCGGGTTGGAGTGAGTATTTTGCACGAATTTGATGCTATGCCTAGATATGTCTTAATGTCAAACACAATTGAACATTACGATATAGAGGAAAATTCAGTTTTGGAGGAGAAACCATATGTTTTTGGAATCTGCGTGCTCTTTGGTTAAAATATGTAAGAAGTCCAAATGGATTGGACTCTAGTGGATTGAAAAAAGACACATAACCTTAAAAAGAAAAATGTTTCACATAAAAATATATTGTTTTCATTTACCAGGTAAACCATTAAAGTCAAGCATTTATGTGACTTGAAATAGACTAATTAAATTAGCAAATAAATATATTCGCTGACCCGTGTTCATTTCGTGTTCGAACCTGTGCATATTTTCCACCTTGTTCTTTCTTAACGACTCTCTACGAAAGTTAACTGATGTGCACAGTCCATTCCCGGCTAATTTCCCATATACTTTCGTCCTTGTTACATGTGAAATTGTGTTGATTTGTGATACTAGTCCACCCAATGAATTTTCAATTGACCCGTGAACATGTTTCTAGAGTGTGTTTGGTAGGAATTTTTAGGGAAAAAATTGATTTTTGAATAGTGATATGATGGGAAATGTGTGGTTGAAAAAGAAAAAAAAGTATTGATGTGATGGAAAATATTATTTAATTGAAGAATGTATGGTTGAAAATGAGAATTGATTTACTGTAGAAAATGAGAATTTGTACC
This sequence comes from Fraxinus americana, assembly GCA_035079005.1. Classification (NCBI taxonomy): domain Eukaryota; kingdom Viridiplantae; phylum Streptophyta; class Magnoliopsida; order Lamiales; family Oleaceae; genus Fraxinus; species Fraxinus americana. Next base: position 39,108,268 of record CM068708.1, read on the forward strand.
AAACAGACCCCTAGTTTATGTTGTCCTTCATATCTCCGTCTTTCCCAACTTCCGAGTGATTTCAATAACCGACATACATAGTTATCTCACAGATTGTCACATTAACTTACGATATGAATTCTTAAATGTAACCAAATGATGAGGTTGGTTCCCGAGATATGTTGAACATGAGATATATTGTCCATTGATGATGTATCATCACCAATATTTTAGACCTCATCGGTGATGTGGCAACATGTAGCGTGTCACGTCATCAGTGGACAACATATCTCCAATCATCAGTTCTGTTATGTTCGAATGATGTTATTTGCACTATTAATGTTTAAAATCAATGTAAGCGACATCATGTATCATTAAATAATTCATTTTTCTCACTTTTCTTATCGATCACCCATATTTTAATAAAATAATATTATACGTAAATTAAAAAAAATTTCCTTATTTTTTGACCACACATTTAAAAAAAAAAAAATTAACATTCCTCTTATTATAACATAAAATAATGGAGGCCAAACGAGTACTTAATTTTGTTACAAATTAGATTTTTTAGTAGAATTTGATAAAATTTGATCAAATGCATTATTGAAAAATTAATAAAACTTGTGGATTTTTTGAAACATGTAATTAAGATTAAGGCGCTGTTTGAGCCAAATTATTGTAGAATGAGAATGAAAATATAGTCGTTAATTATTGGAGTCCACATAAGAGATAGAAAAATTGAATTTAAACGTTGATATGATGGATAACAGTCATATTTTTCATTTTAATGAGATAATAATGTAAATCAAACGGGACTAATGGCTGATTTTGATTTAAATTTGTATCAATTTTTTTAATGAGACTTTAATTAGTCATTTTCCTTGCGAAATTGGAGACAGTTTGGAACTCTGCATATTGGATCGGCCAAACTTTTCTTCCCGTCTACATTAACGGCGCTCCGTCATTTTCCTCTTGCTCTTGCCTTTTATTACGGCCAGGCCAGTCATTTTCCTCGCCGGCGTCAGACGCTTATTGCATTCCGGCCTTTTTCCTCGTGGACGTGAACTTCCTATATTAAATGGATTGAATAATAATTTAGTGCCGGAACCGTGTTCCTTTTTACGTTCATTTAACAATTTATTATGAACAATTTGTGATTTTGATATGCACTCGTAACGTTCAAGTCGAAATATTCTTTCAATAAAAAGAAAAAAAAAAAACTCTATTCTTTCCCATGGGGAACGGTGTAAAGCACCGAGTTTTCCTAAACCCTAATTCCCTAATTGGCGCCGAAAGAGAGTGCTGAATTTATTATTCTACCCAAACGTCATTCTCATATTTCTAGTACAACTCTTTCCTTGCTGTCCAAACTCATGCCGGCGATTTGGATTTGACGGTCATCGATTCTCTACAACTTGCAACTGACCCCACCTGATATCTTCCATTTGCTGGCGCCAAAATGGAAAATTTAGAGAAGAATTGTTTGAGCTGAATAATGATTTTTTGGAGAATTTGTAATTAAAAAGTAAGATTTTTTTTTTTATTTACGTGTAAAATTAATTTATTGAAAAATGTATAACTGAAAATGAATTTTGAAAAAAATGATTTTTTGAAAAAATGGGCTCAAACAAGAGCTAATTAACCATATTTTTTGCTTAACTTTTACTTCCCGTGGAAGAGTTTTGGTAGGAAGTTACTTTAATTTTTTTTTTAAAACTAATTTTTAAAAACACTTCTTATTTCGGAAGTGCTTTTAAAAGAAATCACATTAAATCAGTTTCTTCCAAAAAACTCTTCTAATTATTAGAAGTACTTTCATAAAATTAATTAAATGGGTTCAAAAGCAGCTCTTCGATTTCAGAAACTTCTTTTGATTTTTTCAAATGCCATTAGCCATGTTAAAAGAGCCTTTAGTTTATTTAAAAAATGTGTTGAAAAAAAAAAGAGTTGGGTGTGTTTGAATCTAATTTTGAGGAGAATAGAAATTTTGGAATAGTGATTGATGTGAGAATGTGTGGTGGTAAAGTGATGAAAAGTTTTTGATTTGTGTGTAATATTATTTTATTTGAAGAATGTGTGGTTGAAATGAAAAATGAGAATGAGAAATTAATGAGTGCCAAACGGGGGCTTAAATAATAGGGCTCAAACAAGGGGCTTAATATATTGGATGATTACATTATTTTGAACCAAGGGCCCATTTGATTGTAAGAATGAAATTTGAGTGGAAATAAAATGAATTTTAGGGAATTAAATTGTTTAGAACTTGTTTTATTGAGAATTGTCAATTAATTGTGTTTGATAATTTTTTACCTGAAAAATATTGAACTTTTGGATCTTTTGGTATTCGTTTGACTTTATTTTTCATGAAAATTGTTCATTAAATGGATATAATTTGTTACAATTGGGAATATAATTTATTTCTATTGCCAAAAAATACTAATTTTTTTTTTTTTAAAAAAAGTTGCCTCTCCTAAAAAACTAAGAAAATGTGAGCACATGAGTGAAAGATGGAAAACAATTTCATGAAAATTTTGAGCAATCAAACATGTAAAAAGGTGGATAATGGAATTTAATTTCCATCTTTTATGGAATTGAAGTATAATCAAACAAGGCCTTGTATAATCCATAGTAAAGTTGAAGGACCGATTTGCTGATGATTCCATAAGTTGAGGACTAATCGTGTAATTTTCCCATGCGTAAATCTGTAGTCTTCCATATAATCATGAACATGATGATGTCCAATGATTGTGAAAATTAGTTGGTAGTACAATTTTGAATTTTCTATTACCCATCCTCCATTCTCTTATATATATATATGTACAACTTTTGATCGAGGAAAACACTTTTTATTTTTGACTTTAATTTGTCTCTCGAATCCAATTTGTGGTCGATGGGACATGTTCACGACAAAATACACCGTCAAGAATAACACATAACATGTGATAATTATTTAATGCTTCATAATCTGAACTCTTAAGTGGGTTCCACGTGTTCCTTTTTTATAATATTTTTCTAGCTCTCATAAGATTAAAAGACACTACAAAAAAAACTTAATAATGTGTATCTATTAGAAAGCGAAGCTTGATAAAATTCACTTCTTCAAATGGTTCGATCTTCAACAAACAAGGGCCAAGTTTCTTTACGTCCCTAATGTGGGTGTACAATTCAAGATTGATTGCAATTAAAAGATGTTTTGTTAATTGTTGTTACTGATGAATATCAATTCTAATTAATAAAGGATTAGGCCGTTTTGCACGACATAAAGTGTAAAATACTAGGAAACGTGTCGCCTTGATTAGCGGAAGAGCTTTTGGTGGGGGAGGGAGAGAGAGAGAGAGAGATTTTAATTTTTTTTAGAATCCATGGAGAAAAGTTTGACCATCGTTTTCCCCCCATTGGCATGCAAGTGTATAGTTATTTATTTATTATTTTATCTTAAGAGTGTCTAGGGTTGGGTCGGAAAGGTCTCTTAATATCTTTCTTTTTTTGTTTTTTCTTCTCATTAAAGTTATTTTCACAAAGACTCACGGAATTTAAAAAAAAAAAAAAAAAAAGGAAAACAAGCACACTTGGATACAACAGAAAGTTGTATTCTACTTTCGAGAAGGTGAATTACTCTAAAAAAAGGAATATATTGATTGCTATTTAGCATCAATTCCGGTGATAATACTAGTGGCATTACGAGTCCGTTTGGTAGATATTAAAATTGGATTAAAATTGAAAAATTAGTCGTTATTGTTGACTTTTATTAGACGAGTGAGACCCAATAACGACCATATTTTTAATTAAAATTGGATTTTAATCCTGGACAAACATGCTCTAAATTACAAATTCAATTAAGTACAAAAAATTATGGTACATTTAATAGAACCAATGATATGCTTAAACCCAAACTGGTATTCATCACAACTGGTGCTAGCATTATTCTTTTTTGAATGAAGTGATAAAAAAATATTATTTTTTACTTAAACATTAATGGGTAGGTTCATATTTATCAATTAAAAAATAGATTAGATAGTGCTAATATTAGAGTATCTCCAAGATGTCCTTTTAAAAAGTTAATCTCTGAAATTATGTTTCAAGAGACTAATATTAGAATATTTCCAAGAGGTCCTTTAAATATAAAATGTTCTCTATTTAAAAGTTAATTCCTAAAATTATGTTTCATGAGACTCTTTAAATTAGCATTTTAAGAGCATCTACAAGAGATTATTTATTTATAAAGAACATCTTATGTATTATAGAGAGTATCTTTAAATTTAGATAGTTAAAATTTTTGTACACTCCAACAGAATCTCTACTTTTGCTCTTCATATTGGTTTTCTCAAAAAACATTTATTGTTTTCTCTTCATATTTTATTTAACACAAATTTTTTTTATGTTAATCGACTAATCAGTTTAAATGTAGTTTGAATAGTTTAAAAAGTAAATTATCGAAATACGTGATTTATTAAATGCATTGTACATTAACAATAGAGAGTGATTTTGACTCTTTAAATCTGGAGAATCAAACCCACTTTTAAAATATAAAGGTTCTTAAAACTCATTTTTAAGAATTGACTATTTAAAATAAAGAGTATTTTGTATTTAAAAAGTCTCCCAGAGATGCTTTAAAATAGAGAATGAGTTGGCTCTCTCTATAATTAAATGAATTCGAAGATTTCAATTTTCAATATAAAAAAATAATGTAATAATTTGGAAGAAAACTAGTGAAAATAAATATTTTTTGGAAGTAGATAAAATTAAATGTTAAATATATAGAGTTTGTTGAAGAACTTATATTTTTTTATTATCTAAATTTATATATGCTTTCTAAATTGCAAAATTAGATCACTAAAATGATGATCGTCGAATGTCAAAAAATATTTAATTTGTACTCACCGATCACCAATTGATTTTGAGATAAAATTGTTGAACCAATCCTAACTAACAGAAAAAGAATTTTGACAAATTAAAGTTTAGTATACACACCACAGAAAAGTTGGTGGTGATTTTGATTCTTTGAGCCTCACTTATTTCTCATATTTATTTTTAATTAAATATTCTCTAGAAAGTTATTTTTAAAGCTTTTTCATAAAATTTTCTTACTTTTTAGTTTTTAATCTTTTGCTGATTTAATATTTCAACGAAACAAGTAATCACATTAGGGCCTTGTATGGGAGGGATTAAAATCGGATTAAAATTGAAAATATAGCCGTTATTGTTGACTTTTATTAGATGGGTGGGGTCCAATAACGATCATATTTTCAATTTTAATTGGATTTTAATCACTCCCGAACGGGGCCTAGATATGCTGTAAAAGCTCTGCATTTCTTCGAGTTCAGGAAAAAATAAAAAATTGTGTTCAACAGTCTCTTTTGCACTTCCTATACCAAGAGTGAGCACCAAGAACAATTAATTAAACCATTACTGGACCGTTATTCCCTCATAAATTATGCTGCAATTACCGTGTTTTCAAAGTTCAATTATTTTAGTTTTTTTGCTTATTGTCCTCTTTTCTCTTCCGCTCGCCACTCCCGGTCCTCCCTTTGCTTGCAAAGGTGAGGGTTTTCTTCTAGGTTCCTTTGGAATCCTAGTTTTGTCCTCCTGACTCCTTGTCTGTGAGGTTTTGTTTGGTGGTGGCTCTGCCTGTATGCTTCAGTTGCTATCCATGGCGTTGGTTCGTGTTTGGGCTTGGTGTTTCAGGTGTTTTCGGACGGCGAGTTCTTTGGTTGGGGCAGGGTGTGTTCCGGCTTGGGGTGGCTTTGTGGTCGGTGCAGGCGTGACCTGTTCACGGCCTATTTTGTCCGTCCGGTTGCTTTCGCCGGGATTTATCTGGCTCCAGGATTGGTCATTGTCTTCCTTTTCGCTCACTGCTGGATTGAGGCCGTGGCTTCGGTTGGAGTAGGATAGGGCTTTGTTTGGTTTTTCTTTTCATTGTTTGTCTTTGGGACTTGTTTGGTTGTTGTGGTAGCTCATGCTTAGGCATAGGAAGCACTTAAACTCTCTTAGGAGGGCACTGTTTTGGAGGTTAATCCTCTTTGTATCCGTTTGCTACTCTGATGATCAATGATATTGTTATTTTATCAAAAAAAAAAAAAAATGATAGATTTAGAATGTGAAAATTATATAAAAATAGTGTGAATATATACAGCCTGTTTGTTTTCACTAAAAATAAAAATTTTGACCATTGCTACAGTAAAAAAATCGCAATCTTTGACCTCTTTCTCTCATAGTGGGCGCAATGCTTTGAAAAAAATGGTAAAAAAAAAAAAAAAAAAAAATCTATTTTTAGGTTAAAACAATAGGAAACAAACAGGGGCATAATATTTAAATGAATGAATCTAATAAGAATAATGTTGGGATGTATTTAGAGTGAGATACATACGTAGGAATGGTGAATGAAAATTGCCGCTCCCAATTCTTAATGATAAAGATGAAATTTCTCTCACCACATATCGAGCGAATATGGTGAAGACGGTGGGAAAAGCATATGAAATTATAGGGATTCTTTGAAATGAAAAATCAAATGCTAAAAATATATTTAATTTACTTATTTATTTTTAATACATAATTGTGAATAAGAAAAGGTATTACTTAATTTTTTATGAGGGAAATTTAAAAGCATGGTTTCCTCGAATTTCCTCGTGAAAATTAGGCCCTCTATCTACATTTTTTTTTTCGAGTTATGAAGTAGCACTGGTATTTTTTTGCGGCTGCAAATTGTTTACGAGGAGTGCAACTTTGATGCCCTCTAGAAAAACTATCCATTGCTTCTACTTTTATGTGATGATGTAGTGTTTTATTGATGATACTATCCATTTGTTATGTTGGTTTGTATTGTCATTTTCTGGGGCGGATGTGGCTGGGGGGTGGCGGCGCTGCCCAAGCCCATATCCAAAATAATTGCCCAAAAAGAAAAATGAAATTTAGCCTATTAGCCCAGCAATAGCCCACCATCAGTCCAAGAGCACTTAGCCATCCCACCAATCTCTCAAGTAAATGTTTTGTTTTAGTTTTAAGCCCAAGTCAAAATTCCACTAAACTGTATTTGCAGAGAAATTGCCCTATAACCTTAAAATCTTACCCTAGAATTCTCGAGGGATTTAAAAAATTCTATGTTGATTCGATGTTACCTGTTGCTCCTCGTTTCCTCTGGGACGTTGACATTTCAATGGTTGTCAAAGATTGCCAAAAGTATTACCACTAATAATATCTATTCATTGTAATGTGTCCGTTACATTGCGCTTTTCAGTGAGAAAAGTATAACGAAAGCCGCATTAGTATTTGGGCGTGCACTTGCTGTGAATTTGTGATCTATTAATGCCTAAATTATGTGAGGGTTTTGTTACTTTTGCGTGTGAATAATGTGGTTGGACTTGGGATGGTTGCATAGGAAGTGAAAAGATGAAATATTGTTAAGAATTTTCATTTGTTTGAACAGTTATAGAGTAGAAGTATTTAATACATGCATGTAAAGGAAAGAAACTGTAAGGAAATTGTTTATTCAATTCTTGTCATTCTTGTTATTAGAGTAAATAAAGGTTGTTAACTTGTTTTTGCTAATTGTTTTTTACATTTGATGTTTGTCCTTTGACGCCTTTTATGTGATGTGAATTGTGGTGTAAATTTTTAGTGCTCGTACAATATATAGAGTCTAAAATTACGTATTTTTCCCTTATCTTTGAGTACCTTGCAGTATTTGATTTGATATTTCCTACTGCAATTTTAAGTTGTTGAATGCATATAGAGAATGTGCGTTATAGCATTTTTTGAATTAACTTTTTGAATTTTTTTTGGTTTCTACATTGTAAAAGAAAGAATTAGGGAGAGAAATCTTTTTGCCTCCCACAACGTGAATTACTGGCTCTGCCCCTGGTCATTTTGTGCTACATAGTGTGATCGCTGTCAGCAAAATTACATTTGTTTGTAAAGCCTATGTGCTACAAATTGCTCTATAACTTGCCACGAATTTCCAAAATAGAAGCCTTAAGTATTGAATGTTCCTTTCATTTGTTGGTCACGATTCTCTTTGAGCAGGAATATGAAGTTGAATTTCAATGCTAAAACCCTTTTATTTAACTACCATTCATTTGCAATTTCCAACTCTATTTAACTACCATTCATAGGGGTGATCTCTGCAATCTTCTTCATTTTCAGCATTGATTTGATGTAAAATTGCAGTTGAAATTCAATAAAAAATGGAGGGAAGTCTTTAATTATTGAGGATAATGGCATGGCATGGAATAAATTTAAAGTGTCCATAACATGATTTGACCATAAGAGACCACTTGTGTTTTCGTAAGGATAATAATTCAAATTCTATTTAGATATAGTTTAATTTTATTTTTATTTTAGGTTACATATGAGAGTATTAGGTTAGGTAAGATTCATGTGATGAAAGGTTGGTTAGTCTAAATCCCTAGATATTGTATGCACTCTTTATAAAGACACAAGCCATTGGCACTAACATTAAAACAGCTAATTTTACCTACGATATATAGTTTTTAAGTAGGTAGGTAGGACCCACTTTTTTTAACTGAGACTTAGACATGAATAAAGAATACACGGGTCAATTCTCAAGCGTCAATGAGTACTGAGTTGAGAACTTCGGAAGCCCCTTTTCCTTACATCTACTCAATCGAATATACAATATTGTAATATGTGGGTTTGTATTGATACTTTGAGTTGAATTCAATAAAGATATCAAACACGTAATCATAAAAATATTTATATGCATAGCTATCTATCACACGAGACAATAATTCTTTTTACATTCAAACATAAAATAGCGACAGAACATTTAAGAATCACACTCTCATTTGTTACAGATTTACTGAATTTCTTATTCAATAGCAAGACATGAGTAATCAACTACTTAGTTTTCATTTGGAAGCAGCAACAGCTCGGAAACGGGCTTGAAAATGCGCGGCTAACTTATCTTCTGGAGGTAGATTTTCCTTTATAATACTGCAATTATGGAATTCATCAATCCATTCACCTACATTGGGAAATTTCTCTTTTGTGAATACTTGCAGTCCTGCCAATTCTTGGATAATTCCAAACCAATATGCCACGAAATTGCCAGTGACATCGACCATTCCTATAGTCTCACCCGTCCTAAAGAACTTCTTGCCCGAAAGTGTACTCTCAAGAATTTTCAGGAGTTCAGTACATTCCTTCTTGAGCTTCTCTTGCTCCTGTCCTTTGCTCCAACATACTTTCCACATTGCAGGCACACACTAAAAGCAAAGGATTTTATTTATTTATTTATTATTGGATGAGCGGGTGATACACACGTATATTGTTAAGGAATAAATTCCATGTCGACTAATTATCGAAATATAGATCACTATATAAAGATTTAAATTACATTTCTTAATAAGATTTACATTTTAAGATAGAATTTCAAGTCATAATATCATATCATAGCCCATTAATATCAAACAAGAAATTTGATCCGATTAAAATTAATAAATAAGTACACAAATTTCAAGATTGACTGCTCAAGTGGGGCACCATCTTGTTGGGAGCATATTAAGCCCATATTTAACAATCATTAAAATGAGTTTTAGGGGAAAAATGAATTTTGAAATAGTGATTTTTTGGAGAATGTGTAATTAAAAATGTAGAAAATAATTTCCAGTGTACGCGCAAAATATTTTGTCTATGTTTGGTCATCATTTTTTCAAAACTCATTTTCAACCACACAATCCCCTTTAAAATAATATTACACGTGAATCAAAATATTTTTTTTTAATTACACATTCTCCAAAAAAATACTATTCCAAAACTCATATTCTCCCAAATTTTCATTAAAACGGAGCCTAAACAAGGGTTTTATTGTGAGAATGTGTAGTTAAAATGAGTTTAAGAAAAAAAGTATTTTTTAATGGTTGTCAAACATGGGCTAAGTGATAAATCTCACGTTGACTAATTATCGAAATATAAATTAACATATAAGAGATTGAACAACTCTCTCAAGTAATGTTGACTTTTTAACATAGAACCTCAAATTTTCATAAGTGCAAGATATCGCGGCGTAAAAAAAATGCTAGTTTAAAAGAGAGTCTCCTTTGTAATAGCTTAAAATTTAAACGATGGAGTTCTAAATGTATCTCATATTTAATAACTCATGCGTTTAGACAACAAACATACCTTCTCATCAAAGAACTTAGCCCATAAGCGAGCGGTGGCTCTTTCATAAGGATCTCCTGGCCAAAGGGAAGGGCCTTCCCATGTTTCATCAATGTATTCAAGAATCACCAGAGACACAAATTGGCTTGTCATTGTGTACTAACACAGGAACTTTCTTGTGAACTAGGTTGTACTTTAACAGCAAAGGGGACTTCTTGTTGTGTACATCTTCGTCTATGAATTCGTATTCAACACCCTTGAGTTTCAACGCAACCTCGATTCTGTAGCTAAATGGGCTTGACCAACTACCATAAAGCTTCACTTCTGCCATTTTACTCTCCTTTGATTTTCAGTCTATACTTTGCTGTATTTCCATTCTCCAGGGTTGAGCCCAATATATAGAGGGAGCCTAACTTGTCTGCTAAGAATGAATGAATAAATTAACTTGTCCACTGGTAAATAATTATTTGTAAGTTGACCAAGTGATAGATACTGATTGGTTACCTAGTAGACCCCGTCAAAGTAGACGTATGGGGTGATCACAGCAACCTTTGTTTTTTCTAGCATTGAACAGACTAAAGAGTAATGAGGATGAGGAGACTAGGATGCAAGTTAGATTAGGTCATTCTCCTGGACTTGTTGAGGAGGAACAAGTTGAAAATGAGGTTGATGAGGAGAATGATGGTGTCACTGGTTTTCATGAACCTGTTGAAGGTGGTGAACATGACTTGGTAGGTGATGTAGTTGATCCTCTAAGTGATTATCAACTTGCTCGTGATAGAGCTATGAGAGAGATTTGGGAACCCGCTAGAATGGGTGATTATCAATCCTTTGTTGTTTTGTCATATCAAGACTTAGTTTTCAAGGAGTTTAAATTTTATGAAGAGGTTTTGAGTTATCGACAATCTAATGAGTGGCTAGGTGCTATGGAAGAAGAGATGAAGTCCCTTGTGAAGAATAATACTTGGAGATTAGTTCCTAGACCTAAGGATAAGTCCTTGGTGGACTGTAAGTGGGTTTATAGTATTAAGGAGGCTTCTTCTAAAGAGTCTCATAGGTTTAAGGTTAGATTTGTTGCAAAAGGGTTTACTCAGAAATCTGGTATTGATTATAATGATATTTTCTTTCTTGTTGAAATATACTACTATAAGAGTTATGCTTGTTTTGGTTGCTCAATATGTTTTAGAGCTAGAACAAATGGTTGTTATAACTGCCTTCTTGCATGGTGATTTGGATGAAATGATTTGTATGATACAACCTCAAGATTTTGTTGATTCGAAAAACCCTAATCATGTTTGTTTGTTTAATCGATCTTTGTATGATTTGGAACAATCACCTAGGCAATGGTATATTAGATTTGACAATTATGTGTCTTCTATTGGCTCTTTTCGAAGTGCCTTTGATCATTGTCTTTATTTTAAAAGAAATGACAAGAATGATGTGATTGTTTACTTACTTTTGTATGTTGATGATATGCTGTTGGTTGGACATAAAATGAGTGATATAAATAACATCAAAAAGGCTTTAAGTACTGAATTTGAAATGAAAGACTTAGGGCATTCTAGGAGAGTTTTAGGGATGGATATTAAAAGAGATAGATCACAACAATATCTTCTTTTATCCCAATCTGACTATGTGAAAAAAGTGTTATCTAAATTTGCTATGCATGATTCTAAGCCTGTTACTTTGCCTCTTTTTTGTCATTTTAAATTGAGTAAAGAGCAATGTCCACATGATGAGTCTGATATTAAATATATGCAAAAGGTGCCTTATGCTAATGCGGTTGGATCTATTATGTATACTATGGTATGTACTAGACTGGATGTTGCACATGCTATTAGCATTTTGAGTAGATTTATGGCAAACCCGGGTCCGGAACATTGGACAGCTTTAAAATGGCTTTTAAAATACTTAAAAGGCTATGCAGATTTAGAATTGTATTTTAAATCTTGTAAAGAGAGAGTTATTGTGTTGAAAGGGTATGTGGATTCTGATTATGGTAAGTAATAAGGATAATAGGAAATCAATAACTGCATATGTGTTTACTTTGTGTGGTACTTGTATTAGTTGGAAGTCTCAATTGCAGTCTATTATTGTCTTATCTACTACTGAAACTATAAAATAGTCTTTGTGGCTTAAAGACTTGTTATGTGAATATATTTTGCTTGAGAAAATTCTTACACAATTTAATCCCGCAGATATGCGAACAAATGTACTTCCTCTTTTCAAGTTTAAATCTTGCTTACAAATTCTAAGAATTGATTCTGGGTGAATTTTGTGTTTCTGCAGGTGGTAACCTTCTTGGTCCAAACACGCTTAATCAACAATGTCTTCTAGATAATTTTTTAAATCTTCACATACCCCCTTTTCCCTTAATCATCTCTCAAGTTATCTAGAGAATAGATTTTATTAGTGTAAAACAATTGCCAAGAAAGATGAATGCTTGAATGTGGACTCTAGCATTGCTCGACTTACCTTTTGCACAACACGTATATGTATTAATGTAGTGTGCAACATTTGCTTTTTATTATACTAGTGGTGGATCGTGCGTTGCACGATGACTGTTATAATTTTGTAAGAGATTTCTTTGGAACGACAATATATTTTAAAACAAATAAAGTTTAGTTATATAGTGTCAATAATGTGACCAACTGGATTTATTATATGGGCCAAAGTTCTACTATGGTTTCCACCTCTCCTTTTGCAAATGCTAACAATATCCTGTTATTTAACAAACCAATTAACTAAATGAAAATTGATCCTTAGACTCTCGAGCCCAACAAGTGACATTAATCCAATTTGTAAAATATGAAAGACATACGTCTTTATGTGAGTAAGAACTTGAGGTGCTAGTATCAACAAACCTCAGTCTAGTCTCCCTCATTTCAAAATGAAAAATCAAATAGGCAAGGCATCAATGAAACAAATATACAGTTTGTGTTTTATGAATTAATTAAACAATGAAACCAGTAGAGTATCTAGAGCAAGTTTGGCTAAGCTTAAAATCTAATTAAAATTGAAAATATAGTCGTTATTGGGTCCCACTCGTATAATAAAAGTCAACAATAATGTCTAATTTTTCAATTTTAACACGATTTTAATCTCTACCGAACATGCCCCTAATTTCTAAAATATCATCCATTTATGCAATATATGACAAAAGTTGATTATAAGTAACTATATGCTTATGATGACTCGTAATCTTATAGCTTCAATTTCCAATCAGCCACAAAATTGTAGAGAAAGCCGATTCTTGTTGCATCAAGGGAACAAATCAGCAGTATACATACTGGTTGCTTTGTAAAATAATGCAAAACACTTAACAGAACATCTAAGTTCTAAAATTGTCAGCCATAATATGCAATATATGACAGTCAAGTAGTAGTTTAGTAAGTAAATTCCGACCTAACGACCCATTGAGATCATACAAATTTTAATTTCCAAGTAGACAAAACATTGGAAAGGGGAGAAAAAAAGTGACAAACTTCAATTGTTGAACCAAATTCTATCGAGAAAACTGGTTTTTACTGATATCCTCTTCTTTCGAGATAAGATACATAATTTATGTTCTTCGCATAAATTGAATTGAAGACCTAAAGAAAATTTTGAGTACTAATAGATGTGCAGATGAGAAAACATTAAAACAACTTCTAAGTTTTCAAAGTTGTACCTTGGCATGAATTGAATGCAGAGAAACTAATTTCGAACCTTCTCAGTCTGGTATACTTGTTCTGTATTCATTCCATATTGTTCATTTGCATATAAAAACATTTTATCAGCCATCATTTTCAACCTTTTCTGCACATCAACCGGTTGAAGTGAAGAAGAGTGTTATTGTTTCAGGAATATCACACCCTTTCCACCCATCTCTATGCCAACAATAATATGCGTGCCAAACTTTTCAATGAACCTGAAAGAAAAATATGAAGTTATAACAAAGGAGAAACCTCAGAAAAACAATACATTTTAAAATATAACACAAAGGTAGCAAATGGTATCATGGATCCATCCAATTATATTTAATAGTAGAACTCAACCACCTTTAGCTCAAAATTTATAAGGCTTCTTTGTAAATAATATATTCTTATATAAAATTTTAGATGATTAACAACGTAAAGAGTAGAAGGAAACAGTTTTTCATTTCCACATAATTTTTGAAAATGCAGTAACAATCTGAATTATATGTAGCATATTTGAAGGATGTATGACAGCAGCAGGAGGCTTGAATTTAGTTAGCGGACCTCGTACTCCTTAGTTGAGAAGATATATTTTCAAAGAAAGGTACACAGATTGGGCAAGCCATTACAAAGGTGTTCAAGCTTTCTTAGTATTCTATCACCATCCCTTTTCTTCACACATAAGTGCACAATTGCCCAACCATACTACCAACTCCATAAAAAATTGAAAAAGCAAGATTAGCATAAATATCACACTGTCACTGACAATTAGCAGGAGCTCTAGACATAAGGGTGCGCAAAATAGTTTCAACCACACACAAAAATAATCTACCTCTTCTGTAAACAAGGAATAAAAAGCAAAATAAGATTCAACTTTTTGAAACACCAATAGAACAGAAGCTTAAAATAGCTTGCAATCAGAATAATAGTAGCATCTCCATTACGCTTAGTCGCTTATACCTTGCCAATGCAGCGGGCTCCCATGATGATGGGATTTCTTTTTTTTACGTGATCAGTCAGCACCATCTAAGATTTTTCAAGTACAAATGTGGAGTGTTATGAACATTCCATTAAAAGCAAAGGTTTTGTGTATGCTGCATCTTTTTGCCAACAACTAGAAAACTCAAACATAGCATTGAAGAGCCCAGAAGGAATTTCTCCGGTCAATGACAACTCTTGGTTAAATTTCTGTGACATCCAGAGGGTAATTTGCAAAAAAATAAAAAAAAATAAAAATTCATGAAATTTGAGATAAAAATATGTATAAGTAAGCAGAAAATATGTATGCATTTATTTGTTCTTCTATTCTTCTTCTACTTTTTATTGCATTTGATTGTTTTATTTTGTGTTTATGATTGGTGAATGAAGAAAAAGAGAAAAAAAGTTGTTTCAAAAGTTGTCAAAGCATTACATGAAACCAAATTTTATATGCAACTATTTCACAACATTCTTGCTCCGGATTATAAGAGTACACAATAATATTAACAGGTAATTGCAGAATAGTAACATCAAAACCACATTGATGCAATCACAAATAAACGGCTGCAACCATGTAAAATAAGACTCCCTGGCAATCAATAACCACGAATGTGCTTGATAAAAAACAATGAAAGAACACAAATTCCTAGCAAAAGTGGGTGCACACAATATACCAATCAGTCATAAGAAAAATGACATACAAGTCAAATAAATCTGCGAGCTTCACATGTTCTGGTGGAATATTCCCTACAATCAGTTTATCATTCAGTTCCCTGTTAAGAAAAAAAGCACTTTAGTACGATGATGCGTCATAATTTGTGATTCGTAAAAATAGAAAGTCCATACAAGGCTTTGGAAACATAAGCTAAGTGCTCATTATCATCCTACAGATGTCTCGCATAAATGTCCACTCAGGACACAACTGTGCAAGTTTATGCAGAAATAAATTGAAAAGAAGAGTAATAGTAACATACAAATAGTGGAGCTTTGTCCATTGAGTTAATGTAAATTTCAAAAAGTAAAAATTCTACAACTATTAAATTAAAACAATTGAAATATATCATAAAAACCAACTCCCCCACTTCAAATTTCTTAATTTATTTCCCCCCAATCATTTTAGCTTTGAATTGAACCATATAGTACGATTCAAATTTACTAATTAAGTAAAACTATAATTTAGCTACTGAAGACAATCATTTAAGCAGAAAAGGGCAAATTATGACATCCAAATAAGGAGAAACGCAATATATATAAATACACAAACCATTCGGCTATGTAAGCATGAATTTATGTATATATTATCTACTTACAAGAGTTGAGAGTGGTCAAGGGGGTGGATGGAGCAGAGTTGGAGCTACTCGTCATTGCACGTGTAGTCATAGAACAAAGAAAGGGCAAAGTAATCGAACACTAAATTCTGAACTAGTGGGTAAGTGTTAATCATTAATGTGGAACAAAAATCATAGGATGAGAAAGAAGATCCTATCAATATATTTAAGTAGGAAATATTAGCAAATGTAATAGATTATAAGGAATACTTTACCGTTATATAATCCTTCATCAAACTTTCATGTAGTAGTTTTAGGCATTTTTCAGCTAACTTACAGAACAATGATGTAGAAATAGCTCCAGTATTATCTGCAATACGAACATTGCATCTTGCTCTGGGAAGAAAAAACAAAATAAGTGTCATAGACATTTTAAATTTTTTGTTAGTTACATTATATACATAATTATAATTTTGGGTAGATGGTATTGCATTAGGAGTAATTACCTGGGAATTTCTCTTGCATGCATGTATTTGCAATAATTGTAAAAATATATTTCATTGAAATGAGCAAAAGACATCCAACCACAAGTGTTTCAAGCCATATACCAAAGTGATTGAACTCTTGCCTTCAATTCTAATTGACATCTTATCCAAAATGGTTTGGGCTGCAATACATAGAACGAATGTTAGATTTGTTTTTGAACATAAATAGGTATGTGGTAGATAATGGAAGATAATATGCAATTACAGAATGAAAGCAAAATAGCTTTAAAAATGTAGTCACACTATTCATTTGGAGTTCGGAATATTCAAACCGTAGTGGTGGTCTCGAGTATTGACCACCATAATCAACACAAATACCCCTCATTGTGAGCATCCTCTTTCATGAAATGATAAACATGAATCAAAACATAATTTCGATTGAGGTTGTTCCCTTCTTTTGGAATC
This sequence comes from Fraxinus americana, assembly GCA_035079005.1. Taxonomy (NCBI): domain Eukaryota; kingdom Viridiplantae; phylum Streptophyta; class Magnoliopsida; order Lamiales; family Oleaceae; genus Fraxinus; species Fraxinus americana. The sequence continues at coordinate 39,125,236 of CM068708.1, forward strand.
AGAGATGAAGAACAGACAACAGTTAAGTACAAAAGATAGTGCAATTAATTTCAAAATTTTATTATGTGTAAAAAAAAAATTAAATAATTGAACTTACTCAAAGGCGTGAATGAATTGGCCATAACCGAAACACCTTTTGTATATCTAATTCATTCATTCAAGTTATAGGAAAAACAAGATAAACTTGACTCTTGTAAAAAAAAGAGCAACGAACAAGAAACAATCAAAATTTGCCATCTAATATTTTTCTAACTTAAATAATATAAATATTTAGAACATATTTCGATGACTTCAATATTAGTAGGTAGCTAGAAAAAAATAGTAAACGAAATCAAATCCTTTTATCTTTGAAGAACGATTAAAATCTTTTTTATATTTTGAGGTACAAGTACAAGAAATTAGAAGGCTAAGTATAATACAACAATCAAATTCCACAAACTAAACAAATTCAACGAAATATGAAGTAAAAAATCAACAAAACTTGAAATATTTTTCTTAGAAATATATAAAAAAATATTTCATATATAATACACCAAAAAACCTAGAAAAATCAAATCCCCAACAAAATATAAACCCCAAAAAAAAATAGAGAAATCCAAACTACCTGTAAATGTACAACCAAGCAAAGCCACCAAGAAGAACGAACCCAAAACGAAGAAAACAAACTCACGATATAGATGTAGGAAGCTCAAAACTGATGGTGCATTCTAAGAGAAAGATAAAAATTAAACAATAGGACCATTAATAAAAAAAAAACCTTGAAACAAAACATTCAATCAACCGAAGAAAGAAATGCACATATTCAAAACCCTACCGAAGATATCTTCTTCCTTCCATATTGAAGTAATAAATGAGATCCTAACGCAAGAACTCGCACTTCATATAGTTTTCAGAGAATTGTGAGAAGAAATATAGAAAATAAAAAAGGAGAAAGGATAAATTTTGCCATGGTTTTGGGGGAGGAAGTGGAGCAGGTGAAAATAGAATACATGGCAATGAAAATGACTGGAGAGAGAAAACGTTTATGTGAGAGAAGAGAAAGGAATGAGTTGATGGTTGCGTGTAAAATCTGAAGTAGCCGTAAGGTGGCATTTTAGTGGTTTGAAATGGCGTCATTTTAAGGTCCATTTTTTTTTCAAAAAAATGACATCAGCATAGCATCATAGTGATGCTTTTTGAACAGTAATAAAGTTTGCCCTTTTATATATTGTAGTAAAGTAACTACTTATATATGTGGATATTGCTTGTAGATCCTTAAAAATGTGTAAATAAAAAGTGATTTGAGTATTTATAAACAAAATATCATTTGACTGACTTGTGCTATACATTTTAATTAGTACTATTATTAAGGTTTGAATTTGTCTTAGAGTCCATTTGATATGACTTTTCCTTTTTATAGGAGTGCTTCTTTAAAAAAACTACATTAATTAGTGTTTAGAAGCTAATTTTTAAAAGAGTGTTGAGATGAAATCACATTGAAAACTTTTATAAATTTAGTTAAACATGTGCAAAAATAGAAAACTTTTATAAAATTAGTCAAACGAGTGCAAAAGTAACTTTAGATTTGAAAATCTCCTTTTAGCTTCTCAAATACATGGCAAACACGACTTTAAAAGTTCTTCTAACTAAAAGAAACATTACTTGTTGCTTAGTATGAACTTACAAATTGATATTTGAGAAATCTCTTCACAAGGTTAACATTTTAAGGCTCTGTATGACATGATTTTTGAGAAGTAAAAAGAGTCTTTGAAACATAAAAGCTACTTTTGGACACGTTTGACTAATTAGAAGACGGTGGGAAAAGCATATGAAATTAGTGAAATTCGAATTATGAACAATAAACTTAAGATAACAATATCTGTATTATAGTGATTCTTTGAAATGAAAAATCAAATGCTAAAAATATATTTAAATTCCTTATTTATTTTTAATACATAATTGTGAATAAGAAAAGGTATTGCCTAATTTTTTATGAGGGAAATTTAAAAGCATGGTTTCCTCCAATTTCCTCTTGAGAAAATTAGGCCCTCTATCTACATTTTTTTTTTCGAGTTATGAAGTAGCATTGGTATTTTTGTGCAACGGAAAATTGTTTACGAGGAGTGCAACCTTGATGCCCTCTAGAAAAACTATCCATTGCTTATACTTTATGCGATGATCTACTGTTTTATTGATGATACCATGGGCGGAGATAGGGGTGGGCTACAGCCCACCCTTGCCCAAGTCCAACTTCTGTAAAAATAAAAAACTGGCTCTACTAGCTTGTCTTGAGTTTTATTATAATAATATTCAGCAGTGTTTGTCTCAGTTTCAGCAATGACAAAACAATCATTGATTTGTTGTTCTCCACTTGTTTATCTTTTTACAGCAAGATTTATTCACTCTTCCATCGAAAATTGGTAAGATATTGCAATCTGAAGTGTAATTGTTGTCAAGACATCTTAACTGCTATGAGATTTGTTCATACTACAAAAAGTATCCTTCAAACATTGAGAGAACGTTTTTGAAGAGGTGAAACTTTTTTGCTCAGAAAATGATATATATATATATACCAGACTTTGATGATTCTTACATGGTTGGTCGTTCTCGTAATCGTGAGTATCCTACAGTTGAACATCATTACCCCACTTTGATATTTTCAATACAGCCATAGATTTTCAGATGATGGAGTTAGATATAAGATTTAATGAGACATCAATAAAACTCATTTCTCTCAGTACTGCTTTGGATCCAACAAATTCTTTTGAATCATTTAACATGGATAATATCTGCAAGCTTGCGCAGAAGTTTTATCCTGAAGATTTTTTGCAACAGATATTTATTGTTTGAAAATTGAGTTGCAACATTATAAGAATGATGTGATTACCGAACCTCGATTTCAAGTGCCTACACTTTCTGATTTATGTCGGGAATTGGTTGAAAGTAGAAGGTTGGAGAGTTACGTCATTTTGACTAAATTGATTCGTTTAGTACTGACACTACCGATTTCAACAGCGACAATGGAGTGAGCATTTTCAGCAATGAAACATGTGAAGACGGAAATTCATAATAGAATGGATGATGATTTTCTTGCTGATTGTTTAACACGAAATACTGAACGAAAATTTAGGATTAATTTAGATCTAGATTCTATTATAGATGAATTTTATGCTATAAAACATCGTCAGGTACAATAGTAATATGTAACGTTATATTACAAATTTTCTAGTTATATATAAATTTTATTCGTACATTCAATTTTAAAAAAATTTGCCTCCTGTACGACACATTCGTGGCTCCGCCCCTGGATGATACTATCCTTTTGTTATGTTGGTTTGTATTGTCAATTTCTAGGGTGGATATTGGGGGTGGCAGCACTAGGCTGTAGTCCAGGGTTGCCCAAGCCCATACCCAAAAATAATTGACCAAAAAGAAAAATGAAAATTCAGCCCAACAGCCAGCAATGGCCCACCATCAGTCTAAGAGCACTTAGCCATCCCACCAATCTCTCAAGTAAATGTTTTGTTTTAGTTTTTAGCCAAAGTCAAAATTCCATTAAAATTGTATTTGCAAAGAAATTGCTCTATAACCTTACAATCTTACCCTAGAATTCTCAAGGGATTTAAAAATTTCCATGTTGATACGACGTTACCTGTTGCTCCTCGTTTCCTCTGGGACGTTGACATTTCAATGGTTGTCAAAGACCGCCACAAGAATTTTCACTAATAATATCTATACATTGTAATGTGTTTGTTACATTGCGCTTTTCAGTGAGAAGAGTATAACGAAAGCCGCATTAGTATTTAGGCATGCACTTGCTGTGAATTTGAGATCTATTGATGCCTAAATTATGTGACGGTTTTGTTGCTTTTGTGTGTGAATAATGTGGTTGGACTTGGGATGGTTGCATAGGAAGTGAAAATATGAAATATTGTTAAGATTTTTCATTTGTTTGAACAGTTATAGAGTAGAAGTATTTAATACATGCATATAAAGGAAAGAAACTGTAGGGAAATTGTTTATTCAATTCGTGTCATTCTTGTTATTAGGGTAAATAAAGGTTGTTAACTTGTTTTTGCTAATTGTTTTTTACATTTGATGTTTGTCCTTTGACGCCTTTTATGTGATGTGAATTGTGGAGTAAATTTTTAATGCTCGTACAATATATAGAGTCTAAAATTACGTATTTTTCCCTTATCTTTGAGTACCTTACAGTATTTGATTTGACATTTCCTACATCAATTTTATGTTGTTGAATGCATATAGAGAATGTACGTTATAGCATTTTTTGAATTAACTTTTTGAATTTTTTTTTGGTTTCTACATTGTAAAAGAAAGAATTAGGGAGAGAAATCTTTTTGCCTCCCACAACGTGAATTACTGGCTCTGCCCCTAGTCATTTTTTGCTACATAGTGTGATCACTGTCAGCAAAATTACATTTGTTTGTAAAGCCTATGTGCTACAAATTGTTCTGTAACTTGCCATGAATTTCAAAAATAGAAGCCTTAAGTATTGAATGTTCCTTTCATTTGTTGTTCATGATTCTCTTTGAGCAGGAATATGAAGTTGAATTTCGATGCTAAAACCCTTTTATTTGACTACCATTCATTGGCAATTTCCAACTCTATTTAACTACCATTCATAGGGGTGATCTCTGCAATCTTCTTCATTTTCAGCATTGTTTTGATGTAAAATTGCAGTTGAAATTCAATAAAAAATGGAGGGAAGTCTTTAATTATTGAGGATAATGGCATGGCATGGAATAAATTTAAAGTATCCATAACATGATTTGACCATAAGAGATCACTTGTGTTTTTATAAGGATAATAATTCAAATTCTATTTAGACATAATTTTATTTTATTTTTATTTTAGGTTACATATGACAGTATTAGGTTAGGTAAGATTCATGTGATGAAAGGTTGGTTAGTCTAAATCCCTAGATATTGTATAAACTCTTTATAAAAACACAAGCCATTGGCACTAACATTAAAACAGCTAATTTTACCTACAATATATAGTTTTTAAGTAGGTAGGTAGGACCCACTTTTTTTAACTGAGACTCAGACATGAATAAAGAATACACGTGTCAATTCTCAAGCATCAATGAGTACTAAGTTGAGTATTTCGAAAGCCCCGTTTTCTTAACATCTACTCAATCGAATATGCAATATTGTAACAAGTGGGTTAGTATTGATACTTTGAGTTGAATTCAATAACGATATCAATCACGTAATCATAAAAATATTTATATGCATAGCTATCTATCACACGAGACAATAATTCTTTTTACATTCAAACATAAAATAGCGACAGAACATTTAAGAATCACACTCTCATTTGTTACAGATTTACTGAATTTCTTATTCAATAGCAAGACATGACTAATCAGCTACTTAGTTTTCATTTGGAAGCAGCAACAGCTCGAAAACGGGCTTGAAAATGAGGTAGATTTTCCTTTATAATACTGCAATTATGGAATTCATCAATCCATTCACCTACATTGGGAAATTTCTCTTTTGTGAATACTTGCAGTCCTGCCAATTCTTGGAGAATTCCAAACCAATATGCCACGAAATTGCCAGTGACATCGACCATTCCAATAGTCTCACCCAGCCCAAAGAACTTCTTGCTCGAAAGTATACTCTCAAGAATTTTCAGGAGTTCAGTTCATTCTTCCTTGAGCTTCTCTTGCTCTTTTCCTTTGCTCGAACATACTTTCCACATTGCAGGCACACACTAAAAGCAAACGGTTTTTTTTTTGGACGAGCGTGTGATACACACATATATTGTTAAGGAATAAATTTCACATCGATTAATTATTAAAATGTAGATCAACATATAAAGAATACTTTTCTTAATAAGATTGAAATTTTAAGATGAAGTTCCAACTCTTAATATCATATCAGAACACATTAATCTCAAACGAGAAATTTGATCAAATTAAAATTAAAAAATAAGGGAAAAATGAATTTTGAAATAATGATTTTTTTGGAGAACGTGTGATTAAAAATGTAGGAAAAAAATTTTCAGTGCATGCAAAATATTTTGCCTATGTTTGGCCCCCATTTTTTCAAAACTCATTTTCAACCACACATTTCCCCATAAAATAATATTACATGTAAATCAAAATATTTTTCTTATTTTTTAACTACACACTCTTCAAAAAAATCACTATTCCAAAACTCATTTTCTCCCAAATTTTCATTAAAATGGAGTCAAAACAAAAGCTTTATTGTGAGAATGTGTAGTTGAAAATGAATTTGAGAAAAAAAGAGTTTTAATGGTTGTCAAACATGTGCTAAGTGATAAATCCCACATCGACTAATTGTCGAAATATAAATTAACATATAAGAGATTGAACAACTCCCCTAAGTAATGTTGATTTTTTAAGATAGAACCTCAAATTTTAATACGTGCAAAATATCGTGGCATAAAAAAATGCTAGTTTAAAAGAGAGTGTCTTCTTTGTAATAGGTTAAAATTTTAAATGATCGAGTTTTACATGTATCTCATATTTAACGACTCGTGCGTTTAAACAACAAACATACCTTCTCATCAAAGAACTTAGCCTAGAAGCGCGCGGAGGCTCTTTCATAATGATCTCTTAGCCAAATGGAAGGGTCTTCCCATGTTTCATTAATGTATTCAAGAATCACCGAAGACTCACAAATTGGCTAGCACGGGAATTTTCTTGTAAACTGGGTTGTACTTTAGCAGCAACGGTGACTTGTTGTTCAAGTCTTCTTCTATGAATTCATATTTGACGCCCTTAAGTTTCAAGGCAATCTCAATTCTCCGGCTAAATGGACTAAACCACGTACCAAATAGTTTCACTTCCGCCATTTTACACCTTGAATTTCACCCTATATTTTCATTATGCGGGTTGAGCTCTTATAATGCCCCTGTTTGGCCCACACTAAAATTATAATTTTATTTTCCATCTCTTCTTATCAACCACACATTCTCCAATAAAATAATTTTAATACAAAAATCCAAAAAAATTTCTTCTTTTAACCACACATTTAAAAAAAAAAAACACTATTTCAAAAATTATAATCTCAAATAATAGCAAATAATGGAGGACCAAACAATGGCTATATATGCAAAGGGAGCGTATAACTTGTTCGCCAAGAAACAACATTCAATAAATTAATACACTAACAATTTTTTATTTTTATTTTTGTAATTTTATCAAGTAATCGATATTGATTGTAGTAGGTGTGAAGTGCTTGTTTATACTTTGCTTACTTACAATATATTTATATATAATATCGAACAAGTAATTTAATTGTACTTTTTCTCTCTTGAAAGCTGATGCATATGGTGATCTCACCAACATCCTTCTTCACTCTTTAGAATTAATTGATCTTTATCTCGAAGCCCTAAATCTCATGAACCTTCTACAAAAAAAGTTATACTATAAGGACAGATTCAATGACAAAGAGGACACGTGTCAATACATATTTGGACAGTTTGAAAAAAAAAAAATACGAGTCACCATTCACATGTTATAGTTCATAGGTCACATGTCACCATTCACATGTTATAGTTCATAGGTCATATTGTATATGTCATAGATGTTCATAGATCACTTGTTATAGTTCACAGGTCAATATTAATTGGTCAAAAGTCACCATTCATAGGTAACATATTATGTCTATAGATCACAGATCCTAAAGAATTGGTCGTATGCCATTGGAATAATATCAAAGGCAACATATCAATGTAAATTCAAGAGAACTGATCACATGGCACTGAGTTTTCTAAACTGGTCACAAATTCAATTAACTAGATTTCGACGATGAAAATTAAAATTATTTGATCTGTCAAGTACTCTGTAAATTACATCAGTGGCTATTTTCAATTCCAGTTTTAAAAAATATATTTAAATTACACCAATGCTGCTCAGTTGTGATATTCTTCAACGGTTGCTCTCTATCTCTCTCTAATATCTAAGTTGATGATGATTCTTTGCAGCTGAACGACGATTAGTTCGCCGCTAAAGAAGATGTTTAGTCATCAACAAACTGTGTAGATTCTATCTTTCGCTTGGCAAAGTTATTTAGATGCCAGGGGATGAATGTCGATGGTGGGTGAAAGCCGACGACTGTAAAAAGGGATGGCGACAAAATAATATCGTAAATGACTGGAGAGAGATTGGTATTATTATATATATAATTTTTAATTTAATTAATAAAATTTAATTACCAACCGAGTTTTGAATTTTGAAAATTAAAACCTGAAAATTGAATTGGCTCATAGTTAATACATGAGTTGTGAATTTTTCCCATATAATTAATAGTTGCTCAATGCCCGTTCATTAGTTGAATGACCATTTAATTGTGTTAGTTCACTACACTTATCTTGACCCATTTTGTGCTAGCCCTAATGTTTTTATATACGTATCTTGCTTCGAGAGAAAATGTGTGTTGCAATTTGAATTGAAAGGCAACCGTTATTTCAATGTCATGAGAAATCGTGATCTAAATTTTTTCCTTCTTCTTTATGATATTGCATCAATCATTCTCTCTTTGAAGGACTGTATTTGTACAAGTGTACTCCTAACAAACTTTAGTTAATTTGAGATATTTTTCAATTTTAAACTGGATCGTTCTAAGGATTTCAATGAAAATTTAGACGTGTTTGACAAACTTGTGCAAGACATTGTTAATTTTGATGAAACGATGTCTAAAACATATAAGGCCATAATTTTGGTTAATTCCATGTTGACACTTGTTAAGAGGTTAAAAAATGTAATTAACTATGATTTGAGTATTTTTAACACTTGAAATTGTCATATATTCTCGTAAGACTAAGGCGATGAAAATTAAAGCTAAAAAATTAGTGGTGAGATTCATATAATGAGGGGTAGAACACAGCTTAAGCTAGGGCTGTCCATGGGTCGGTTCGGTTCGGTTCTGAAGATACTCGAACCAACCCAAAACTTTCGGGTATTTAATAAATGGACCCGTAGGGTCCAAATATAATTATGGAACCGTTCGGGTTCGGTTCCGTTCGGTTCGGGTCGGGTCGGTTCGGTTCGGTTCGGTTCCGTACCATAATTAAATTTTTTAATATTTTCAGCAACACTACATAAATACAATTAATAACATTACATTCGTAACTTTTACAAATTAACGTAGCCCAATTCAAAAAAATATACAAAACTAGTCGTCTAATAAGATTAATTCAATGCATACAAATACCAAAAAGTAGATATTAATATTACAGCAAAACTACATAAAGTATATTCATTTGCTTCAAATTAAAATGAGCTAATGGATTTTAAAATGATTTGGGCTTAAAAATTAAAATTATGAAATAATCTAATTTATTCAATTAATTTGCTAATTTGTATAGGAAAAAAAAAATAATTTAATTAATTCAATATAAAAAATAAAAAAATTATTTAGTTTCGGTTCTTGGTCTAGACCCGAGACCCGACCCAAACCCATCGGTTCTCGATTCGGGTACCCGTTCGGGTATTTAATTTATGAAAAACCGCTCGATTCGGTTCGGTTCGGTTCGGGTTCGGTTCGGGACTTTTGGACACCCCTAGCTTAAGCAAAACAGTCATGAAGGAAATCAAGACAGTGGTGACTCAAGTGATAAAGGTGATAAATAGAATGGTAGGAGTTGGGATATATCTAAGTCGAGAACAAATTGTAAGATATATTACAGTAATGGTAAGTTTGGATATTTTATAAGATATTGTCCTTAAAAAAAATTAAATAGAAAGAAAATGTGAGGTGAGACTAAAGTTGCCACTGGGTATAATTATGATCCGAGTGAGGTTTATTGATAATAAACTCTCTTTTGGTTACTACAGCATTTGCATATGTGTGAAATTCCATTTGCATGAATGTTTGTTTGATTCTGGTGCATTATTTATGTTACATTATGTTCGGTGTGTAAATTGGTATGAATTTAAGAGTGATCATGTGCAACGTGTTGCATGCAAAGTGGATGGGTTTGCTATTGTGAGATGTGACACTTGGTGTGTTATCAATTTAATATTTACATTAGTAATGTGTCAACTGGTAATATGGATTATTGATGCTTTAGGGTACATTGGTAACATGTACGAGGGATGTGTAGGATAGGTAGTTAGATCACAAGAGGTGAGGTGAGATTAGGTGATAAAATATATTGGAATCCTCTATCTATTAGAATGTTGATCGAGTAAAGTGAAAGAGTGACGCTCCTATCACCTCTATTAGGTGAAGATCAATTATTTATCTAGTTTGAGAGATGTGAAATAGCGATAGAGGAACATCCCTAGGTTATTGCAAAAATTTCAATAAACTTATATTTTTATCTTCATAGTTCACTAAGAAATAGATGAATTCGGAGATGCAAATGTCAGTCTCCAGAAGTTTATTGCAAAAATCGTCTTAAAATTATTACATTAATATAAAGAGGTAACTACTTAGAACTTTAATTATTTGTTTGATAGGAAACTAACATGAGTGATATCCTTCTCATGGTGGGTTGAAGTGATCTTATCCGCTCATGAGGTGGAAAGATATGGTCTTGCCATTTCATCGGTGGGGTCTAAAATGCCGGTGAGATGGTAAGACCACATCTTGCCACCTCACCGATGGGTATGATATTCCCTGTTCACTATGGGCAGAGATCAGTCTTGATGAAACTAAAGGTCATTTGTTATGGATTTTTCGAGAATAAATTTTATGAAAATGATTCTTTTGGAGAATGTTGGGTTAAAAGGGGTAAAAGTTATGCGTTCACGTGCATAATTATTTATTATGAAAATGTGTGGTTGAAATGAGTTTGATGAAAAATAAATTCTAAAAAATATGTTTCAAACATATGTTAAATGTTATTAACCAAATAAACTGTTGTTACACCCATTTTCTAAAACTAATTTTTCCTCAAATTCATTTGAAATCATAGATTTGATGAGATCCACAAATTTTATTAATTTTTCAACTATATATTTCATCAATCTTTATCAAAATCTTCATCTATCTTTCATCAATCATCCATTGCAAAAATATCATTTTATAAGAATAAAGTTTGCTCGAAATTCACGCTATGTTGCATCAAATAGAAATTCTTCGAGTTGTTTTTGATGTTGAAACGGTTTTTCTTTATCCATGGGCCATGAGTTTCAATGTATTGGGTGTATCGTGAACATCAACCACGTAAAATCTGGTCTTTGATGGTCCTTTATTTGTAGTGGACATCAACAAGTACACCAGGCTAAAAGTTATGTGAGAAATAAGGAAATGACTACAAAGTCAATTAGGTCGATTTAGAATCACTTTCGGTAGGATTTATAATAATTATTGTTGATTGGACAATGCTAGTGGTAAATCATAGTCTACATCAGGGGTTACACCTCCCTCACATGGGAGGTGGGGTCCACACGAATAAAAAAATATTATTCCCGTGGGTCCCACCTCCCATGTGAGGTGAGTGGAACCCCTGACGTACACCACTTGATGTACAAGTGGAAATACCCATTGTTGCTTAGCATTTCAATACGAAGGGGCAATGTCAACATATTGGAGGTATCCATACAATTAAGGAATATAATTTCCTGTGATTATGCTAAAGTCACTACACAATCATGAAATATAACTAGTTATTACTTGTATTTTCCACAAATGATTATTATTCTTGCAAAGTATATATACAAAGTAGATATCAGTGACATGAATCGTATATATGAACTTTCCAGATAAATATAAAGGCTAAACATTGATAGAAAGGTACTAAAAATAACAGACAAGAACCCAAATTATGCATTGCATGGTTTCTTCGATAAAAGGGTAGTCATAATTCCCTTCATTTCGTAATTTCGAGTTCAACAACAAAACATGAAGTAATTAGCTACTTAGATTTCATTTGGGTGAACCACCACCACCGGCAGCGGCGGCATTAGCAGCAGCTGCAGCAGCTTCAAAACTTGGTTGGAAATATTCAGTCAACTTATCTTTGGGAGGCAGATTTTCCTTTATAATGTCAGAGTTTAGGTACTCATCCATCCATTCACCTAACTTTGGAAATTTTTCTTTAGTCAACACTTGTAATCCTGCCAATTCTTGCCCAATTATAAACCAGTATGACATGAAATTGGCAACTATATCAACCATTCCAATAGTGTCACCCCCAAAGAATTTATTGCCAGAAAGTGTGCCCTCGAGAAATTTCAGAAGTTCAGTCGATTCTTCCTTGGCCTTCTCTTGCTCCTCTCCTATGCTCAAAAAAGCTTTCTGCATTGCAGGCAAACACTAAAAAACGTACAAAAAATAGAAACATCGTTAATTGTTGGATGTCCAAGTAGCACCATTATACGACCATTTGACCTGTTTAATACTGTACCTTTTCATCCAATAACTTTGCCCAGAAGCGCACCATGGCTCTCTCGTAAGGATTTTTAGGCAAAAGAGAAGGGCCTTCTTCCCAGGTTTCATCAATGTATTCAAGAATCACCAGAGACTCACAAATTGGCTTGCCATTGTGGACTAACACAGGAACTTTCTTGTGAACTGGGTTGTACTTTAACAGCAAAGGGGACTTGTTGGGTACATCTACGCTTATGAATTCATACTCAACGCCCTTGAGTTTCAAAGCAACCTCGATTCTATGGCAAAATGGGCTTGACCAACTACCATAAAGCTTCACTTCTGCCATTTTACTCTTCTTTGATTTTCAGTCTATGCTGTATTTCCATTCTCCAGGGTTGAGCCTTATTATATAGAGGGAGCCTAACTTGTCCGCTAAGAATGAATGAATAAATTAACTTCTCCGCTAGTAAATAAATATTTTTAAGTTGACCAAGTGATAGATACTGATTGGTTACCCAGTAGACCCCTTCAAAGCAGACGTATGGGGTGAGCACAGCAATCTTTGTTTTTTCTAGCATTGAACCGACTAAAGTCTCTATTATATATATTTAGCAAATCACTTTCTATTCATAGATCTATAAGTACTATCCACTTATTTATAGCTTATTAATATCGGTTTATGTTGGATATTTTCAACATATATGGGGTCACACGTTGTATATTGAAATGTGTGGTGCTATTATTTACAGAATATTAGTCAATTAAAGTAATCCGATTAAGATGTATTGTGACTAATGGGTATTAGATTTCATGGAATTATAATGTAGAGATCGAAGTGTTGTTTTAAATTGACGAGGGGCCAATTTGAAGCAATTGAAAGATAGTGACTATTGAGTTACTACTATTATTTTATATGGTTATGGTCCTCATTTGTTGGTGTTCTTGAGTTTCTCTACATCCCCATCAATAGAGAGCAAAATTGAAATGAAGATCACCAATCATTTGGAAGATCCTAACCCATCCGGCAAAGAATCAGATTACTATGGATATATGTATGTTTTATGTTTAGTTATTTTTTCGGATTTCAACATGGAGATGAATCTATAGTTATATTATTGAGAATTAAGGATTTGATTATTGTTTTGATCGATAATCTTATTATATTTTTCTATCAAGTGGTATCAGAGCTATTTCATAGTTGAAATTCATGAGAAATTAAAGTTTAAATTCTGAATTTTTTAGGAGATAGAGATAGAGAGATTTTAATTTTTTTTAGAATCCATGGAGAAAAGTTTGACCATCGTTTTCCCCCCATTGGCATGCAAGTGTATAGTTATTTATTTATTATTTTATCTTAGAGTGTCTAGGGTTGGGTCGGGAAGGTCTCTTAATATCTTTCTTTTTTTGTTTTTTCTTCTCAATAAAGTTATTTCACAAAGACTCATGGAATAAAAAAGAAAGGGAAAACAAGCACACTTGGATAAAACAGAAAGTTGTATGCTACTTTCGAGAAGGTGCATTACTCTCAAAAAGGAATATATTGATTGTTATTTAGCATCAATTTGGGTGATAATACTAGTGACATTAAATTACAAATTCAATTAAGTACAAAAAATTATGGTACATTTAATAGAACCAATGATATGCTTAAACCTAAACTGGTATTCATCACAACTGGTGCTAGCATTAATGGGTAGGTTCATATTTATCAATTAAAAAATACATTAGATAGTGCTAATATTAGAGTATCTCCAAGAGATCCTTTTAAAAAGTTAATCTCGAAATTATGTTTCAAGAGACTAATATTAGAACATCTCCAGGAGGTCCTTTAAATATAAAATGTTTTCTATTTAAAAGTTAATCCCTAAAATTGTGTTTCATGAGACTCTTTAAATTAGCATTTTAAGAGCATCTACAAGAGATTATTTATTTATAAAGAACATCTTATGTATTATAGAGAGTATCTTTAAATTTAGATAGTCAAAATTTTTATACACTCCAACAGAAACTCTTCATATTGGTTTCCTCAAAAAACATTTATTGATTTCTCTTCATATTTTATTTAACACAAATTTTTTTATGTTAATCGACTAATCGGTTTAAATGTAGTTTGAATAGTTTAAAAAGTAAAGTAGCGAAATACGTGATTTATTAAATGCATTGTACATTAAGAATAGAGAGTGATTTTGACTCTCTAAATTTGGAGAATCAAACCCACTTTTAAAATATAAATGTTCTTAAAACTCATTTTTAAGAATGGGTTAATTTCACAAACGGTCACTGAAGTTACGTCAAAATCACAAAACGGTCACTGAAGTTTAAAACTTGCACCAACGGTCACTGAAGTATCATTTGGTTGCACAACCGGTCACTGAAGGACCTTTTCATTTTAATTGGAACTTAAAGGACCAAAATAGTTGAAATTTGAAACTTGAAGGCCTAAATCACAAATTTTACAATAAAACAATAAACACCCCCCACACCTCCCCCCACCCCCGTCGGTGCTGGCGCTGCATTTTGATCTACATTTCTGCACCAACAATTCAAAAAATTCAAATCGCATGTGTAAGTTTGATCATTTTAGGTTTTACAATTGAATGAAAAAAAATTAAAGATGGCTATTAATATGATTCATTCAAATTCTTCTCTTTATTTCAAGAACCAGAAACCAGAAGCTCATCTCTTTCCAATGGCTGAAGGGCTAGAAGGACAGAAAATGGAGGAGAGGTAAATCCCAGTATTCACAGTGCTCAAGAACAATACAATTCTCAAGAACATTTATCTTTTTGGAAAACCCACCTTCAATTTCTAAAAAAAAATAAAATTCTTATTCTCTGCAAGAATTTGGCACGGAAGAATCAGAAATGGAAGGTACATTGGTGATTGGAAGGCACCCCAATTGGACAGATTTTGTTTACCGTTTCATCAACATACTACTTAGTTTGCGTTTTCTTTTCCCTTGAGTAATTCTTTAGGATCTTAATGAATTCTATGTTGGGGATCTTAACGGCCATGGCCTGGCATGAGTTTGTTGGGGATTCATCTTTGGAGTTCTCAGGTTCGGGATTTTCGATGTCATTGTCAGTAAACTAGAATATGTTGGAGCCTCCGTGGCCTCTGCCACCGTCGCTGCCGGCCGATGAGGTGGAGAAAGCGAAGGAAATGAAGGAGGGAGTGGTCGTGGCGCGACACAGCCGCCAATCACAGGAAACGGCCTTTTCCCAAAGGGCGCTGCAGCTCCAGCTAACAGAAATGGGGATTCCTATTTACTTGAATGAGCTTTCTGCAGACTTATTGGGAAAGGTTCATGAAATGGTCGGCAATGGTGGTGGCGTTGAACCCACTACTCGGATTCTATTGTGTAGGGGGTGTTTATTATTTTATTGTAAAATTTGTGATTTAGGCCTTCAAGTTTCAAACTTCAACTATTTTGGTCCTTTAATTTCCAATTAAAATGAAAAGGTCCTTCAATGACCGTTTGTGCAACTAAATGATACTTCAGTGACTGTTGGTGCAAGTTTTAAATTTCAGTGACCGTTTTGTGATTTTGACGTAACTTCAGTGACCGTTTGTGAAATTAACCCTTTTAAGAATTGACTATTTAAAATAAAGAGTATTTTGTATTTAAAAAGTCTCCCAGAGATGCTTTAAAATAGAGAATGGGTTGGCTCTCTCTCTATGATTAAATGAATTCGAAGATTTCAATTTTCAATATAAAAAAAAAATGTAATAATTTGGAAGGAAACTAGTGAAAATAAATATTTTTTGGAAGTAGATAAAATTAAATGTTAAATATATAGAGTTTGTTGAAGAACTTATATTTGTTTACTATCTAAATTTATATGTGCTTTCTAAATTGCAAAATTAGATCACTAAAATGATGATCGTCGAATGTCAAAAAATATTTAATTTGTACTCACCGATCACCAATTGATTTTGAGATAAAATTGTTGAACCAATCCTAACTAACAGAAAAAGAATTTTGACAAATTAAAGTTTAGTATACACACCACAAGTTACCTACGGATTAAAATATTTGAAAAGTTGGACTTGGTGGTGTTTTTGATTCTTTGAGCCTCACTTATTTCTCATATTTATTTTTAATTAAATATTCTCTAGAAAGTTATTTTTAAAGTTTTTTCATAATATTTTCTTACTTTTTAGTTTTTAATCTTTTGCTGATTTAATATTTCAACGAAACAAGTAATCACATTAGATATGCTGTAAAAGCTCTGCATTTCTTCGAATTCAGGAAAAATAAAAAAATTGTGTTCAACAGTCTCTTTTCAGTCTTTTGCACTTCCTATACCAAGAGTGAGCACCAAGAACAATTAATTAAACCATTACTGGACCGTTATTCCCTCATAAATTATGCTACAATTACCGTGTTTTCAAAGTTCAATATGATAGATTTAGAATGTGAAAATTATATAAAAATAGTGTGAATATATACAGCCTATTTGTTTTCACTAAAAATAAAAATTCTGACCATTGCTACAGTAAAAAAGTCGCAATCTTTGACCTCTTTCTCTCACAGTGGGCCCAATGCTTTGAAAAAAATGGTAAAAAAAAAAAAAAAAAAAAAAATCCATTTTTAGGTTAAAACAATAGGAAACAAACAAGGCATAGTATTTAAATGAATGAATCTAATAAGAATAATGTTGGGATGTATTTAGAGTGAGATACATACGTAGGAATGGTGAATGAAAATTACCACTCCCAATTCTTAATGATAAAGATGAAATTTCTCTCACTACATATCGAGCGAATATGGTGAAGACGGTGATGAAATTATAGGGATTCTTTGAAATGAAAAATCAAATGCTAAAAATATATTTAAATTACTTATTTATTTTTAATACATAATTGTGAATAAGAAAAGGTATTACCTATTTTTTTATGAGGGAAATTTAAAAGCATGGTTTCCTCCAATTTCCTCTTGTGAAAATTAGGCCCTCTAACTACATTTTTTTTTTTTTTTTTGAGTTATGAAGTAGCACTGGTATTTTTGTGCGACGGCAAATTGTTTACAGGGAGTGCAACCTTTATGCCCTCTAGAAAAACTATCAATTGCTTCTACTTTATGCGATGATGTAGTGTTTTATTGATGGTAATATCATCTTGTTATGTTGGTTTGTATTGTCATTTTCTTGGGCAGATGGGGGTGGGGTGGCTAGGCTGTAGTTTAGGGCTGCCCAAGCCCATATACAAAATAATTGCCCAAAAAGAAAAATAAAAATGAAAATTTAGCCCAGCAATAGCCCACCATCGGTCCAAGATCACTTAGCCATCCCACCTATCTCTCAAGAAAATTTTTGTTTGTGGAAATTACAAGAAGGCCTACTTTTCAAGTTCCAAATTCAAAAATCAGATTTTAAGTTTTCATGTTCAAAAATCAGATGTTTTATATATAGATACATGCTTTTTATAAATAATTAAATTTTAATAATAATATTATAAAAATTAAATTATATACACCCTACCCCCCACCCCAATGTAATTTTCTTCTCTCGCCGTCTCCGTCTCTCAAAACGCTCTCTCTCTCTCGTTGTCTCTCACTCCGATCCTCTCCTCACCGGCGGCGACTGCACAGATCCAAACGGCGCCTCTCACTCCTCTATTTCTCGTCCCTGCAGGAGCACTGCTGTGTGCGGCGTCATGACTGCGTCCTAATCTACAAGCGACATCGCGGCCATTTGCGTCGGCGTCGCGCGACGCTGCTGTGAATCACAGATTCAGATCTATAAAACAAAACGTGAGTTTTCAGTTCCCCTCATAACCCTTCCTTCTCAGATCTAGAATCAGGATTCGGATTGTGGTTGTTGGCTTCTCGATGGAAGCAATCCGGGTGGTGTTTGCAGTTGGCTCGAAATTGGATAAAGTGATGGGTAATTTCTTGGCATTGTCAGCGTGCGGCGGCGATTACCGTTCACTGGTTTTGTGCGGTAGAGATCTCCAGGCGACGACGACTGTAGTGGTGTTGATGTTGACAGCGCTCGTGAGGTGTTGGCGGTGTTGGTTTTGGGGGTCGTTTTCGTTGGTTGTATTTGCATTCTTGGCGGTGGCTGTGGTGGCGTTGATGGCGCTCGTGAGGTGTTGGTGGGGGGATTGATTTGTTGGTGGTGTTTGGGTGGTGGTTGTGGTTGTGATGTTGGGTGGTGGAGGTTGTGATGCTCGTCGCGATGGTAGTTACTGGTTGTGGTTGGCGATGGTTGGTGCTTAGTGGCGGGATGGGGAGTGGGTGCTGTTAGTGTGTAGTGGTGGTCGTGGTGATGTCGATATTTTTATATGATGGTTTATTGCCGAGAGGTGGTGGTGGTGGTTTCGGCGACGTTGCTATTTGTTGGTGGTGGTGCTGTTGTAATGGTGGTGGCGGTTAGCGGGTGAGGATGGTCACAATGGTGGTCACGGAAGTCGGTGGTGGTAACAATGGTGGTCACAGAAGTGACCAAATCTTTGTGTTGACCTGAGCCATATACTGTGACCGATGCTGTGACTATCAATAAAAACGTGAGCCATGCCCAAAAAAATATTCTGTGACCTATGCTGTAGCCATTTGAAATAAACTTGTGACTATCAACCAGAATCTGAGTAATTTGAAAATAAAATGGGACTATGAACAAAATCGTAAGTCATGTGCAATATATTTTGTGACTTGTGCTGTGATCATTTGAAAATAATGTGACTATTAATAAAAATCTGAGACGTGAGCCTTATTGTGTTATCAATTATTATAAACAAAAAATCATGTGTTGTGACCTGTGACATTGGCTGTGACCTGGACTGTGACCTGTGACCTTGGCTGTGACCTGTACTGTGACTTGTGACCTGTGCTGTGACCGTACAAAAAATTCATGTCATCGGAATAGTCGTCGGAATCGGAGCAGTCGCCGGAGCAGTCACCGGAATCGGAGTGGTCGTCGGAGAAGTCGTCGGAATCGGAGACGTCGTCGGAGTAGTCGCCGGAGCAGTCGCCGGCGTGGTGGGGTGGTGGTGGTGGGGGTGGGTTAATTTTATATATATATATATATATATATATATATATATATATATATATATATATATTTATTTATTTATTATATTTATTTATATATTTAAATAAATAAATAAATATTTATAAATATGTGTATATATAGGTCAAAAAATCTGATTTTTGAAATGTGAAAGTTGTTTTGTTATTTTTGAAATAGGGTAAAGATAAAGTAGGGAAAGTGAATTTTTCCCTTTTTGTTTTAGTTTTAAGCCCAAGTCAAAATTCCACTAAAACTGTATGGGAAGATTACAAAGCTAAGAGCTTAAGTTTCCCAATTTCAAATTTAAGAGATAAAGTTTAAAATTTCAAATTTCAGATTTTTTAAAATTTTATTTATAAATTAATTAATTAAACATATATTTTATTAATTAAATATATTAAGGTCAAAATCCCATATAATTTGGTCACAAATTATAAATTAATTGGCCACAAATTATTTTTCAATCATATTAAAAAAATTTATAAGTCACAAATTATTTCACAATTACAAATTGAAACTTTTATGAGTCACAACTTTTTCATCCACAAATTTATAAAATTAATAAGTCACATATTATTCATTGATCACAAATCACAAATTATTTTAACGTCACAATTCAAAAATTGTATAGATCACACTTTGTTCATCGATCACAAAATAAAAATTGAAACGTCACAATTTATTTATAGGTCACAAATCACAATTATTAAATGTTAAAACTTATTAGACAGTCATAAATTATCAAATTATCGATTACAAATTAACAATTTTTTAGGTCACACGTTATTTATTTGTCACAATTTATCTTTTTCATTTGTTGAATATTGTTTATGGGTCACAAATTAATCAATTTAATGGTCACAAACAACGAAATAATCTGTGACCACCACCTCACGAATGGCAACCGAAACTCTGTCGCCGGAACCACCACTATCACCTCCCCGACAGCAAACCATCATCTAAAAATACCAACATCACCATGACCACGACCACCCACCCACAACCACCACACCTCCCACCACTAAAAACACAAAACTTCCACCACCAACCCCTAACTCATCCCACAACCCCAAAAAAAAAAAATCCCCAACCCTACCACCATCAACGTCGCCTACCACCACCAACACTGCCACCATCTACATCACCCAACCACAATACACCATGGCACCAACTGAAAGCAGCATCACCACTTCACCGTCTCCGTTGCCACAACCTCCAATAAAATACAAAATTCAACTTCAAAACCACCATCACGACTCCCTACCACAACCACTGACAAATCACCACTAACTGCCGGATCCACCGCCGTCGCCACTACCAAAACCAACAAAACCCATCAAATCCACCGTCGATCCAACAAAACCACCACCACAGCCAAATCCACCACCGCCGCTACCAACAAAAACCATTCCCAAATCACGAAGCAGCGCACATCCTACCATCACCCCACTGTTGCTGCTACTGCAGTAGCTATTCAACTCCACAACGTCCATCAACCACCACAAACTCATAACTCCCCCGCAAAAATTGCAAAAAACTCATAAAAAAATACAGTGGCGATTCGCACGAATAATCGCCACTACTTCGTGTTTGTGCACAACATCACCGGACGAGGCACACCATCTCGTGGAGGCTGACTGCAAGCGGAGAGCGAGGAGATCGGAGAGTGGAGAAGATAGAAGGCAGAGAGAGAGAGAGAGAGAGAGAGAGAGAGAGAGAGAGAGAGAGAGAGAGAGAGAGAGAGAGAGAGAGAGAGAGAGAGAGAGAGAGAAGGAGGATGAAAATTAAAATGAAATTGATTAGCGTTTGGGATGAAAATTGTACAATTAATATTTAATATTTAAAATAAAATGTCTGATTTTTGAAAAGTTAAACCTTTAATCTCATTTTTGAAATTGAATCTTTAAAAATCTGGTTTTGTGTAATTTCCTCAAACTGTATTTGCAAAGAAATTGCCATATAACCTTAAAATCTTACCCTAGAATTCTCGAGGGATATAGAAAATTCTATGTTGATTCGATGTTATCTGTTGCTCCTCGTTTCCTCTGGGACGTCGACATTTCAATGATTGTCAAAGATCACTAGGAACAGATGCAAAAGTTTAAAGTTAGGGGGGCACAATTGAACTTGCAAAGAAGTTGAGAGAAATTTTACAATTGAAAATTTACGTCCAAAAAAATATACCACATGTAATTTTACATCCTAAAAATTTCCTAATAAAATGATGAAAATTACATTGAGAAATTTTTATCGCAAAAATAATAAATGTTAATGAAATAATTGAATTTTTTTTTTAAAAAAATGCGAGTTAGACGTCTTTCTTTAAGACTCACGTTTAACGTATTTTTAACTATTTTTGATATCTGTTTGGACTATTCGATATGCTTATAATGTAGTTCTCGAAAAAAGCTTTGAGATAACATACGCAATTTGTTGATTCGATTAGCGTATGATCGTCGGAGAATTTTTAAAATTAGCATATTATCAAAATTCAAATTTATTGTGATTATGTCCTTATTTGGTGGAGATTAAATCAAAGTTTTAGTAAATTTTGATGAAAGTTAAACAATTATGGATTTTATGAAATATGTTATTAAAATTAATTGTTTACTTTGATTTAGATTAAAATTTAAATTTCAATCAATATCAAATATGACTTTATATATATATAAAAAAAAAAAAATTCTCAAAAGTTGGGGGGCGGGGTCACGTGCCCCCCATGACCCCCCTGGGTCCGCCCCTGAAGACCGCCACAAGTATTTTCACTAATAATATCTATGCATTCTAATGTATGTTACATTGCGCTTTTTAGTGAATAGAGTATAACGAAAGCCGCATTAGTATTTCGGCATGCACTTGCTGTGAATTTGTGATCTATTAGGGTAAAGGTTGTTAACTTGTTTTTGGTGAAACTGTAGGAGCTTTATCTAACCACAAAATTGGAGTCGGCAGAGAAATTTTGGAAATAATTATCTTTATGCTTCTGCTTTAGGCTTGCTAATTGTTTTTTACATTTGATGTTTGTCCTTTGACGCCTTCTATGTGATGTGAATTGTAGTGTTAATTTTTAGTGATGGTACAATATATAGAGTCTAAATTTACTGTTTGACACACATTATTTTTTTCATTCTTATTCTTCTACTCATTTTCAACCACACATTCTTTAATAAAATAATATTTTCCATCACATCAATAACTTTTCTTTCTATTTCAGCCACATATTCCCTATCACATCACTTCAAAAAAATACATTCTCTCATTTTAATATGCACCAAACACACTCGTGTTTTGCCCTTATCTTTGAGAACCTTGCAGTATTTGATTGGATATTTCCTATTGCAATTTTAAGTTGTTGAATGCGTATAGAGAACATGCGTTATAGCATTTTTGATTTTTTTTTTTTTTTGGTTTCTGCATTGTAAAAGAAAGAATTAGGGAGATAAACTTTTTTGCCTCACACAGCATGAATTACTGGCTCTGCCCCTGGTCATTTTGCGCTACACAGTGTGATCGCTGTCAACAAAATTACATTGGTTTGTAAAGCCTATGTGCTACAAGTTTCTCTCTAACTTGCCATGCATTTCCAAAATAGAAGCCATAAGTATTTAACGTTCCTTTCATTTGTTGTTCTCGATTCTCTTTGAGCAGGAATAGGAAGTTGAATTTTGATGCAAAAATCCTTTTATTTAACTACCATTCATAGGCAATTTCCAACTCTATTTAACTACCATTCATAGGGGTGATCTCTGCAATCTTCTTCATTTTCAGCATTGATTTGATATAAAATTGCTGTTGAAATTCAATAAAAAATGGAGGGAAGTCTTTAATTATTGAGGATAATGGCACGGCATGGAATAAATTTAAAGTGTCCATAACATGATTTGATCATAAGAGACCCGTTGTGTTTTTATAAGGATAATAATTCAAATTCTATTTAGATATTATTTTATTTTATATTTTAGGTTACATATGACAGTATTAGTTTAGATAAGATTCATGTGATGAAAGGACGGTTAGACTAAATCCCTAGCCATTGTATCGACTTTTTGTAAAAACGCAAGCCATTGGCACTAACATTAAGTAGGTAGGACCCACTTTTTTTAATTGAGACTCATACATGAATAAATAATACATACGTCAATTCTCAAGCGTCAATGAGTACTAAGTTGAGTATTTCGGAAGTCCCATTTACTCAATCGAATATACAATATTGTAGCATGTGGGTTAGTATTACTTTGAGTTGAATTCAGTAACGATATCGAACACGTAATCATAAAAACATTTATATGCACAGCTATCCATCACACGAGATGCTAATTCTTTTTACATTCAAACATAAACTAGCGACAGAACATTTAAGAATCATACTCTCAATTATTACAGATTTACTGAATTCCTTATTCAATAGCAAAACATGAGTAATTAGCTACTTAGTTTCATTTGGAAGCAGCAACAGCTCGGAAACGAGCTTGAAAATGCGCAGCTAACTTATCTTTGGGAGGTTGATTTTCCTTTGTAATACTGCAATTATGGAATTCATCAATCCATTCACCTACATTGGGAGATTTCTCTTTTGTGAAATACTTGCAGTCCTGCCAATTCTTGGAGAATTCCAAACCAATATGCCACGAAATTGCCAGTGACATCGACCATTCCAATAGTCTCACCCAGCCCAAAGAACTTCTTGCTCGAAAGTGTACTCTCAAGAATTTTCGGGACTTGAGTACATTCTTCCTTGAACTTTTCTTTCTCCTCTCCTTTGCTCCAACATACTTTCCACATTGCAAGCACACACTAAAAGCAAATGATTTTTTTTATTGGCAAATATATTGTTAAGGAATAAATTTCATGTCGGCTAATTATTGAAATATAGATTCGTATAAAGATTTAAACTACTTTTTTTTAATAAGATCGACATTTTAAGATGAAATTCCAAGTCTTAATATCATATCAGAACCCATTAATCTCAAACGAGAAATTTGATCAAATTAAAATTAAAAAATAAGGGAAAAGAATTTTGAAATAGTGATTTTTTTGGGAGAATGTATGATTAAAAAAGCAGGAAAAAAATTTTCAGTGTACATGCAAAATATTTTGCCTATGTTTGATCCTCATTTTTTTTAAAACTCATTTTCAACTACACATTCTCCAATAAAATAATGTTATATGTAAATCAAAATATTTTTCTTATTTTTTAACTACACACTCTTCAAAAAAATCATTATTCCAAAACTCATTTTCTCCCAAATTTTCATTAAAATGGAGCCTAAACAAAGGCTTTATTGTGAGAATGTGTAGTTGAAAATGAATTTGAGAAAAAAAGAGTTTCGTTTTAATGGTTGTCAAACATGTGCTAAGTGATAAATTCCACATCGACTAATTATCGAAATATAAATTAACATATAAGAGATTGAACAACTCTCCTAAATAATATTGATTTTTTAAGATAGATCCTCAAATTTTAATATGTGCAAGATATCGTGGCATAAAAAAATGCTAGTTTAAAAGAGAGTGTCTCCTCTGTAATAGTTTAAAATTTTAAGCGATGGAGTTTTAAATGTATCTCATATTTAACAACTCATGCGTTTAGGCAACAAACATACATTCTCATCAAAGAACTTAGCCTTGAAGTGCGCGGTGGCTCTTTCATAAGGATCTCTTGGCCAAATGGAAGGGCCTTCCCATGTTTCATCAATGTATTCAAGAATCACCAAAGACTCACAAATTGGCTAGCCATCGTGGAGTAGCATGGAAATTTTCTTGTAAACTGGGTTGTACTTTAGCAGCAACAGTGACTTGTTGTTCAAGACTTCTTCTATGAATTCATATTTGACGCCCTTAAGTTTCAAGGCAATCTCAATTATCCTGCTAAACGGGCTAAACCACGTACCAAATAGTTTCAGTTCCGCCATTTTACACCTTGAATTTCACCCTATATTTTCATTCTGCAGGTTGAGCTCTTATAGTGCCCCCGTTTGGCCCACATTAAAATTATAATTTATTTTTTCTCTCCTTCTTATCAACCACACATTTTTCAATAAAATAATATTATACAAAAATCCAAATTTTTTTTTCTTTTAACCACACATTCTTTAAAACAAACACTATTTGAAGGATTATAATCTCAAATAATAGCAAATAATGGAGGACCAAACAATGGCTACATATGCAAAGGGAGCATATGACTTGTTTGCCAAGAAACAACATTAAATAAATTAATATACTAGCAATTGTTTCTTGTAATTTTATCAAGTAATCGATATTGATTGTAGTAGCTGTGAATTGCTTGTTTATACTTTGCTTGCTTACAATATATTTATATATAATAGCGAACAAGTAATTTAATTGTATTTTTTTCTCTTGAAAGTTGACGTATAGGGTGATCTCACCAACATCCTTCTTTACTCTTTAGCATTAATTGATCTTTATCCTATAGGGACATACTCGATGACAAAGAGGACACGTGTCAAGGCATGATTGGACATTTTGAAAAAAAATATACAAGTCACCATTCACATGTTATAGTTCACACGTCACATGTTATAGTTCATAGGTCACATGTAACCAATCACAAATCACTTGTCATATTGCATATGTCATAGATGTTCATAGGTCATTTGTTACAGTTCACGGGTCAATATTAATTGGTTACAAGTCACCATTCATAGGTAACATATCAATGTCTATAGGTCAAAGATTCAAAAGAATTGTTCGCATGCCATTGGAAAATTATCAAAGGCAACATATCAATGTAAATTCAAGAGAACTGGTCACATGCCACCGAGTTCTCCAAACTGGTCACAAATTCAGTTAACCACATTTCGATGGTGAGAATTGAAATTATTTGATCGGTGAGTATTCTGTAAATTATATCAGTGGCTGTTTTCAATTCCAGTTTTAAAAAATAAATTTAAATTACACCAATGCGGTCAGCTGTTGATGTTCTTCAACGGTCGGAATGTTTCTTCCTCTATCTCTAATATCTGAGCTGATGATGATTCTTCAGTGCAACCTTGATGCCCTCTAGAAAAACTTTCCATTGCTTCTACTTTATGCGATGATGTAGTGTTTTATTGATGATACTATCCTTTTGTTATGTTGGTTTGTATTGTCGTTTTCTAGGGCGGATATTGGGGATGGCAGCACTAGGCTGTAGTCCAGGGCTGCCCAAGCCCATACCCAAAAATAATTGCCCAAAAAGAAAAATGAAAATTCAGCCCATCAGCCAGCAATGGCCTACCATCAGTCTAAGAAAACTTAGCCATCCCTCCAATCTCTCAAGTAAATGTTTTGTTTTAGTTTTAAGCCCAAGTCAAAATTCCATTAAAACTGTATTTGCAGAGAAATTGCTCTATAACCTTACAATCTTACCCTAGAATTCTCAAGGGATTTAAAATTTTCCATGTTGATTCGATGTTACCTGTTTCTCCTCATTTCCTGTGGGACGTTGACACTTGCTGTGAATTTGAGATCTATTAATGCCTAAATTATGTGAGGGTTTTGTTACTTTTGTGTGTGAATAATGTGGTTGGACTTGGGATGGTTGCATAGGAAATGAAAATATGAAATGTTGTTAAGATTTTTCATTTGTTTGAACAGTTATAGAGTACAAGTATATAATACATGCATATAAAGGAAAGAAACTGTAGGGAAATTGTTTATTCAATTCTTGCCATTCTTGTTATTAGGGTAAATAGAGGTTGTTAACTTGTTTTTGCTAATTGATTTTTACATTTGATGTTTGTCCTTTGACGCCTTTTATGTGATGTGAATTGTGGAGTAAATTTTTAGTGCTCGTACAATATATAGAGTCTAAAATTACGTATTTTTCCCTCATCTTTTAGTACCTTGCGGTATTTGATTTGATATTTCCTACTGCAATTTTAAGTTGTTGAATGCATATAGAGAATGTGCGTTATAGCATTTTTTGAATTAACTTTTTGAATTTTTTTTGGTTTCTACATTGTAAAATAAAGATTAGGGAGAGAAATCCTTTTGCCTGCCACAGAGTGAATTACTGGCTCTGCCCTTGGTCATTTTGTGCTACATAGTGTGATCGCCGTCTGCAAAATTACATTTGTTTGTAAAGCCTATGTGCTACAAATTGCTCTATAACTTGCCACGAATTTCCAAAATAGAAGCCTTAAGTATTGAATGTTCCTTTCATTTGTTGGTCACGATTCTCTTCGA